>LNAC01000120.1:1564407-1757402 GCA_002007465.1 Ailurus styani
AAAAAAAAAAAAACTGAAAGAAAGGAAAGAGAGAAACTTGCCCAGAAACATGAGAAAATTTAAGTAAGGAAGAATCATATATAGAACTTGTGGGTCAGGGATCGTTTTTTGGTGTGATAGGGAGGAGGTGCTCATCTTTTGCCAAAAGTGAAAGATAATGGATATTGATACTGAAGGAAGAGATCAAGATTTCAAGAATCACCCGAGTAAATGCAGGGAACATGGCTCAGCAGTCTCTTTGCATTCAACTCTGGCAAAGCCTCTGTGTGTGGAATGTTTGGTGCTGGGCTCCAAAGAGTTAACATGATGTACAGAGTATTAGAGCTCAGATCAAAATTACAGGAAAGAAGAGGAAGAGGAGGGAAACTCCACAGAGTGTTGGTCTCTGTCTCTTTTGATGATTGGGCAAATGGAAAATGGTCTGAGAGTCAGCCCTGCAGTGGGGATTGCTAAAGCAATGGGAGGGATTCCTTGTGGCTCTTGTAGCAATGCTGGGCTGAGCTTTATATCAATATTGATTTTCAATCATTCAAAATAATTAGGTGTGGGTCCTACTTGGAATCTAGCATAGAATGTCACCGCCAGGGCTCCTGAACCCAGATGGTAACAGCATCAACAACAATGGTGAGAACGCCAAGAAGGATCATTTACTGAAGACTCACTAGGTACTTGACGCTAAAGCATACAGAAAAATGTGAGTCACGTGTTGACTTCTTTGCTTCCTAACTGGGAAACTAAGAAAGCTGAAGTGATTTGCTTGAGGTCACACCCTAAGGAAAGAACACAGCCAGGATGTAGACTGAAATTATTTGAAGCCTATCTTTATCCCATCGGGACGCCTGCCTCATTATACCACAACTTGGCTCTACACAAAACTACAACTTACTAACCCCAACAGCTCACTAATACACGATGGCCCTAAGTTACATACTGCCTTTAGAGCATGACCTCGGATTATACACACCTGGGACGGGAATCTCATCTCAGTCATTTTATTTTATTTTAAGATTTTATTTATTTATTTATTCGACAGAGAGATACAGAGACAGCACAAGTAGACAGAGCAGCAAGCAGAAGGAGAGGGAGAAGCAGGCTCCCAGCCCAGCGGGAGCCCGATGTGGGGCTCTATCCCAGGACCCTGGGATCATGACCTGAGCCAAAGGCAGCAGCTTAACTGACTGAGCCACCCAGGTGCCTTCATCTTATTCATTTTAAAAATAAATCTTTGCTCTTTTCCTCTAGTGTAACACTCAATGAGACCGCCAGTAATTTTTATTACCAGTGATGATGATGATGTCCTATGTTGTTTTCCCACTCACTTAATCCTTTGACTCGAGCCCTAAAATGGCAAAGCATATGAGAAACTGAATTCATTGTTTTGTTAAAGAGTGTGACTACCACCTGCTTTCTACCATTACTGGCAAGAAAATGTGACTGCCTTCATCTCTGTCCCCCTCTGCAACATTCACACAGAGATAACCTGGTTGCTATTGCATTTTTCCAGCTTAAAAATTTAAAGCCAATAAATTCCACGTACCACTTGGTTATTCTGCTAGACTTGTCCTTCATCTGGTTCAGCTCCAGAATGGGATAATGATCTGTCATAAAGGTAAATTCATTACCCCGAGATAATATCATCCTACTCCTACTGCCCATTTCCACTGCAAGGTGCGCTCTCTCTGCGATGCTGTGTCTCAGTTCTCCAGGGAGCCCTTCACTGCTGACATCATAATAATAACAACAACAACAACTTACATTTATAGGGAGGACAAGACTGCCTATATTTTCTAACTCTTGACAAAGAATAGCTCCCAGTTCTATTTCCGATGCATCAGCTATTACCACTAAAGGCTCGGGAAAATCTGGAGTCTTTAAAAGATACCCGCAAATGGATCTGTTAAGGGGTTCATAAAGGTTTGGCGATCGCGAGCAGGTGACTCAGCTGCCAAGTTCATTGTGCTGGGGAAACGCTCCCAGTGGTGTCACTCCCGAGCAACTTCACAGGAACACAAAAGGAACCGCCGTCATCCCCGGATACTGGAAATGATTCCTGATAGATTCATGGCCGATTCACTTGATCACCCAATATACTTCTCCAGGCGACTGATTTTCATTATGGTTTAAAAAAAAAGTCACGTTTTCTGGTATTGGATTGCAGCATGATTTGTAGAATGCAGGAGTCCTCCCATGAGCACCCCACACCACCAGAGGTTTTTCCTAAAGACACTGCTTTGGTCTACGATGGGTAATCTACTCTCCGTGAACCACCCTAATACCTTCTGAACTTCTGTGTGTATGTTAGCATGCCCGATGTGCTAGGTGAAGACAAGATGAGTTAGAAAAGGATGATGGTCAGAAAGACACACGAGGGGTGGAGTGCTTCCTGAACTTTGGCCTCAGGTCACTTTTCTTACAGCCTAGGATTTCTGCAAAGCTTGATGCGACAAGACAGACAACGCTCAGCTGTGCGTGACCTTGCCCATCCTACGGGACAACTCCTCCGGGACTCCCAGGCCAGAAGGTGGGCACTCTGTGTTTGTGAGGTTGGGTGGGGCCAGTGAAGAACCTCCACAAACCAAGTGATTCAGGGGCCAAGGTCACTGTGTGGGTAACCTAAGTAATCGATAACGCGAAGTGGTAGAGAAGAGGTGGATGGTGGGGAGAAAGCACTCTAGAAACAACAACTGAGGGAAAAAAGAACTTCTAGGCCAAACCCTACAGTTTCTATTCAAGAACAATTCTAGGCTGTAAGGGTGCAAGAGCCAAAAGGCAGGCAGGCAGAGAGCCAGAGAACTGAGAGAAGCTAAAAGGCTGAGTAATGAGTTCCTGAAAACCATCAGAAGACAATTTCTTGCTAAGAGAAAGATAGTCCTTTAGAGCCAGGCTCCAGGTTTGAACTCCCACACCCCTTTACAAACCAAGCCTCACAGTCTTCACTGGCTAAGCGCAACTAACACTACCATCCGAGGATTAAATAAAAGGGTAGGCCCTGAAGGGATGGTGGTTGTTGTCTTTGTCATTTCCATCCATTGGAGGCTCAGCCCTAGGATGTGCAGAAGAAGGAATCCTGGTCCTCATGCGCTCACATGGGGACCAGTAGAAACTGTCCGGGTTCTCAGCTAATCTGCCTAAGAGGTCTGCATGGATACCGGATGTCATGAGTCTGCATGTCACAGACACCACACCTAAGTAGTCCCCAAAGCCTAACTTGCAATCTTTCTGATCCCTGTCTTGCTGTTTTCTGCTGCCCCGCCATACTGAAGAGATTTCTGCAGTACCAGCCAATGGCCATCCTGTGTGTCATGGAGGCTCCGGAAGGGACATCTGTCTTGACGCCAGACAGGGCACGGTAATGACTTGCCTCCAGGTTATGCCCTGCCCTGCTAAGCAGTTTCATGACCTTCTGATGCTTTCCACCTTGCCATTCTTTCTCATCCCCTCTTTTTTTATGGTGCCTCTTTTGGTTCTCTATCTTACCAGCACTCCTTCCCATTGTCCATCATATCTTCACTTTCCACCTGTCTTCTCTTCCTCTCTTCTCCTTCGTGGGGGTTACAGTTCCTCCCTCTCCTGTGAACACCATGCGTTTTAACATCCATGGCATTTCCACTGTTTTCCCCTCTGTCCCTAGTTTTATGTTACACTGTGCCATTTTTATGTACAGTGTGAATCTTGGTAAGGGACCACGAAATGTCGGATTTGAAAGGCTGGTGGAAATCTCCTTAAATTTCATGGTGATAAGAAAGATAGCTACAACTAACATTTTATGAGTATCTTTGCTCAGCCCTGCAGTGAGACAAGCACTACTGTTATTCCCATTTGCAGATGAGATTAAGGGACCTGGGCCCCAGTTGCACAATCATTAATTGGAAGCCAGTGGCTCCAAGTTCAACGTTCTTTCCCCTCACTGCTTCCCTCATTTTGCATATCAGGAAGAAAGCAAAGGCTGCGTCTCATTTCGGTTTTCTCTTTCCTTATTTGACCCTCACAGACCTGGGTGTCTCAGGGAGCCTGTGACAGCACCAGGAACAACATTTCTTGAGATGCTGGGAATGTCCACTTTTCCCATGCTACCAAGGATCAGCTCATAAACAGAGTGGCAAGACGCTGAAGGCCAACTTCATATTCCCTCCAACCCACCATCCTCACTGGCATCCCCATCGCCTCCACAAGGATCTCTTTAGAAAGTTCCATGTTCCCAGGCAGAGCCTTGTCAGCTCTATTGGAAAAGTATCTCAACTCTGAGCTCCCCATCTTTTCTGTCATTTTCACAAGCTTGTAGACCAGCAACTCTGTGAAGAGGAACTCATATACTTATTCAAGCTAAAGATGTAACCAAAGGAATTCTAGGTTCAACACAACTAATGCTTAGAATGTTTGACCTTCAATAGGCTCAGAATGGAGATAACATAGCTTAATGATGTCTCCATGACCTCTTACCTGGACGGCTGGGGCAGCACCCTAATTGGTTTCCCTTCTTTTGCCCTTGTCTCCTACACTGTACCCTCAGTAGCACACAGACCTGTCTCTCTTGTTCTCACAACCTGCTAATGACATCCATGCAGTTGACAGGAAAAGCCAGACTCTTACAACAGTCCCAGTGGATCTCAGAGTGTGAGTCCCCGACTAGCAGCATCAGCATCACCTGGAACCTTGGGAGAAATGCAAACTTCTGAATCAGAAACTCCAGGAGGAGTGCTCAGCAATGTGTGTTTTAACAAGACTTCCAAGGGCCGCCAGGGTGGCTCAGTCGGCTGAGCATCCTGCTCTTGATTTTGGCTCAAGTCACCATCTCAGGGACGTGAGATCAAGCCCCATGTTGGGCTCCATGCTCAGTGCTGAGCCTGCTTGAGATTCTCTGTCTCTCTGCCTCTCACCCTGCTTGTGCTCTCTCTCCCTCTCCCAATAAATAAATAAATAAAATAAGCAAGCAAGTAAGTAAATAAAAATCTTTAACAAGACTTTCAAGTGATTCTGGTGCTGTTAACATTTGAGAACCACTGTCTTGCATGACCTGCACCTCCCCACTAGAACTTTTGGGCTCCTCCTCACTCACTGTACCCCATCAACGCTACTTTCCCCCCACACATCTGCATGTCCCACTCCCTCACCTCATTCAGGGCTTTGTTCAAATGTCAACTTCTCAGTTAACCCATCTGTGGCCATCTTTTTCAGAACACAAACTACCCTTGACTCCTTCTTTCTCTTCCTTTTGTTCATTTTTCTCCACAGCACTTCTCACCATCTGGCACACTACATTGTATTTTGATTCTCTGTGTTCCTCAACTAGAATGTAAGCTCCTTAGCGGGCAGGGAGGTTAGGTACTTTATTTGCTGCTGTATCCTACACAACTAAAAGGTCTCTGGCACAAAGTAGGTGCTCAATAAATATTTGTTGCATGTTGAAGGAAGGAGTGATTCTGTTCTGCTGCTTAGTAGCCATTGACTTGTATAAGGTATTGGACATCTCTGAGCCTCAGTCTCCTCATTGATGAAAAGAGGATTAAGGAAGATGAAAAGCATACACAGTGCTCAGCTCATTTTAGTCACTGGTAGCAACTGTGATCATCATAATAGAAAAAACTTTTTTTTTTTAAGATTTGTTCATTTATTTATTTTAGGGAAAGAGCGAGAGCACGTGGGCAGGGGAGGTGCAGAGGGAGAGAAGAGTGAGAATCTCAAGCAGACTCCCCACTGAATGTGGAGCCTGACACAGGGCTCGATCTCACGACCCTGAGATTATAACCTGAGCAGAAATCAAGACTGTACCACTCAGGCACCCCAGAAGAAACTTATCTCAATATCAGTAGAACCAAATGAAGAGTAACGGTTTGAACTTTAAAAAGTGTTTTTAAAGTTGGGAGAACATTTGGGGGTGGGTAGCAAGGGTACTAAAGATACATCCCCCTTTCTAGGAACACATTGTTGAGGAAAAGAATAATCTTCCTATGCTGACAAGGTTTTCCCAAAGGCAGCATTTTGATGAATTAAGAAATAAAGAATTATAAACATACATTTAATTAATCCTTCAAAAACGAAATATGTATTGAATAGGAAACACACTGAAAACTTAGGTTTGTTTGTAGATGTTTTTCCAAAATATTGCAATAAAATGTTTGGGAACATCTAATAAAACTAATATGCAGCTAGATTTTCCTGCCCCAAAACTAATTTGTGCTGATTACAAGATAGGTCACAAGGTCTGCATACTTTATTTTTGATGCATCCATTCTAATTGTTACTATGGATGAAGACTAAACACAAAAAATAAAACATCCTGTTGGGCTATGATCTACCCAACACACACCACATGTTTTCTCTTCTATCATTAGTCTAAGGGGGATTTCCACAAAAACAAAATTCTTAGAAACTAAGTTTTCACTCGTCATTGCTGCATATTCCCACTTAGTCACTGTCCCGGGACCTCCCAGCTGCTCTCCAGTGACATCAATCTGAGGTTGCGTATTAAAAAACAACCATAGAGAGGAGTTAGATATTTGGAGAACAAAACCCTCTTTTTGTTCTGCTATGCTTACCAGTACAATATCATGACATACAGCTCAACAATTTAACACTGCTGCATTCCCTATGGTTTTTACTATGAAAAAAGACTTTTCTAGGCTTCTCATCCCAAGTATCCAGGACTACGTGAGGATACGGGTACCTGCCCACACCTCTCTGCAATGGATGGACGAGGTCAAAAGAGAAGCTAATCACTGCGTGGAGACACAGCAGTTGTTGAAACACATACCTTCACACCTACCACGCTTTCCCGTGTGTAAATAACCCTTTGGGTCCTTAGCAACATTAGCACGTTCACGTAACGCTATAAATGGGAAAGTTCACTTTCAGAGGAACGTTATGGATGGAACTCAAAAAAAAGGTCACCAGGCCAGTAGAGCCTGAGAGCTGCCAGCAACCACCTTTGGAAGCAGCACTGGTGTTTGCTTTTGTAGGTGAAATGGCTTGGACAGAACCTACCTTTTCACCCCCCTTGGAGAACCCGAAGTTCTTTCCACTTGGGGAAAGTGCTTTCAGACAACAATCTGATATCAATCATTTCTATTTGGAGAAGAATTAAATCAGTATGTTCTCACTCTCTCTCAAAAGGCTCTGTATTCTGAATCATGTTTCTCTTTAGCCAACAATAGACTTTAGTCACTGTTAAAGGGATCTTCAGGCAATTGGGAAGATAATTTGGAGGGCATTTTTCAAAATGATCATGAGGGCAAATACCTGTTCTCCCCACACCCCAGCAAGGCCCTTCCTAAAAAGTCACACAGTTTCTACCTTGTGAGGCCCACTCTGCTTGTCTACTCTGTGAAGTATGTGGATCCAGTCTCTGAGCAAGTATGGTTATTAAAAAAAAATCAATGGGAATTGTTTATGGCTCAGCTTTAATAAAAAGTCTAGCTGTGAGAAATATTTAAAATCACTTGAAGACCATGAGATCTACCTCCTTGTATAGACTTTGTAAAGATCACGATGTAAATTTCTCTAGCTCTTGTAAATTTCTTGATGGATTAGGAGCAAATTACCTTCATGGGTCACTCAAAATTATTTTCATTGAGCTACACATTTGCATTAGGTTTTCAGCTTCTTGTTAGTGGCCCTAAAAAAAGCTATCTTACCAAATCCTTTACTGCATTAGCCTCAACAGCTTTGAATGCCATGAGACCCCTCGGTGTTCTGTTGAAGTTCTATGTGAAAATATCAGAACTGTGTGCCAGGAAACATTTTCTTTCCTGGAGGAATTGCTATATATCACCTTATGGTAATAAGAATCACATAAATAGTCATGTAGATTTCTCTTTTTCCTTTGACTGCTGGGAAATTTAGAACCAAACATACCTCAATGTTATTAATCAGGTAGATCCATATGGTAGAGTCTTTGTTCAAGTCTTTTCTCTGATTTTACCTTTTTATTTTAATTTATATATTTCCCAACCCTCATTTTTTAAAATGTGTTTATATTTTCCATTTTACTCTACTTATTCTTTATAAGCTATCTGATGTTTACAAAATGGAGCTATTGTATTATATATGCACGAACTGATTATATACATACAAACTACACATGTGCATGTGCCTTTATGTAAACTTGGTAATTAGAAGGATTACAATTTATTTTTTATTTTTTTTAAGATTTTTTATGTATTTATTTGAGAGAGAGTGCAAGAGCAGGGGGAAGGGCAGAGGGAGAGAATCTCAAGCAGACTCCCCCTGAGTGTGGATCCCTACACGAGGCTCAACACGGGGCTCGATCTCACAACCCTGAGACTATGACCCGAGCAGAAATCAAAAGCCAGATAGAGCAGAAATCAAGAGCCGGACTGAGGCCCCTAGGTATCCCAGAAAGATCACAATTTAATAGTATATTTATTTTCAGGGGAAAGAATTACTACATGAAACAGAAACAAAATTGGTTGTACTGGATTATTCCTTATAGAGAATTATTTTAACAAGTTCAATAAATCTCTGTGGGTTATCTACCAATATATGGAAACAGTTATATCACACTTCAATAGCATTTTCTGTAATATTATTTTACCTAATACAAATGAAGATTTAGACTTCGTGGACTCTAATTTCCAATGGGCTTGTTCTGAAAAATTTCAGACGTGTCAATTTTTTACAATTCATTATGTTTATTCCTCATGCTCCAGTGAAGTGGGGAGAGACCTATTTGAATATCATATAATTATACTTAGAAGAAGATAGGCATGAAGATAATACATAGGAAGGTGTTTTGTAAAACTTCACAGTATAACACAAATGTTAGCTATTATTGCCATTGCCTATAATCATACAAAACATGATTATCAGAGATGCACTAGATCTGTGCATGAATTCAAGTGTTCCTGGGAGTTCCTTTAACAGGTCTCTATAAAGTAAGGATACACTCAAGAACTCTCAGATACCTGAACACTCTTTGGTCTCATGAGGCTGGGACTCAATATCTAACTTTAAAATATTTTTCCTATAAAACAGAAGTAAAACCTAAGAGGTGAGAGATATTTTTAGTGGAATTATTTGCCTGTTTTCTTTTCTTTTCTTTTCTTTTCTTTCCTTTCTGGTTATTAAACACAACAGAGCTATTCCCTAATAATCCAAGAAGCACAGAACTAAGACATTAACCAGCTTGTGTTCCAAACTAAAAGGAGGTTAAAAACACAGCATTGTAATACAAACACAGCTTATAAGTACAGCGTGTGTACCTACTGTTCTGCCATTTAAACTTTGAGTAGCTGTACAAACAAGTCTATCTTGAGGAAACAGACTGGGTAATTTTCCATTTGGACTGTTTGAAATTTCACCAAGAGCCTCAAACTAGCTGAACTCTGTACTGCCAGACATTCTCATCCAATTTGTTCTCTCTCCTTCTCCCCATTCGGATTTCCCTTTAACAAAAATGCTTTCCTTAAAGGTTGTGCTTTATGTAAAAAACAACAACAACAACAAAAAATAACTCCACAAAAAACCTTAATTTTACAGACATAGCAATTAAATTTAAAAGAGAAATTAAAGAGGTAGTACCCTGGTCTGGGGACACAAGTTGATACCCTTCCCCATGGCCTAAGAGAGATCCAGGTCAAGCTTTCATACTCCCGTGTCTTTTCAAAGTTGAGAAAAGAATTCAAAAGTTCTAAAAGGAAGGCAAAACATGAATCCGTGAAGAGATCAAGATCCTGTCTTGCTGCAGGAGTGGCAGTGAACACTAACAGTGATGTGAGGGATCTTTAGGGCCTTTCGACACAGGATGGGAATAGGCACGAGAAGGAAAACTTCACACTTAGTACAGAACTAGAGAAGACTATCCTCTTGTAGTTTTCACAGACTCGCTGGAACACTCTGGAGCAAGTGTCAGGCAACGAGAAAGAGCTCTATTATACAATTATCTTGAATATGCACAAAAGCCCAATTTCCAAAGCCTCAGATCTCAAAATATGCAAAATTCTTGTTCTACAAATACACCCTTCTTGGGTGCTTTTTATAGAAAAAGAAATAAATAGGATCTTATTTCCAAATTAATGCAACCACTCTGAACAGAGGGATTTTTTTCCCCTCAGTGTGTTATAAGTTATCAATAACTAAAAAAAAAGTCCAGTTCATTTAGGACGGTAGACGAGGTGTCGAAATACTATTTAAAACTAGTAGTTTCCATTTTGGGTGGCGCCGGCTATGTGCTGAGAGCACTGTGCTAAATGCCTCTTATGTATTATCTCATTTAAGCTCTTAACAACCATGAGGTAGGCACTATCACTATTCAGATTTAAAGAAAAGGAAATAAAGGCTCATCGAAGAACAGTCACTTATCCGAGATCACAGCTACTTAACAGCTGAGCCATCACTGAAACCCAGTTTTCTGGGTTCCTAATCCAATGCTGTTTCTGACACTCTGGTTGAATGACGGGGTGGGCTCAAGACTTGAACTCTGATGACAGTGAGTCCACCATGTATATGAACTGACAGCACCTTGATTTATGTTTCAAGAACCTAAAGGGGAAGGCTAAAACATAAAGGCTATACTGGTGGACACTATGCTTCCTGCCATCCCCCACCGTCACCTTGCACAAGTCATACCAGATCACTTGGCTATTTTCTAAGCTCACCATGAACTTTCAGATCACACAGAGCCTTTGGGAGTTATTTCTACTGATTTGGAATGTGCTTCTTCCTCCTCTGCTACCCTCATTCCTCTCTGCTTGGGTGAAATCTAAGTCTCCATTCCCTGTCCCTGAAGTCTGAATTAAAGCATTCTCTCTTCTCCCTTCTCAGGGAACTTTGTCTGTTTCATTCTTTGAGCCCTTAGCATGTTTACCCTGCATTATTATTAGGAGCATATATGCCCATCACCTGCAGAAAAAAGTATGTCTCTTAAAGGACTGCCCTCCCAACCATCTTGGTATCATCCATGGACCTCACACAGCATCCTGAATGTAGCAGGGGCTCAATAAATGTTTCATGTGTAGTTAAAAGAGGAAACTCGGGGTCTACTACTGCAACATTTATATCGAAGAAAGGACTATTCCCAAAGGAAGTAGGAAGTATTTTTGCTCACTCTTCTTTCTGAAAGGATTTTTCAGACAGGCTATTGCCATTCCAAGGAAGGTAATGGGGCTATTTTTCTGTTTAGGAACCAGTGGTTTAAGTAATGTAAGCTATGGATCAGTGGTTTGCAATGATGGGGCTGATCGAAAGACAATCATACTCAGCATTGCTAAGGTTAATGGCATTGCCTCTGATAGGGGAAATTTAAAAGTGGGAGATAGGGAAGAAACCAATAAAAACATTTACACACATCTTTAATGGTATGCAGTGTAGAACCCACTTAAATGAATCCCAACTAATGAAAACATCTTGAAAAGAGAGTGATTTTTAGAGAAACCTTTTATCTACAGGTCTTATATTTATAGAGCAAACCTTTTAAATGAATACAGGGTAAAAAAAAGAATTAAACGAGTAATTGTTGTGATTCATTGTGGCTCATGTAACTTTCATCAGGCCAGTGAAATGAATGAACCATTTAACGAAGAAGGCTCTTCTCCACCAATTTCTGTCATATATGTCAGATTATAAATAGCCTTCCCGGCAGGCACCACAAAGCAGAAACAAGGTCTTGGGAATGACTGAATCTTGCTTGTCCTGCTGTACCTTGAGGTGGGCATAGTCAAAGATGTTTCTGCGAAGGGGAGGTGAAAGAATCTGGTCCAACCAGAAGAATGCATAAATAGGCAAATGTATCATAGCCCTCCCAATATATATATTGGACATTTTCTTTGAAACTTACTACCTTTTCCTTTTTTAAAATAAGCTTTGAAGACGCAAGTGTTTGGTGGGCAGAGATTCTCTCTCTTTTTTTAAGATTTTATTTATGTATTTATTTGAGAAAGAGAGAGAGAGCATGCCACACATGAGCAGAGTGAGGGACAGAGGGAGAAAGCAGACTCCCTGCTGAGCAGGGAGCCAGATTCGGGGCTTGATCCTAGGACTCCAGGATCATGACCTGAGCCAAAGGCAGACACTTAATGGACTGAGCCGCCCGGGCGCCCCTGGTGGGCAGAGATTCCAATGAGTAGAAATGGAGGCTCAAAAGCAGAGATCAGAGTTGGAACCAAAAGGTGCTCAAAGCTTCTAAAATTATAGACATAATTTCCCAAAGATTTAAACTCTCTGCTTCACAGATCTTTTGGCTGGTGGCTTAAGAAAGAAGACACTAATATTTCCATTTAAGACCACTCAATCCACATAAGAATTACTGGAAATTGTATTCCTATAACCCTCACCATCTAGTGAAATATATTTTTGCCAAAACAATGAACGTGCTGGGTTTGAGCCTATTTTGTCTCCAAGCTGATTGTCCCAGAAAAAGAAAAGCTTAAGTAAAAGGCAACTAAAAGTGGATCTAAATGTCACTGGCGTATATTCGGCACAAACAAGGAAAAAGGCTGTGGATTCAAGGGAGTTTAAGAATCAAGTTGTACACTAATATGCTAACGTCATTTAAAGATGCCTTATATATATTCTGAATCAACTGGAATATCATTATTAGAAACTGTGGGTTTTATTTATTCGTTTATTTATTTATTGGGGCTATTTGAGGTCACTCTAGGTGCTTACATTTTTAAAAATTATCTTGGAAAATTTTAGAATGTTAGGTTAGTTTGGTATAAAGGGCAAAAGTGATAAATATGGAAAGAATACCTTTCGGTATACTAAGGACTCTGTGGGCAGGTGGGTTGAAGTTGTGGGCCAAATGGTAAAAGTTGCTGCCCAGAAGAGAGCAGCATTCACTTCCCATGCAACAGCTTTGTAACCCTATCCACCTGAAAATGAGTACTAATAGGTTGAATGAAAAAAACAAAGAGATACGGCATATCCTCATTTTGTCTCCTAGTATTTATCAGGAGACCAGGGCTGGAGATGGAGGAATTCCTGATGACCTGAAATTATTACAATAGCTCACTCTAGTTCTTAAAAGGTGCGTTCACATACCTTGTTCTATCTTTACTAAATTCTTGGGAGCAAGAATGGCAAGAATCAGCAGTCCCGTGTCACAGACGAAGTAACTAAGGCACAGGGAGGTGGAGTACCTTCCCCAAGGTCAGTTATAGTTACGGGCTCTGAATGTTTTAAAAGCATTTCACAGACAGGCAAGTGACAAAGTCAAGGTTCTGGTGCAGGTTTCCCATCCCTCTTCTACCCATGCACCTGTCGAAGATCAAATTTTTTTTTAAAGATTTATTTATTTATATACTTGAAACAGAGAGCGGGGGGGAGAGAGAGAAGGCACAGAAGTGAGTATAGAGAGGGAGACGGAGAAGCAGGCTTCCTGCTGAGCAGGGAGCCCGACCCAGGGCTCAATCCCAGGACCCTGGGATCACGACCTAAGCCAAAGGCAGAGGCTTAACCTACTGAGCCACCCAGGCGTCCCTCGAAGTTCAAATTAGAGGACCACCCACTCTTTCTTTCAAGAAACAGTTCCTCCAGATGATCAAATGCATCCCTACTTCAAATTTTACCCACTTTCTGGACCCTACAAGATCATGAAAGAGAAGACTGAGCAAGAAAGACACCATGTCTTACATTTATGCTTTCCCTTAAAGTACAGGTTGAGTTACTTGTTAAAATAACACAAGTTGGCCTTTCTTTTCACACATGTATTTGCTTAAATGCTTGCACAGAGCCCACTTCTATTTATTCTTGCGTTCCTTTCTACCACTCAACCTCTTACTGCGCAAAGATCTTTTCATGTCCAAGTCAGCTCTGCCATAGAGCATGCATTTTCTCATGCTTGGACTAGTTACACCTGGCTCGGCCCCACACACCATCTTCTGGCAGAGGGCTGCACTTAGGAAAGCTGGTGACCATGGGAAGATGAGGATGGTGGTGGTGGCAAAAAGGGAAGGCTATCAAATGTGCAGCCTGAATTTCTGCCAGTCCCAGCCAAGACCTGAGGAAAGCCCTTCCTCCCTGACTGGCAGCAAACTTCTTGTGCCTGTCCCCTAAACCCACCTTGCTAGGCTGTCTGCCGGCCTCCAGTTATCACAGGCACCCCGTAATCCAGGAAGCAAGACTGCAAGCAGCTGGACTGGCCATCTAGGCACTGAACATAGGAAAAGGTGGGCCGGGAAACCCGTGCTCCTAGCAGAGGCCCACTCAATGTGGACATCCACTCAATGTGGATCACCCCTGCAGCAGGCTTTCACGGAAAGCTCATGCTGCATACACACTACCCCAGATCAACAGAGATCCCGTAAGGCACAAGAGATGGATTTCGTTCTGCATTGACAACAGAGGATCGTCCATGCAGCCTATGTGATGGGCACAGTGCTACGGGAAGAAAACAGCAAGAAAGGACAAACAGTCCTTACCTTCACGGAGTTTACGATCGACTTTGTAATAACCTTGGCCTTTGCAGACACCATTCAGAGAATCACACACAGAAGATGTCACATTAACACAGCAATCGTTCTAGTCAAGATTCTAAATAAGCGACTTTCTAATCAACTTCACAACTTGTTGGCAAATTGAGGGGAGGATTTCAATAGCCTTTCAAGTAACTTTCCGATTTCAGGTTATTGGGGGATGGGGTGGTGCAGAGAAGCAGGAAGGCGGAGAAAAACAGACGGCTATTAGAGTAGAAAGAATGCAGGACGAGGGCTGGCCCTCAAGCAAGGGTCTCCGCTCTACTCCTCGTCCACGTGCTATCTCAGGCACACCACTCCTCTTCTCTGGGCTTCGTCAGTCCCGTAACTGATGCCTGGAACAGTGTCCGGGACACCGCAGATGTTTGCTAAATAAATGTTGAGCGAGTGAGTGAATATAATATGTGAAGATTCAGTGTGAATATTTCCGTAGTTCACAGTAAACATGAAGAAATTAGAGATAAGAACAGTCAAGTCACAGAAATTCATGCAACGTGCTTATGTCCCAAATGAAACTGTACTAGTAAATAGTGTCAGGGTAGCTGAGCGCCAGCAGGAAAATGTGGAACTGCGCCTGCCCAGGATACTTTCTCACTGCGTCCCTCAGGCTTGAATTTTGTAACCATTTAAACTCAACAAATGGCTTTTCTCCGATTCCAACCCAGTAGACTAGTACCTTGGCTAGCAAACTCATTGGTGCCATGCTAAGCCTTCTTTTCAATATTTACAGAATAAAAGGCAATTTCGGTTTTAGCCTTGAGCGCACCAGATTTTGACAGCTTGGAAATGTCATCCTTAGAGCAAGGACTTTTCACATTCACAGAGTTCTGGCTCTAACTATGCTCTAAATGCAAATGCAAATATCCTTGACCAGAAAACCTTGAGCATCGTGTTCTAAGAATGTTAGTGAGATAACATGAAGTTCTTTTTAACTGTATTAATTTCCATCCAACATCTCCTAAATTGAATTAGAGTAAAGTGGGGAAGGCCTGGGTTCGAAAGGTGGATGCCAAAGAAGTCACATTTTAATTTCGTCTCCACCTCTCCCTTCTGGATGCTTTCTATCTGTCAGCCAGTCGATCAGCAAGCAAGTGTCATTCCAAGGAAGGCCTGCTGGATGACTGGCCATTCTAGAATGAAACAGGTTACAACTGGTGTATCAGAGACTGTTCAGAAACACCATGCCTCACCCAAACAGAGCTGTATGTGGTGGGTCCAATGCTCTTTCTGCTTAACAAGGACCTTGTATTCTTCCCCTCTCAGAGATACAGAACCTGTGGATCCCACTTATGAATCAACAGTACCAGAATTCATTGATTAGGAAAGTACATTGATGGCACTTTTTTTTTACCAATAAAGCAAACTCCCCAGAACATAAATGTGCAAAATTGAAGGAAATAAGAGATGGTGAAACTCCTGCATTTACAGCTTAACGAGAGCAAGAAGAGGCTCAGAAAGGAGAGGGTAGGAGAGAGAACAGACTGCTGAGGTAACATGGCACAGTGGCCCAAGTGGTTTTTAAGAACAAAGTTATTTAAACTCAATGTCAAGTGGTTTGTGTTCTGACACGTAACCCAGGGGCTCCCTCCCCAACCCTGTTACCCTACAACTTCACCAAAGTCAACTACTGACGTAATTTCTATGTGGACACAGTACAGACTTCTAAGGGAGGGACTGAACCCAGCACCGGGGGTGCAGGACCTGGACAAGAGTGGCTGTGGAGAAGATCCATCACTTAAACTAACTCAGCAAATGCAGGAACCTAGAGCTACAAGGGAACGTTAGCCTGAAAGCCCTCTCAGAGATAAGCAAAAAATCCTCCCGTAGACTTTAGATGTATTTCTTCCGAGTGTGGCATGGGGGTTTTGAGCTCATTCTAAGGGGCAAGAAGACTGAAGGTACCATCTGGGAATCCACATACACTTCAATATTTAGATGAAATATCGAATAAATCGCTTCCACGAACACAGAAAACCTAACTATTGCCGTCTCTCCCACAGCCTCCGATCACTCGTACCTACCTTCATCACAGGCCCCACATGCTACCCAAACACCTTCAGGAAAACACAATCACACCTGATAGCAGATATCTGTTTACATACCCGTCCTCCCTGCTACAATATGTGCCCGATGAGAAGTGCATCTGCATCTCATTTATCTTTATATCCCCATCGCCTAACACAAGGATTAGCACACATATTAATAAACACAAGTATGACTGGGCAAAGATGAATTGGAAGGAGGAGAAATTACCTATAATTACCTATTATTTTTCCCTTAAAAGACGTTAAAATCTGAAGGTGGTGGTTACCAGGTGGGGGGATAGAAGAGATGCTGTTTGAGGGTGCATCCTTGCAATTGGTAGATAAGGAAGTTCTGGAGACCAAGCGCACAATACGGTGATTATAGATAACACGACCGAATTACAAACATTATTAGAGACTAATTGTAATTGTTCCCCACACCAGAAGACATGGTAATTATGCAACGAGGTAGAGATGTTAGCTAAGGCCATGATGGGGAGCATACTGCCATGCATCTAATTACTGTGTTGTATACAATAAAACTTACACAGTGTTGTATGTCAAATATATCTCAACTTAAAAAAAAAAAAGACTCTGAACTCCCAAGGACAAGATCTATCCATTCACTCATTTACTCACTTATTCATTCACTCCAAAAATACTTATCGAGTGCCAGACACTATGTTTGGAATACAGCACAAATAATAGTTTTTGCGCTCAAGGAGTATCCAGTTAAAAATCGTGGTCTCCCCGAAACACGTTAGGGTTACCTAAAGAAAACACCGGGGCTTCTATTCAGATTTATTTTGCATCCTCTAAGAAACACTCTTGAATTGGTTATCAATAATGTCATCTCTGTCACTTGGTACTTAGGTCAGATGGTGACACATCGTCCGTAGCACACAAGGTGCAGAAAAATTCTGCACACCCACTCTTACTGGTTTCACTTTCAGCACACTCTGACAAATTACTGTTCTCAGGGGCCAAGATTCAGTGGAAAGGACTAACAGGTCATCTCATTTTAAATGGTTAACCACCGCCACTACCACCACCATAAGTGGGTCATCACTGTTGTCACTCCCTGTCAGGTTTGTAGTTTTCCTGGGAAGAGTGGAGAGGACAGACAGAAAATACAATGAAAACCTTACGATGCAACTGATTGGAGATTATGATGGTGGCTCCAAAACATTCCAGAGGACCTCACTATCCATTCATTATCTCTGTTTCATCTCAGACTCTCCCTGAGATGAAGTGGCACTTTCTCTGTCACTTACTTGCTGTTGACCATGGACTTGTGCCTCAACACCCCTGAACCTCATTTTCCTTGTCCTCTCAGAACTATTACGCCAAATTAAGATATCCAAATGATTTAAAGTTTCTAGTACATAATATAATTCAACCGTGGTTGGTTCTCTTGCCTCTCCTATTGAGGCACAGGAAGAATCCATACAGAGAGACATCTGAACCTGGAACTCAAATGTTCTAAGTAATTATGGATGATCAGGCTACCCAAACTTCCTCTAGACCTTGTATTCCAAAAGTATGCTTTCCTGATCACTGTACATAGAGAAGTGCTATCTCAGTCTCATGCTTTGAGCTGCTTTCATCCTTGACCCTCACTATCAATTCTGCTCAGGTAGAACTGAATTGGACAGTATCTATTGAAAAAAAATGAATGGAGGAATACGTTATAAAGAAATGATGGGCAGCCCATGGCCACAACCAGTCTGGACTGACTTTTACTGGCATCTGCTTTTCTATTCTTCTCTCCTTCCGTAAGACAAACTTAAAGGCTATTATTCAACCACTGGTCTATAACTGAGGCTTCTGTATCTTTTCTCCACTAAGGACCTCTTAAAATATTTTTCCATCATGGAGCCTATTTCTCGAAGTATTTAATTTGTCATCTTTATTAAAAATGGATAAAATTCATCTCTCCCTCACCTTTTATCTAATGAATGTAAACTATGAATCTCTGTAAGTGTAAGATAACCAGTGGGTTCACAAACAGAGTCAAAAGCAAAAATTTTCAGGCTGTGTAGCTTTTTCTAGGGGGACAAATTTCTTTTAAGATAATTTCTTTTAAGATTTTTCTTTTCACCCCCTTCAGAGACCACCAGTTGGCAACCACTGGTCAAAAGAGTGTGTTGGTGTGTGCTGAGTTTTACTTATATGGATTTCATGATATCAATTTGCGAATCCACTAGAACTCAAAGGACATGCATGTTCTGAACATTGCTACTCTTGGAATTGGCTGATGCTCTGACAACAAGGTACTTCATTGTCCCTTCTCTGTTGTTAAGGATCTTACAGTCCAAAGCTGCAAGAATGCATTTAATGGAAAAGCTTTCACTTTGGGCAGCATTTGCAATTTTAAGAGAAGATAAACCTCTCTGTGGAGTTAACATGATCTGTGAATGCAGGACATGCTAGGAATCAGATATCCTAATGAACTAGGTCTTACTCACTTGAAATGGAGAATTAACCGATTCTTTTAAATAATTCAGAAATCTAAAATCAAAAGGATGAGGTACAAGTTTCAATTGTACTGCACAAAAAACAGGGAGCAGAAATAAACATTTTATGTTTTCAATAAACACATTCCTGCATCTTTTGCCACCGAAATACTTTCAAATTTATTGGCAACCATAATTGTTTTATGCATTTGACAAACATAATGACATCTGGTATTAATACCTTACAACTCATCTCATTTTATACTCTCCATCTCCAGCAGAAAAAGTGAGTGAAAATTTAGTCCACTGTTGACAACCGCCCATTAAAGAATCAAATGCTCATAATACTTGAGATGGTAGGGAAAAAGAGTAAAGAATGTTCATAAGAAAAACAAGAATGTCATTTTGTCCCCCAAATATCTAAAGCAAGGGGGAAAAAATGTGTTCTGGATTGCCCCCTGGCATATGGCTCATGTCTATGAGGCAGTGAGGTAGATTAAAGAGAAGGTGGCCTACACTTGATTATCTACTACGGATTGCTACAAGTCCTGGGTACTTCACATCCCTGCACAGATTCACACATAAATCTGCACAGAAACAGTCCCGTTAGTTCTGAGGACATAATTAAACCTGTGGGAGCCTGAGCAAGGCTGAGGCAGATACCTGGGAGGATGAGATAAGGAATAAAGGAAGAGATGAAAATCCCAGATGAGAGAAAAACATGAGGAAGGAAAAGGAACTAACATTGTTTAAGCTCAAAACAAAACAGCGGCAAAACCACATTTCCTGGGAAGGTGATGACATCCCACCTTACAAAGGAGGAAACACAAGTCCGGGAGTTCAAATTACTTGCCCAAATTTACATAATCAATAAGTTATGGAACCAGAGGTTGAATACCGTTCTTTCTATAATACAATGTAATGGATAAGCAATTAGACTCTGGAGTTGGAGTAAGTTTGAATACACTTTCCACCTTCTGGATGGTGGACAAACTATTTAAATTCTTTGTGTCTCAGTTTCCTCATATGTAAAATGGGCATGCCAACAGTACCTTCTTCTATAGGCTTGTAGTAGGATTAAAAACGGATGAGAGAACTTCTAGCACAATGCCTGGCTGTGGTGGCCATGAAAATGACCCATCAGATCCTTGCTGCAAAGAGCATAATTGCCTGATGACCCCAGCTGCCATCCCTCTGCTCAGAGGCCACCCTTCCTGCAGGATATCCCAGCCAATGACTAAGGGGGAGAATACTAATGCAGTCCCTTTCCAATGGGACATAGAACTTTTGTTTTGAGAGAGCGAGCGAGAGCGTGCACCAGACTGAAAGCTGGAGGGGTAAGGGGGAGGGAGAGGGAGAATCTTAAGCAGGCTCCACACTCAGTGCTGAGCCCAACATGTGGGGCTCAATCTCACGACCCTGAGATCGTGACCTAAGCCCAAACCAAGAGTCAGACACTCAACCGACTGAGCCGACCAGGCCCTCTATGGAACACAGAACTCTTAAAACAGGTGACTTTGGCTCAAAGACTCTCCACTGGCCTGTACAAAACTTTCTTAGAAGCTTACTGCTACTGAGGGTTATTGGGGGGTGGGAGGGTAGGGATAGGGTGGATGGGTTATGGACATTGGGGAGGGTTTGTGCCTTGGTGAATGCTGTGAAAGGTGTAAGCCTGATGATTCACAGACCTGTACCCCTGGGGCAAATAATAAAAAAATAAATTAAAAAAAAAAAAAGAAGCTTACTGCTATGTGAGATTCTTCTGACCCAATCTTCCTTCCTTCCCTGTCTCCTTCCACAGGTATCATGTCAGTATTGTGGTGTAAAAGCTCTCCCAGCTGAGTCTTGCTCCCTCTCTCTATATTTAATAGGCTTTAGCTCAAATAAATCCCAGCACCAATAATTCCATCAGGGGATAGTCTTCTTGGAAGATCCAAAGTAACAAGCCAGCACACAGAAAGTCCACAATGAATGTAGGCTTATGATTATTATGATTATTATCACCAAAACCATTATTTTTATCATCATCTGGCCTGAAAGCCTAGTAGAGTTTAATCCCAACTTTCCAAACTGTTTTCCTTGAACCTGTGAACATTCTATATTTTGAATGGGAGGGTTCAAAGATCACACTATGTTTTTATAACATATTCTGACAATGTTTTGTCACACCTAGCAAAACAGTCCTCAATTACAAATGAAAACATATATATTTCATTTCCTGTAGAGCTCATGAAAAATACGGTACCTTCTATTTTCATGTCTGTCTGAAATGCCTTTTGTCTACTTCACCTTTGAATGTGGAATTTCCCGGTGCTTTATTATTTGACTGATTTTCTACTTTCATCAACCTTCATGAAGCAAATAATCTGCTGATAAAGAAATCTTGTAACAAAGTATACTTCCTCTGCATTTGTTCTGAAGAAGTGACTCACGTACTGTCCAATGGCTTACTCAATTGATATCCCACTAATTAAACTTATAAATTTACTTGCTTAGGTTGAATGGCTCTCAACTACCATACTGTACGTATTGACTGAGCCTTACAAGAGGTTTATTGTCCCAAGATAACTACTGGACCAGGTACCAGCAGATGCAGGAGGAATGGAATTCAGATAGTCAGCTCGTTAGAACTTTAAGGTACTCTTCCCCCGGGGTTCATTTTCAGTGGCTGAAATTCCAGTGGTTTGACCCTTTGTGATCAGTGACATTACCACTAGCTACTCAGACCTTTTCATATGCTGCTGTTATTACTGCACACGGGGCTGTGTGGAGAACTGGTCTGGTGGCCAGATAAAATAGAGTGAATTTAGATAAACAAGTACTTTTAAAAATATAAGTATACTTATTTAATACTACAAAATTAGTCATTGTTAATTTATATGAAATTCAGATTTCACCTGGTGTCTTCTATTTTTATTGCTCAATCTGGTAACTATTAGGGAGAAAAATGAAGCTTCATGGTAAAGGCACTCAAGACCTGGGGGCTTATGATCTAAATGGTGTCATGAGATAAGGGATAAGCTGAAAGCCCACAGATTTAGATTTCCATTAAATGAAAAAGGAATCATTTGCATGAGTGGGTAGGTGAAGTCAAGTATCCCATGTAAGTAACTCAGTTTTTAGTATTACATGCATAAGGAAAAACCTTTGGGGTTACTAAAAGATGTTGTCGTGGTAGATGAGAGAGTCTCTCTCCTCGGCAACCTTACAAATCAGGCCTTTGTCTACAAGTCCACTCTAGACGCTGTGCTTGCTTTGCTCATCACTAAACATTAAGTATCTCACAGATCGTAGGGGCTTGGGATATATTTATTATATCAAGAAATGAATGGATTTAGTACGTGCATTCCTCGGTAGAGCACATCACAGCTTACCAAGGATTTTGCCAAGTCCTTTCCTTGGCCTAGAACGCCTGATACAATTTCGTTTCCTGCTTCCCCCATCTCCAATTGCTCTCTCCTTCGTTCGTGCTCCTGAAGCCACACTGACACTCTCACTGTTCCCCCAACCTCTCTCAAAGCCTTTACATTTACTGATCTCTCTTTCTAGAATCAAAGTGCATCATGCCTGCGTAGTTCTCTCCTTTACCTTCTTCACGTCTGAACTCAAATGTCAACAGATCAGAAAGGCCTCCCCTGACCATGCTAGTAAAACAGCACCCATGTCCTCCACTGTTTTTCCCCTCACCTGTCTCTGTTTTTCTTCGTAGACAGGACACATTACATATGTATTAGTTACTTTGTTGACTATCTCCTCCCACCAGAAGGTAAGGTTGTCTCTGTTTTGCTCAGTGCCGTGCCCAGTTCTTAAGATGCACTAGATAAATATTTGTTGAGTGGATGGATGAATTAAGCCTTTTCCCCCTCACTAGACTATCAGGTCCTCAAGAACAGGCTGTCTGATCCATGGCTGTATTCCCTCCAAGCATCTAGTATATTGTCCAAATGGACCCAGCAGATTCTTAGTCACTATCTGTTGAATTACATATGAGAAAATTGAGGTACAATGTCTCTAAGCGACTTGGACAACTGACTTCCTCCTAACAGATGCTCCACATCAGGCTTGTAGTGGCAACTCTCCTTTGCTAACCTGACTATTCAGAAGCTGTGATTTGGCTTCTCCTGGCTCATCTCTTGAGTTTACAAACGCTGCTTGCTGAGAAGCTCTCTGGTTGCAAAATACCTGCAGAGATCTAAGAAAATACTGAGTTTCCTTCATGGAGAGATTGTGGGAAGCCTATTCCTACTTGGTTGCCTTGCCACAACATCGTTTCCACCTCTCTCTTTCGCTATGCGCCATATGACGCCTGCAGACAAGGCATATGAGACTCCCCTGTTCCTTTTAGGTGAAAAATCAACCAAGTATAGAAGTGAACAACTGAGACGGGGCAGAGTAATCTGCAGTAAATATTACCCCTCCCCCCACCTCTATTTGAGCTTTCCCAGTAGATTTCCTTAACGACAAGCTAATGCCAAGGGAACAGAGTTGCCTGGAGCTGAGTAAAACCTGAAGAGAAAAAGACTGGGGAAGCCGTAGGGAGAAAAGGTGCCAAAAATCCTTGTGGCCACATGCATTTTTGTAGCAGACAACTAATCAATCTGGATTAGTGACTCCAAATCCCCAAATAAATTATTTATATTACATTCAGTTTTCTAATATTATCCACAAATGGATCATTCCTTCCAAAAAATATAATGTACAGGCTTTAAACCAACAAATTCATACTCCAGTGTCAAATCAGACCCTATTATTTGTGGCAAGGAAAGCTCATACACTATCCCTGACTTGAAGAACTAGCCTCCCTGATAGCTCACCGTGCTGATTTTTAATTGATGGACAGGTATGCGAAAGTGACCATTAAAAGTACCCTGCAGGTCCTTCTGAGGTCCTTCCCTATCAAAGGGTCCTCTCCGAGCTGTTCAGGCTCAGATCACAGGGAAAACCGAATAGCAGATGGGACAACAGACAAACACCAGGTGTACCTTCTACCACACTGTGACTTGATGACGGCTCCTCATTTGCTTCCTTTTCTGAGCCCAATTCAAACACTACGTGAATTGTATTGCTTCACATTTTTGGACTTGAGATCTATGGATAGATTTACACAATCCCATATAAATTATAAACCAACACTTAAAAAGGCTTTTCTACTTAGAATGTGACATCCAATAGGCACTCAAATGGTCGTGTCTCCTGGGACAAGAGTTATAGGCATAAATAATTTTGAGGACCAGCAAGAAACCCCTTTATTTCTTCTTTCCTCTATAACCGTTTGTGTGTGAGGGATGGGGTGGGGAGGGGAGGTGGAGGAGGGAAGATGTCTGAACTGGACCACCCATCCAGTCCATTTGAGAATTTAGACATCAGGGAACGTGGGTCTAAAACACTCCCTATTTTGGCCACTAGCCAACCACTTAAAGTCTGTTCAGCTAGTTATCCCCTATATGTAGACAATAAAATACCCATAATGTGTGAGGTAAAACTACTTTTTAAGAATGACTACAAATTTCCTATTTTTCAGTTGAAAGAGCACCTTAAGGACAGTGGGTCCTGTGGTAAAGCTCAACCTAGTCTACACTGCAGGATGCATGCTGTGGGAGGGGTGGGGGGGGGTGGGAAGAGCGAAGGCTGCAGCCTCACCTGGTACCTCATCTTTCAAAAAGCAAGATCCAAGAATTTCCTTTGTCTGGAGGCATTTCTAAAGAGCCTCTGCAAATAATGATGGGTCACATCTGCTAACAATATTTAAGAAAGCACCATTCACCTGGTCTCAGAATGACATTTTTGATCAAACCAAATTCTGGTTCTCTAGTCTCTTAAAGGAGAGAGACCAGTTCCATCGCATTGCTGAAAATTCATCAGTCCGAATTTAATTATACAGATCTGGAAACCAGAAGGCATTGAGGCTTGAATGTCTCCCTAAGTTGGGACCTTTACATGGTTTAGAATATTGATCATTCCTAAGACTGCTGCCATGCTGGGGGGTCACTCCGCTCAGTCTGTCCCTGCGGCGTTTTTTTGAACGAACACTGCGGAGAATAACTGTTGCTAGGTAATGGTCAAAGAAACTCATGCAAATGATGAAATATTGATAGATTTTATTTACAAGTCAATGGTGCTAGAGTGCTCTGCTTTCCCAGGAAAGTGCAAATTATAAGGCCGTATTGCCTCCAAAATTCCTAAAATGACCCATTAATCAAAACGGTTCCTAAAATGGGCAATCCAACCAGCAGTAAGTAAGAGACAGTTCTTAGGATTTGGAATTATGAATTTTATTTTGCCTTTCCGCTATGTATTAATATTTTAACACTGCAATATACCTCCTATATACTTGAGGAGGTAGTGAAAAAAGTGAAAGCACAGGGCCTCCAAGGGGTTAAGAGCATATTATCAGGCAAAACAAAGTTTATCCATAAGAGAAGTAGAAATTTACAGTTCTTGTCCCTCACCCCCAAATTACAAAGTGGATCCCACACAGAAATCTTAAGCCAGCAAGTCAGTAGCTTTGAAAGTTATTTTGTAAGTATTGAAATATTCAAAATACTCACAGAAATGGGTTAATGGATAACTAGGGAGATGTGGTTGTGGTTGGAGTCTATTCCTTGCTCATCTAGCAACGTTTAGCAGCAATATCTAGTGTAGCCATACAAGACGGAAATGACACAAATGACGTTCGTGACCAGGTGTGCCACACTCAACCAATTCTTCAGGGTGATTTTCAAATTGGCAGGTAGAGCTGGAAATTTTCAAAATCTGGGGCAAGCATCATGATTAATGGCTTTCCACTGATTGCAAAGGCCCATCTGAGGGTTTACGCCACCAACATATGGGCGACCACCAGACAAATGAGGAAGAACAAACATGATTAAGCCTAAAGGAAATAATCCAAATACCAACCCTGCTTTCCTATTATAAATATCACATTTTAAAAACCACGAAGATGAGGCTATTAATAGTAGTCGGTACAGGTGATGAGAGAGAGTAAATAGAGGGGAAAAAAAAACATGTGAACACAGCTTTTCTTTTTCTGGCAAGGGAATCCCATATTTTCTTTTTTTCAGCGGAGGGTGTTTTCGAAGCGAGTCCCAGTGGGGAGCGTGCTTTCAGAACACCAAAGCTGGCCGATGCCATTCCCTCAGACAGGGACGCAGTGTGGCCCTACAGAAGCATGACTTGAATTAAGTAGGAGGGTTATCACATGAGCTTTTCCCTCATTAATGACTGACCTGATGCACCACAGAACACAAGCTTTAGGGGACTGTTCCCAGGTCCCGTTAATACCGAGCAGTCATTCCTAATGTTCTGTCTCTATAAAAACTGTTAACAGCCAGCCAAAGTACCTCTCGGGAATTCATGGAGGTAGTTTGGGTCTATGTTCTAAGTCGAAGTCCAACAAATAAGGCTTATCGCCTTCAGAGTCTTTTGAAAAGCCAAAGAGGGGGTTTCGGCAACGTGCAGAAGAATTAAATGCATAATTCCAGTCAGAGCTGAGAACTCTGTCAGAATTTCATCCCCTATGGTAAGCAAGCATAAGCTAATAGGATGGTATTTCACAGCTTCGCTCACACCTGCTCATGTGGGAGGGGCAGAGGTACAACCTGATCTACCGCGGACATTAGCCTCGCCTCTGGCTTTGGCTTCCTGGTGCTATCAGTCACATCTGTGCATGTACGTCCGCCTGTCCATGTGCAATTCCTCCCCACGCCCAAGTTAGATTTTTTGCATCTACAATTTTTTTTTAATTTTTGATATTAGCTTCTTTAAAAACCTCTTGGTCAATCAACAGTGAGCAGACACTCACAAAATATTTGGGGATAATGAGAACAGATTCATCTACTTATTAATTCTATTCATTAAGCAAATAAATACCAGGTACCTGCTGAGTTCAAGGCTCAGAGCTATATGCTCGGCAAGATTGTTTTAAAAGGAACTGGTCATGAACCCGACCCTTAATCAGCTTATAGTTTTTAATAAGCCAGATTCTATGTAGTTGGTGCCAAGGAAAGACTCAGCTAAAATTAAAGCCATCTAGGTGGGGCCCCTTCTTTCCAGAATCACCTTCTCTGGGAGTGCTTATTCTGAAGGTCCTGGCAACTCTGAATCACTTCTGTGGTAGTCAACTCCTAGGAGGTGAACAGACTGTGAGGAACACTCTACATGATAAAATAGATGTGGCACTGTGGGGATTGTGGACAGATTTAAGAAGACTCATATCTGACACTTCAGAACAGAGTAGGTACCTACAAAAGGTACCCCTCTAAAAGTCTTGGTTTCTTTCTGACACTATCTCCCTTCCATTCCAAATCTCCCAGCTTCTGGCCTCTCCCATATGATTGCTCTTTACAGATAATGAGCTTTAACTAAGAGTAATAATGGCTACTTTTCTTTGAGTCTTTACTATGAACCAGATATGATGCTGTTTTCATGTACATAATCTCCCTTTTAATATGAAGTATGTTCTTTTAGTATTCCTATTTTACTGATAAGAAAATTGAAATTGGGGCAGTAGTTGACTCAAAGTAACCCAGCCATTATTTCACTTGAACTCGGGTCTGTCTGACTCTAGAGGCAGAGTTTTTGATCATTATATTATACCAATTTTGAGTTTCAGAAATTCTGATATTTTATCTCTGGGCTTCAAATAATTCCTTCAAAATTCCCATCTAATACTCTAATTGGACAAAGATTTGTTTTCTTTTACAGTTGAGTCTTCAGGGAGTACAAGAAAAGAAAGCGAAAATTCCACAGAAAAAACCAGACTAGCTGGACAGGGAAGAAACAGCTGCATCCACTTTAGGTAAAGTTACATGGCCTAGTTTATGGCTTTGGATGAAACAGCATGTTACCATTTGTCTATTCATTCTCCATGGTTTACTAGGAAAATACCATTCGTTTCCCATTACCTTTCTCCTCAAGAGCCAGGATAAAAAGAATATGATTTCCCCTTGCATATATACATAAAGAAGATGTAATACGTTCCCACTTTATTTGAAGACCAGATTCTGTCACTTCTTCACCCACCAAGATTCCAAAAGTTCTTAGACGTTGGTTGCTACATTTATGAGAGTTGCCTTTTTAAAAACAACAATGAAACAAACAAACAAAAACCTTTCAGGAACTCATCGTCCATAACCTGGGTAATGAAAAAGAAAAATCACTCTTGAAAGTTCCAGAAAGTTCTCTAATGCACTGGACACTAGAAAGTTCTCTAATGCACGTAAATACCTGGTCCTGAACTCTTCATTTCTCTTCCTTTAGGGATTATGTGTCTTTAGAAAAGAGGTAAGATCATGTTTCCTCCAATCATTTCATCTGAGATTGACAAAAGGCAGGTAGAGAAAACCGAGTGGGCTGTCGTTCCTCTAGGCTAAGCTTCAATCAGAGTCATCCAAGACTAAGCAGCCTCTACTTCTTTTTCTTTGAAATAAATAGAAGTTTGAAACGAACTTATTACTTTTCCCCCCAGATAGTAATACTTTCTTTGAACTCACACAATCCTACCTGCCCCCCACCTCACCCCAAAATCCTTGAAGTAGCACCAAGTAATCTGGGGTTAAAAGTGAACTCGGTTAATAGCTCTGTGCCTTTGGCGGAGAAATCCAGGCTCGATCCTGGTTGCTTTTTGGAATGGGAAATGCATAATATCGGTACTCCAGGCAGCTCCAGAAAGGCATGCCAGGCCTCTCATGCTCTCGATTTATATTTGCATGTGAACAGCTTGTCGGCCATTTTATGAAGACAGATGAATCACAGGCCTGCTAGTGGGACGGCCAGCCCTAAATACACGAACCACATACCCATACAGCCCACAAATTTTTAAAAATGAAATGAGAATAAGATGAGTTATCTCTGGACACAACTTCAGGCAGATTATATATAAATATGATCGAAAAATAAAACACTTAAGGTATTACCTATAAGTCAGGTGGAAATAAAGGATGAAACTAATGTATAAATATCCCTTTAAAAATGTCAACAAATAAGATGAAGCTATTTATGACGCTAAAGACAAGACTTCAGGGGGCCTCTCTTTTCTTACGCTTGCTTTGAAGAGACAACTTTGATGAGGAAAATACCACTAAAACACCAGAATAAGAAGAGGGATAGCCAGAGAGTACATATTTAATGTCAGAATCCAACAATGAAATTGAGAATTTCCCAGGCTTGGGAAATGAAACAAATTCTGTAGTTAGAGGATATCTAATATGGTTAAAATCCTCCATCCCGTAATACCGACATAGTTCAGTTTAGTTTATCTGTTTCAAAAGATCAGATGGAGATCAAAATGGAAAAATGTATAGCACAACAAAAGAGTGACCAAAGGAATGAGATCATTCTAAGTAGATGAAAAACCAATATAGTAAAGGATGATACTGATAAGAAAAACAGTGAAATTGAAGAGCTAACAATTTTTTATAAGCTATATGAATATGTGCATCTTATTTAGCTCTTCAGCAGATAGGCTCTTAATTATATATTAATTCCATACTATTTTATTTTAATTTTTTTAAAAGATTTTATTTATTCATTTGACATGACAGAGAGAGATTACAAGTAGGCAGAGAGGCAGGCAGAGAGAGAGGAGAGAGAGGAGGAAGCAGGCTCCCTGCTGAGCAGAAAGCCCGATGTGGGCCTCGATCCCAGGACCCTGGGATCATGACCTGAGCCGAAGGCAGCGGCTTTAACCCACTGAGCCACCCAGGCGCCCNAGGAATGAGATCATTCTAAGTAGATGAAAAACCAATATAGTAAAGGATGATACTGATAAGAAAAACAGTGAAATTGAAGAGCTAACAATTTTTTATAAGCTATATGAATATGTGCATCTTATTTAGCTCTTCAGCAGATAGGCTCTTAATTATATATTAATTCCATACTACTTTAAAGATGAGGAATAGTTTTATACCTTGAGAGGTTAAATAACCTGTTCAATGTTACAGAGGTAAGAAAGAGCAGAGGCAGAATTTGAATGCAGGCCTGATGCCACAGCCTGAGATTTTAATCATGATGCTGTATGCCCTTCACAGGCCCCTCAAGGTCAGGCCTCCCCATCAGAGCCTTTAGTTCTATCACTGAGGAAGAGCACTTCGGAATTTTATGAGATGATATCTGGGAAAGTACATAGTAGAATGTTCAGTATATGATAGGGACTGCCAGTTCACTTTACAGTTTTTACTGAAACTCATAGTTTTACTCCATCTTAAATTCCAACCTAGAACAATCTGTTTTGTACTTGGAGCACATACCATGGATCTAGTACTTTACTGGATACTCTTATATTTTTATATAAAGTACACTTTATGCTAATCAAGTTTCTGCAACAGAAAATTTATATAATTATACAATTTAGGAATTTAATACTGTCATGTACCCTTACTATTTTATTTCAGACAATTTAAAGTGGGAAATCCTTCAAAGGCAGAGATCATTTTCTGAAAGCAATTAGGAAAGGGTTGAGCTCTGAAAGGCTACAAAAGTATTTGTCAGTCAGTGACCTTAAATCACCAGCGAAGAAGGCAGCAGGGCATTTGCCATCTTAGAAGGAACTAAAAATGAAACAGAGAGGCAGTGGCTCCTCACTTGTGCTGTAGAAGATTCTGATTTGGTAAATCAATCCTCCCTCTCATAGTCATCAATGTTCTCGGAAACTAAGGTTCTCATGAGCACCCTGACGGTGTTTGGGAGAGAGATGGAGGAGGGCTCAGGGCTGCTAGAATGATCCAGAGACCGCCTTGAGTCATCAAAGTTATTCCTGCTCTGAGCTGCCCATAGGGCAGACCCCCAAATCCTTGTACTTGGTTGGCTCCTGGCTACCGCTGGACTCTGAAAGCAGCAGCTCAAGTCCCCAACTAAACTTACCATTTTCTGGCTGGTCCTTAATGTCAGCGTCACTTGGCTGGCTGGGACTTTCAGATTGACTTGAATCTGAAAAACATAAAAATACAGCCAAAAATTACAGGGTCTGCGAGGGCAAGTGGATCAGAGGTGCCAGACTTTCTCAAAAGGTTCAGCATGTAAACTAGGAATGAGAACATTATAGGAATGACAAGATGAATGAGAAAAAAAAAAGTGCAGGAGGGGGGAAGAGAAGAAAGGGGGAGCAAAGCAGCGGGTGACAGCAGCCCTGGATCTTTAGGGAGGAGGAGGCTCCGTTCTGGGTACGTCTCCAGGGGCGTCTGGCTTGCGCCAGATCATAACTTGAAACTCTTCAGAAACCATTCTCTTACAGAGAAACCATTTCCAAACTGTTCTTCTTCATTATTTATACACTAGAGTCTGATAAAGACTTCATCCTTCATTACACACATCTGAAGCTTGATTCAGAACATAATAAAGTGTCAAAACATATTTTGAAGCTGGTATATAAAAGCAACCCAAACAACAGTAACAAGTTCTGTTGCTATTTAGCTCTGTACTACAGCAACACACTATGCCGACTAACGCCACAAAAAACGAGAGTCCTAATACTCTTGCACGTTCACTTGAAATCGCAGGAAGCGTGATCACTCAAAGGCATCTCTCTGAAAAGGACATGTTTCCTCCACTTTACAAGTATGATCCTCTTGTGCTGATACCTTTGGGAGCTCCTAAGAGGACTTGTTTGCAAAAACAGGTTCTTACACACCTTCATTGAATTCCATTTATTTTTTACTTAAAAAATACAAGTATTTCCAAACTAAAAAAAAAAAAAATTCAGTTAATTTTTAAATGGGATCATATTTGGTGAAATAACATTTAATTTTAAAAATGAGATCAAATTAAGTTAGAGCCAAAGAATCTCACAGAATTAGAAGTAAACATATTTAGACATTTTTTGGAGGGAGGAGACAAAAATTGGGTAAAATATTTCAAGGGTAAATTTTTGTGCTGTGAAACATATTCTGAGACTTGAAATGGTATATAACATTATCTAAAAGCAAACAGAAATATTTTTTAGAAAAACCTCCATATCTGTGGAAAGTCTGGCTAATAACTTTACCTTGGCTTCACAGGGTTAGAATTGGCTGTCTAAAACTTAACCACATTTCAGAAAGAAGTTCAGTGCAAGATCAAAAGGTCATGACACTTAACTGTGATTAAACTGAAAATATTACTTCTTTTTTTTTTTAAGATTTTATTTATTTATTTGGCAGAGAGAGAGAGATCACAAGTAGGCAGAGAGGCAGGCAGAGAGAGGAGGAGGCAGGCTCCCTGCTGAGCATGGAGCCCGATGTGGGTGGGCCTCAATCCCAGGGCCCCGAGATCATGACCTGAGCTTAAGGCAGAGGCTTTAACCCACTGAGCCACCCAGGCATCCTGAAAATATTACTTCTACTTCAACAGAGTTATAGCATTATTATTCTCTTTCTTGGAGATATTGCAAAAAGAAGTAGCACTTCTAGTGACCCTAGGTCGAGAAATGCTTAATTTATTACTTTAGAAAGGCTCTCTGCTTTTAAGCAAATGAGGATTTTAATTATAGGGAAGTACTATAAGGAAAATGTCTATCTTTAAGTTTTCAGATGATCTTAACCTGGTGACTACAGCAAAAATTCTATGCTGATTCCAAACTGCAAATAACAGAAGATGTGAAAAGTGAATTTTTATTTAAGTCTGGCAAAGTGATAGCTTTTATCATTTTGTAATAATCGCCATAATGAAAACACAAACAAAAGCATAGCTCAAAAAAACCCTGAGAGAAATCCTTCAGAATGATCCCTGAAATCAAATATGGAGCCTGCACTGAAAATTGGAAATGCAAATTTATATTGGTCCATATTTGAAATTTTAACTCCATAAATTAACATTACTTTTATAGCAAGCAATTAAAAAATATGGCATGACTACCTTCTCTTTTTCTACAGAAAGATCCTATAATTTTGCCATTAAAAATTACAAATTAAATACTCTGGGAAGTATTTCAACATGTTTTATTTAGAATGGCATACTTTTATTATTTTTGTCCTAGAAAATTTTAAACTATTAATATTTATAATTAAAATTTTAAAAATACTTAATTTTGTTTTAGGGAAAGTTAAAATTCTTCCTGATCACATCCCAAAAAGGATACTTAAGATTTTGCCAAACAGAACATTTATGTAATACCAGCAAAACTAACTGGTGGAAATATGAGAGCTTAGCCGATGTTCTTCCTCTAGGTATAGTATTTTCAGGATTAATCACTTCTTCATGAACAAACAGAAGAACATTTTTCATCTCAATTCATCTAAATACACAAAGGCCAATTGCGTTTCTGATATTTATCCACTAATAGTAAGGCAAGAAGGATAATGAGACCAAAACAATGTTTTTAATAATATAAAAGTGGACTTCTTTGTTCTTCTGACTTCTCTTTTTAAACTTGGTTCACCACCTTACCTTTATGGAAACATAACATGATTACAGAAAACATGAACAGCAACAGGAGATGGCTGTAGGTGTGTCCAAAGGAAGTTTAAAATTCCAAGCCACAGAAAGAGAAGCAAGTAAACAGCAAATGACTGAGAGGCAAGAAAAGACTCAGAGTTGGTGTGAAAGGGGTTCAGTGCTCTTCTGAAAGGTCAGATACACACACTGGGGGAGGCATCTAGCCAAACCGAAAACAGAATATAATTTCTCCAGTTTTATTGAAAAGCTGGAGACACTGCTATCCACCAAGGACAGCATACTAAAACACACTACCCTGGTAAGGGGTAGGCAGAGCCAAAGATCTACAAGAAAATTTAAATGATCTAAAAATTTCGGTAGTTACTTTCAACCCTGGGCTGTTGAATGCCGTTTCGTTTTTGAACCAACAAGGAACAGAACTACCCCATCCTGGGCCTATCTTCTATGCTGAGGATGCATGGACACTTTCCCTGGTAATGCAAACGGTCATCGATGCTGTTAAGTATGCAGCCAACCAGATGACCAGAATTGCAAATTAATTTCTACCCCTACATAATTGATAGAAGTGAACGATTGCTTAAGCATGTATATTGAAACACTATCATGAAAGGTTACCAACTAACTTACTTTTCTCTTTGATACTTGGTATAGAAGCCTAGGTTAACTTCATAGCTTACTTTTTTGGACAATTATCACATGGTCAGTTGATTGCCACCTCCTGAAAGAATTAGACTGCCCCAGAAAACGGACCCAACTGGATGGGACTGGATGCCATATCTCATAGCTTCTATCTTGTATCTGGCATGACTTCCTCTGGCTCCGTGGTTGAAAGCCAGAAGGTCTGTATATTACAATGAAGAGAATATTATTTAAAATGTGTTTAAATGATGGAGTTGGAAATGCTATTGGGAGGAAGTACATTAGGATCATCAATTTTTTCCCCCCATCTAGGGACTTGCTTTTTGTTTAAGGAATCTCAGACTTCAACCTAACCTTGAAAAGCAATGTTTCTTTTGGTTTCTAAAAAATTTATGAGCAGAAATTTAAACCTAAAATAGACAGGGTTTGCATATAGGAGGCTGGGTTGAGACCTCTTAATTGAACTGGCAGCCATCTATCTATGCATTTTTATGGCGCCTACAGCTATATCGCTGGAGTACTCAGACAAAGATATTTCACTATCAATATGATCACCGGGGAAAGGAATAAAATAAATCCTAATGCCTCCATCGCAGTCTCTGCTTCCATAATCTTGTGCAATGCAGGAGCAGAAGCCTTGTGCTGGATTTGCTACCTATCCACACATTCAGTTGCCCCAACCTCAGTTCTACCCTTGCCCCCCGCCCCATGGACCTTCAGAGAACACTCCCTCTGGGAAGGGGAAGAATGACAAGAACAGGTCAATAAGGAAAAACTGAGCAGGCAAAAACCACAGACTCCACTTCCATGCAGTTTATATTCTTTAGACATGAAGCAAAGGTGGAATGTTGCTAAATCATCCCTGTGCTTGACTTTTTCCTCTCCAGTCCCTTCACTGTATATCCGTCTCTTATGGTGTGATTTATACTATATAATACTAAGGGGATCTTAAATGATCTCCTATGAGACTCTGAGTTCCATAAGAAAAGAGCTCCTTTCTCACTCTTTTCTTATACCCGGTACCTTCCAAGGGTGCCTGGCCTGGTCAAGGATTCACTAACTGCTGAACTCAAGAGATGAATTTTCAGTAAGATGAACTTGTCGTTCAGCTTTCTAACACTGGGCCACTGCCAGCAACTGGAAAACATACTAAATTCATACCTAAAGGGGATTGGGACTCACAAACTGAGGAGGGAGGGCAAAAAAAGGCCTTTATTTCTGCTTGACGTTCCCTTTCGTGGCGCCTGGCAAGGGAGAGACAGGCACATCCCTCTGGTTCGTTGGCTGGGAAATCTTGCTCAGTGTTTAGCAATTGCAGACAATCACCTCCCATGATCCCCTGGCCGACACACACCACAAGACGCTCCTCGGAATAACAAGAGCTGAGGACTCTGTCTGACACAGAGAAGGCCCCCCAGAAATGCGTGCAGTCTAAAATGATGGACGGCAGAGGGCCTTTTCACGCATTCAAAAAATACAAAGCTGAGAGAAATCTGCCATATTCTGACACCTGAGGAGTGCCTCAAAATCCCAACAGCCGCTGTGGTGAACAACTGATAAAGGAAGAACAGACATGACGTAGTGAAGAACCCTTCCCACCCTGACACAAATCAATGCCATTCCTATTTGGTTATCATGATGTCAACAAAAGTCTACTAACCCTAAAGGGACAAATTCTGGTTCCACCAGAAAAATAATTCTGCTAAAGTTTCGACCTCTCTGGGCGCCTGGGTGGCTCAGTGGGTTAAAGCCTCTGCCTTCGGCTCAGGTCATGATCTCAGGGTCCTGGGATCGAGGCCCGCATCGGGCTCCCTGCTCAGCGGGGAGCCTGCCTCCCCCTCTCTCTCTGCCTGCCTCTCTGCCTACTTGTGATCTCTCTCTCTCTCTGTCAAATAATAAAAAAATAAATCTTAAAAAAAAATGTTTCAACCTCCCTCCCTGCATTATGATTTGGCTAAAAATGAAGTTTGAAAAGCCTCTGTTAAACTTCTGTGCCCAGTTCTAAGTTGCCCAAATGGAAAGGTGATCATGAAGAAGCCAGGGGCATCCAGCAACATACATGAGTCAACTGAAAGAAACGAAGTGAAAATTCCACCAAAAAAAGTTTCAAGTTGTTTGTGGTCTGAAAAGAAAAGGCAAAGACAGGAATGAGTACTCTACTGCAAATAAATGAAGAGCTAGGAGCATTTCTGGAAGAAAAGAAAATAAGGACTAGGGGTAATTATACTCTGAATATAATTAACAGTTACACTCCACAATTGTAGCCCTTCAGGATACTCAAAATTCAGGTAAGTTTTGTTTCTTATGGTTTGGGAAGACAGAGTTCTTTGCAAAAGAGGCCAAAACATACCAAAATTCATTTTTTCTATATCCATGATGTTATGATGGAAAAACAGTTCTCCCTCTGATTCCTAGTGTAAGGTTTAGAATTACTCTACTATGACCCACCAGTATCACAACATGTTATGGTAGTAAAGAAATCTGGAAGGGCAAACGGTTATGATAGTCACATTTGTTTATTAGTCATTATAGCTACAGTTACAAAAGAAATATTCTAAGACTTTTAATATTTAAGGCTATTATCTATTTTTTCCCCCGTATCACCATGACCTTAAAAACTGAGATGTAAGGAAATTATGTGAAACACCTTTGTTTGAGAAGGCATAATGTCAGTGTCTAGGTGCACATATGTGAATACAATTTGTAGCTTACACATGAACACTGATGACTACAATACCATCAGCTAAACCTAACATCATCCATCACAGTCTGGTGAAGAACAAACAGAGACTTCTAATACCATCATTCAATCTGGGGCCACTAAATATATTCAATTATTATTAGCTTTTCAGAGAATAGATAAAATCCTTTAAGCTCAGTGAATAACCAAACCAATATTTAATGTCAATTAATGTACACAGTTGTGACCCACATAATGAAAAATTAACATACAATAACCTATTTTTTAACACAGATAAGTCATGAGGTGAGTCACACCGTCGAAGTTTTCTTAGCTTTAAAAATGGAAGCACTCCACGGGCCTTTAAATGGGAAGTACTGTCTTGATTGGACATAAAATACAAACTTTGATCTCCATAACTTTCCCAGTAAGCTAGAAGGGAGCGTTTGTATGGATATGTGTGTGAGGTAACGGCAGTCACCAAAATGTGCTGAGCCAAGTCCTTCACCAGAAGGGAGACGGGGAGATGTAGCAGAGGAAAAGCCCTCGTTCCAAAAGAATGAGGCTAGCGTGCACACGTGGGTCTTCCTCTCCTCTAATCCAGACTCGGACAGAGGGGGAAGGCTGTGTTCTTGCAGCAGTGATTTGGAAGGACTCCACCAGACCACCCTGGGGGCTGCCAGCTGCTCAGGACATCTACCTCTTAGCCATTCCCCTGGATTGCATTTTCAGGGCGCACTTAAAGCGTGTTACATAATCTAGGTTACTACCACTTTTTTTTCCTTGAAAAAAAATTTTTTTAAATGTCTTCCTGAAGAAGAATTTGTGAAATATTAAATTTGCAGGAATTAGAGTTTTTGGCATTAGTGCTGATATTCAGAGCCCATCTGTTTAGTCGGGACTGTGTATGATGATGAGACCGTTTAGGTTGAAGAGTGAGTCAACTGTCTTATCACCTACTCATAAATGTGTTATTTTTCTATGTGCACAAGGAGGTTGTGGAATGATAGAGTTTTAACACGTTGAGAAAAAAAATAAAATGGCGTAACTATTGTGTTATGACAGTGAGGGGGAATCATTTCTAAGCCTTAAGAATGACAAATTCAGTCACTCCGAAAGTAACGACAAAATGACTCAATCTTAAACCTTCAATCTTTGCACGAGGCTGATTTCAAGTAATGATCAGCTTTTTCAGTGAAGTTCTGTATGAAGTCAATGGCAAGAATGTGGAGATTATAAAAGATCTGCAAGCACCATTCTAAACTTACAATTTCTTACAGTTTCTTTGTCAAGGATCTGTGACTAAAATAAACTATAGTATTCAGGTAATCATTTTGGGTTTTGTTTTTCCCACAACAGGAAATGTGATGGTAACCTGTTGATCAATTCAGAACTCCAGAGTTACTGAGTCAACCTGGTCACCTACCCACTGTGTAAACAAAGATGTGCTTTAAAAGTGATCACATCCTCTTTTTAGTCACTTTTTTCACAAAAAAATTAGTTAGAACAGTAAGTTGTTAGAGTTCTTAAACAGAAGAATATATACTTGAAGATTACTCACACAACTTTAAATAGAAAAACTTCCCTGTATACTTTCATGTTATAAAAACAAATGTGTCAAATGAAAATGATGCATAGTCTATATGCATTATAGTCTACATGCATTGTTTTCTTGTATCTGAATATCTACAAAGAAATTTATCACAATAACAAAATGATGCCTGTTAAGGTGGACCATGCTATGTAAGCTCAGGATGTACACTAAATATTAGCTTTTCTTGCATTCATATTTTACTACTGCAAGGAGTATGAAATGACCCCCCAAAAATTTCAACTATATAATTTAACTGCTCTGGATTTCAGTTTCCTCATCTGTAAAATGGGGACACTAATTACCATCTTGCCTAACTTAACAGGATTGTTGTGGAGAGCAACTAAAATAATATAGGAAAACCTGGTTTTAAAACTGTAAGAGGTCTTCCCTCCCCCCCCAAAAAGAAATGTACATTTACCACAGCAATATAAATCTTTCCATCCAAACGAGGTTTTTTTGTTTCTTTTTAAAAATCAGACCCAAACCACACATGACATGATTCTGATATAAAACATCAGCATCATGGACCTGGTTTAAAAGGAAAGGTTCTTAATTCCCATATACTGGGAGAGAGATTATCTCTGATAATGGAAATGTAAATCTCAGCTTGCCGTTGTTTATTCCAGACAGACATTTGTGTGTTAAGTCTGTTTATCAGGCAACACTTTGTCTAAGCCAGGAAGTAGTCAGTCTTTGTAACAAGATGTATGCAAATGAATTTCCCATGAGTCTCTGCAGCAAATTGTAGCAGGGGGAAAAAAATTCCTTGTTACTTTACCAGCAAGAAGCTACCTCAAAAGTAGACTAGAGACAGAACTATGAGCTAGACTATGCTGATTAGTTTAAATGAGTCCTAAACATGTGCTCACAGTCTGTTGCTCTTTATTCTAAGCAGACTTGGTGCATTACATCTGTTTATCAGACAACACTCTGTCTGGGTATTCGGGCTTTGTAACCTGTGTGAAAATGAACGGTGACCATAATCCCATGAAATAACCTGTCTGAGGCAAAACTCCAAACCTCTTGTCACTTTAAGAATCCCCAGCAATAGAAGTTCCCATGAAACCTTCAAAACTTAAAAAAAAAAAAAAAAAAAAAAAAATTCATAGAGCTCTAACTTTTTGCCCACCTTCTATCTTAAATAACTTTTCTACATTCATTGGCTCTCCGAAGGGCATGATAGACTCAGGACAGAATGGTGAATTTATCATGCAAATTGGACTGATAAATTTTAAAAATTGCTAATATGCCCTACCTGACCATCAAAAAACAGATTTTTTTTTTAAAAAAGAAAATACTTTTCTATCATAATAAAAAAGTAGTCTTTAATCCTGTTATTATTTATCCTGGTATTCACTCTCTCCCTTTTTTTTTTAACCCTACTACAACCAACTCTTTAAAAAAAAAAAATCTATACAAGAAGAATGGAACACTGTATTTCTTTTCTTTTCATTTTTCTTGTTGGTTCTCTACAGGGTTTGAAAAATCTTACCAGAGGAATCGAATTGGTTTAAGCTTGTCTTCCTAGACAAAATAAACACTTTAGGACTCTACTTGTTTGTATTCTCCTCAGTGGTGCTGTATGCATCAGCAGCTAAAAACAAAGAAACTTTTTAGCTGCTCAGACAAAATGCAGAAGCTTCCCAAACAAGGAGGCAAGGGGAGGGGGCCTGGCTGGAGGGGAGGGTGGGGGTGGAGAAGTGTGCAGAAAGTCTGACAGTCCATTCAATATAGGGATGATGGCTATAATGCATCCAGGGTCCCCTTGCTAATTAAATATGCATTGGCACAGTTTTGATCGATGCAGGCCACGGATCAGGTGACACACCTGTAAAATCTTGAGTCCAGAGCTCCCAGGAAAAGGGAAAATACAGTCTTGTCTCCTTATCTTTGTTTTCAAAGGCTCTCAATTTCTGTGCTTAGATATCTAATTTAATTCTCTCACCCCTCAGCAAACTGGATTAGGGAAGTCAATACTGCCTTTGTGCATCGACAGGAAAACACAGCTTTCCTTTTATTCAATTTAGCTATGACCTTTAGACAAAGATAATGACAACTGTCTAAAAGTAAGGTTAAGGCCTCAAGAAGACCCCCAGAGCTCGGGCTCGCACAGAATTTGGGATGACAAGGTGGTGGGGTGTGCTGTGACAGTTTCCTGCTTGGAAAGGCAAAAAGGAGGAAAGGGGACTCCGAGGGGAGGCCAGAGATGAGGAGCACGGAGAAAACACAGGTGGAAGAGATTTGAATCCACTGACTATACAACCGAACTCTCAAAAATCAAACGACTGGACCCGTGTCACAACCATAACCAGAAAATAGTTCTGTGAAAGGACAGGAGTGAGAATGGTATAGTAGTAACAATTTGCCTAAGAAATGCAGACACCTTCACCAGAAGGCTAAAGATTCTGAGGCTAGGAAAATCAGGATGTTTGGGGCGGGGGGGAGGGGGTTGTTTGTTTCTTTTTGGTATTTATCCTGAAGCATTTGAGAAAACAGGACCGTCTATCTGTGTGTTATGAATTGCACCCCTGGTGAGGACTAGAATTAGGTATTTTGGGCAAGTCTGGGTTTCTGCAGTGTTAGCAGTGTTCACACCACTACTCCTAACCAAAAGGGAAAATTACACTGGAACATTCTCCTGAAACAGTAACTGCTTCCTTTTTAATTCCTTGACCTTAGGCCTACCCATTCCATTCATGAAGCCACTGCATTCATTAATGCACCTACTATGTGCCTCTCACCCTGTCTACCTAGAGACACGAAAGTTTAAAAGGTAAGGTCTCTCTTCTCAAGGAGCTCTCAGCCTATGCAGCTTATAATAACACAATCAAGATTCTGTGGCATCTCCTCTTGATTAAGTCCTATCTCCTGGTGAAATCAATGTACAGCAGCACATTATTGTGCACACGCCTAATTGCTTTTATTCTCTGTTAGCAGGAATCAGTACCACTAAATGTAGCCTCGTAACAAAATTTACAGGAGCCTGGATGCTAACTGTTGGCGGTAATGGCTGGGAGTTACTTTTCTAGGGAGCTACGGGAGGCTGAGGCAGAGTCTTTTTAAGAGAAATGGGGCGCTGTTATTGTATAATTGGCATTGTTGGGCATAGTGGAAGATACCAAAGAGCTTTTTTGAATCAGATTTTCCCCCACAGAAACAATTCACATATAGTGCCAAGTGGTATTCTAATCAGCCCTGGTGTCCTCCCTTTGAACAGAAAGGACAGTTCTAACAGAAGCAGCTGAGGTACAAGCCAAGGAGGCAAAGGTATTATTAGCAAGCCTCAGTCTGAGGCCTCGCTTGGCTATTGGGCAAGGCCTGTTGCTTCTCCTCATCTTCTAAATGCCCGAATTTCAAGATTATGAGGATTGAGTGGCGTGATTTTAAATGCCTTGTAAATTATAAGAGCAATAATTCTCTAACAGCATACTGCAAGGAAGCAGGTTTTCGAAAGTATATAAACTGGGGAAAGAATCACACTGACTACCTCCTTTTATTTCCTGCCTCATTATTTTTATTGCCAGATAGCACAGTATCTGGAACATATAGGTACTAATAGATGTTTGTTGAAATGGAATGGAAATCAAAAAGTGAAAAAATAGCTCTCTTGGGGTCATAAAATACAACAGGGCCCATCTTAGGAAAGGTTGACAGATATTTTGGGTGGATTCTCTGGCTTTGGGGAGATGGCAAGACAGGATGGTGGTCCACCCCACGTGGTAAGGGAAGACCCTACCGAGGTCAGAAGGCCTGTTTTCTGGGCCAGAATGAGGGGCGTGTTAGGTATCCTGTAAAGAGTCTTTGCAGCCCTAGAATTCTAATTTGAAATAGATCATGAGCAATCTGGTGGTTCGTCTTTTGGCTGCATTCAAGCCCGGGACCCTAGCCCATCAAAAGGGACTGACTGATATTTTCTTATTTACTGCCAATTATAAGTGCAATTAGAAAAAAACATGAGTGCAATAATCATTATAAGTCAAAGACTGTCTCTTCTTCACTTTATAAATGACCACAAATAGCCCACTAAGAGTCACAAATGTTTCTCTTCAGTGACTTAGTCAACCCTGACCACAGAAGGCCATAAGCAGTGTTTTCTATTTAGACGTTGATCCACCATGTCATCAAGAGCACTAGAAAACATTGTTTCAGGAGCTACTGACTAAGGTATCCTTAAAGAATTGAGTCTAGGTCCAAAGTCCTAGGATTTAAAACAATACTTGTTTAAAAATATTTCAGATATACTTCCTCTATATATAATATATATACACATATATATAATCTTTTTTTTTTGAAAAAGCTTCTACCCTTACATTCAAAAAAGAGTCTATTTATTTATTTGAGAGAGGAGAGAGAGCACAAGCACAGGAGCCAGGGGGACGGGCAGAGGGAGAGGCAGAAGTAGGCTCCTTGCTGAGGGACAGGGGACCCCATCCCAGGACCCTGAGATCATGACCTCAGCTGAAGGCAGATAACTTAACCGACTGAGCCACCCAGGCGCCCCTTTATAATCTTTACACGCTGACAATAATTTTTCCCTAATAACTTGGTTTCTAAACCTATAACAAACATGCACAAATATGGGGAGTTATCATTTGCCCAACCAAAAAACGATTCTCAGACCTCCCATAGTATCATAATAAAGCTCAAGTGATATCTGATTCTCTACCAATTCACCTAAGCCTTTTGCAAGTAGAAATAATCATGTATGTTTTGCTTCTATGTCTTTATGATAGATAAAATGATAAAAACGTACTGAATCATTTCACTTTCAGGAGTTTCCATTTGGATCCTATCATGGCTTTCTCCTTGACATATGCAGTGCTAAGTTATTTAAAATTAATTGCAGTACAATATTTTAAAATTTCTTCACATGGTGCTAATCTCAAGTGCTTTGGATGTTTGAACCACACTTGGAAGCCATCAAGTTCTGTGTCTCTCTCATGGAGCAGTTGAACATGCTAAAAAGATTAGTCAGTGAACTTTATAACCAAAACTATACCAAATTATAAAATTTCAAAAATGTGTGAGTTGATACAAATAAGAAAACTGTAAACATTCTACATAACAAGAAAAAAACAAACCTAGGTAATTAAAACACATGAATTCACTCATATCATTTTGAAAGTCAGAAAAGCTTTCAGAAATCCACCTGATTGTGGGGTCCTACTACTTACTTGAACACAATTAGGTACCAGTTGAGCTCATGTATTCATTTAAAGTTCATTTATCTGCGTTTTTGTTTTCATTTTAGGACACAATCTACATTCTTTTCTGTGGTGACGTTGGGGTAGAGGATACATATTTTCCACTTTAGAACTCCTTATGGATGAATAATTTACTTAGTAATAATCCTACAATTCGATTATCTTCCATACAATGCCTAGTGATAGTTTGGGTCAGATTAGCCAAATGAATTCTCTTCAGGATGTATTTTTAAAATTTATTTATTTTTAAAGATTTTAGTTATTCATTTGAGATAGAGAGTGCTAGTGAGCAGGAGGCGGGGGGGGGGCAGACAGAGAGAAAGAGACAGAGCAGCAGACTCCCCCACCCCCGCCCCCGAGCTCAGAGCCCTGCGAAGATGACAACATGGGACTCGATCCCATGTCCCCAGAATCACAACCTGAGCCAAAGGCAAACGCTTAACTGACTGGGCCACACAGGTGACCCCAGGATATGCTTTTAAAATAAGAGTTTCTTGTCACCTGGATTTATTTTGATTTAAAAAAATCACGGGTTCTGGGAAGTCTAATATAAGGTGCTATTTCAACAGGTACTCCTCATTAAAGATTCTAAGTGGGTGGTTTGATCTTTACTCTGATTCTTTGTTTAAAAATCATTGCTACTCTATGCAATGACTAATAATTAGTCATTCTTAGGAAGAAGAAGCTTGCTTATTTCAATCCATCAAACTTTTACTGATCACCTACTGTGTGCAAAAGCACCGTGAGCTTTTTATTCAGTCCCAAGGTAACTCATAATGTTAACTAAGAATTCCACTCATTCAACTCTATACCATTTAGAAAAGTGTACATTACGTGTTTTTTCTAAAAGTAGCTACTTCTCCCATCTCCATTGGTGGCAGTAACATAGAGTTTCTCTAAGTTAGAACCCCTTCCAAACTTTATCAGGACAGGTTGGGGGGGGTAAATATTTCTATAGATAAGAAATGGCTTATCTGTTTGTTTTATAGTCAACACAAATGGCAAATCCCTGGGATGCATGTTTTTCCAATTTTTTGGTCATGGTGGTAAACCTATGTACAAGCAAAAGCTTGCAGAGAGGTGCAGGGACCAGTGAATAAAAAGCCAGCAGTTCTCCCTGCCAATCATGCTCCCACTTTCATACATCCTCACCTCTCCTCCCTAACCCAGCTGGGCTTCATGGGGCACCATTTCAAACCCCGCAGCATTCTCACAGCCAAGGCCCTGACCTATGGTTCCCAGTGTCTTCAATATCACTGCCATCTTTTCAGATTTACAATCTTAAGATAAGCAAAGAATAAACAGCAGCTAGACCATTTTTGGTTGGAACTTATGACTGTCCTTTCTAAACTCTGTCCTGTTGTATGTTTTGGTTACTAGTAAAGAAGAGAAATACAAACAATAAGTGGGGAAAACAAAGAAAAAGAAGAAACAATAGAAAGAAAAAAAAAAGGAAAAAAAGCAGCAGCAACAAAAGAAGTGTTATCATTTGAACCAGGGTCAGAAATAGCAGTTCTTGGGCGCCTGGGTGGCTCAGTGGGTTAAAGCTTCTGCTTTTGGGTCAGGTCACGATCTCAGCGTCCTGGGATTGAGGCCTGCATCGGGCTCCCTGCTCAGAGGGGAGCCTGCTTCCCCCTCTCTCTCTGCCTGCCTCTCTGCCTGCTTGTGATCTCTCTCCCTCTGTGAAATAAATAAAATCTTAAAAAAAAAAAAAAAGAAATAGCAGTTCTTCCAGTAGGATAGGAAATTTTATTTGCAACAGACAGAGGGAAAGTTACAAGTAGAAATCAGCTTATTCAGTGGTGAAGGGTAAAATAACTCCCTACAGAGTGACTCTGAATTGTCAGGTTAGTCCCGGGGAACGGATGGAATGGTCTCGGCATCCCCTCAACATGGGGACGATGTTTTTCTTCCTTTTCCTTGGACGCTGCCTATCATCTCCACAAACAGCACATCATTTCATAAGACTTTTCCACTTAGTAACTTGGGGACAATTCTTTCCTGTTAACGTTTCACCCAAATGATTTCAACAATATCACTGGGTTGGTTTCCATTTTCCACTTTTACTTTCTACTTTAACAACTAACCTAGTGATGTAGTGATTTCCTTTTCCCCTCGAAGTGGAAATCCTGTAGAAAGGGAAAGCTGTCTGGAGTCTCAGTCAACAAAGCCGTAAGTCTTTACCATACACAACTGCCTCGTGTCTATCCCCGACTGCAGCCGCGTATTCTCCCAACTGGCCCGGAGAATCAGAGAGCACTTTGTTTTAATACCTGCCATTGTGGTATCGTACGGACATGCTCCGACTTCACAGGGGGAGCCTTACCACACACATATTTGGAAGGAATTGCATTTTAAAAACAGGCCAAAAGAAAATTCTACATTAACGGAGAGTAACGTCGCACCAGTAGTAGACAGGGAAATGAATTATTCAAAACGATACAAACACTGATGTCATAATGAATAGAGGCAGGCTCTCAGGAACCCTCCTGAGAAAAGCTGGTATTTACACAGTAATTGGAAGCAAAACACAACAAAATAAAAAACATTTCCACATAAGGAAAATCTTATACATTGCTTTTCATAACCCCATCCAAACTCACCCTGTGGCCCTCTCTAGGCCCACACTCCCGATTTCCGGGAGGAGAGAAAGTACAGAACAACAAGACGCCTGGAGAAGAAATTCATGCAGAACATCCCATGTTACTCAACATTTTCAAGTAACCATGATATGTCACACAGGCCACATGATGCAAGTGCATTTAAATATAAGTTTCTATTTCTGTGGAAAAATAAAAAAGATCAGAAGTCTGAATCTGGAAAAAGCAAAATCTCTTGCAGGTTTAGAAAGCATATACAAAACCTGGCAAAGGAAAACACTGTTCACTGTCACCATCTGCTTTCTGGCACACTGAGGAAACTTTTACTAACAGCAACATTTTCTTACATTAGAAAATCCACTAATTAGTTTTGTTGTAATAAGAAAAATAACCTTTGCATGGAAGGCGGATCGCCAGCTTGGTGGGGTTTTTTTCTTTCTTTCTTTCCTTTTTTTTTTTTTTTTGGTGGTGGGCTGCCCCTTCCAGTAAGGCCTGGCCTGTACCATTTCTACATGCAGCTCACCCCGAGCTCTCTTCTACTGGAATACTTTATCAGTCCCTGCTTGGTATAAATGAAGTATTCACAAACAAGAGATGAAAAGTGAGAGCAACAGAGGGGAAAAGCTTTCAGGTATTTGACTTAGTATCAAAAAAAAAAAAAAAAGAACACCAAGTTCAGAATCAGGAAGTCCGGGATCCAGAACCAACTGTTAAAAGCTTGGTCAGCCTGAATCCCATTTACCTCATCTTTAAGGCTATTATAGCCAATGAGACCTAGATTTTCCCTAAAATTTCTTAATTCTTTAAGGCTAAATCATGTTTTCTTAAGAACTGGATATCCCCAGAAACGACTGATTGCAGAAAAGTAGATGGAGCTTCAGATGTCACTGATAAGTCTGATTTAATTTGTGAAATGTTGTCATATATGGGGTTAAACTACTACAAATCCAGCAACCAATGAAATGAAAGCTCAACTAAAATTCCTTAACGATATACTCTAAGTATTCCATCAGCATATCATTCCATGAATAAACCAAATACGTGTTGAGCACTTACCGTGTGCCAAACACTCCTGGGAACCCTGGCGACAGAACAGTGCACAGAAGGCTCACAAAGGTCTGCACTCATCGTCTCCACATTACGCTAACCCTACAATCTACAGAGTTAGGAACATTCATCCTCTGCAGAATTCCAACAGCAAATCACCACACTGCTCAAAACCGGAGAGTACCAACACAGAGAGAGACACGGTCCCTCGGGCGCACTACCCTGAAAAATCTTCTTCAAAGTTTTTTGAGAAAGTAAAATAAATGGGTACAAATGTTTGCTCAAAAATCATATGGAAAACAGGCCTCATGCCTTTAGAACGAGAAGAGTGAAGCAGAACACTGGGGAAATGACCATGAAAGTACAGACACAGACTTTCCTGTGCAAGATGTCTGTGGCTTAAATTGTTCAAAGTGGACCTCTTCCCTGATTGAACAATTCATTAATTCAAAACTTCACTTTTTCCATTTTTTAAAAGATTTCATTTATTTATTTATCTGTCTATTTATTTAGAGAGCATGAGTAGACATAGGGGCAGAGAGAGGGAGAGAGAACTCAAGCAGACTCCTCACTAAGTGAGAGGAGCCCGGTGTGGGACTCGATCCCACGACCCCGAGATCATGATCTGAGCCGAAATCAAGAGTCTCCATTGCTTATCTGTCTGAGACACCTAGGTGCCCCACACTCTTTCCATTTTTTATACAATTTTTTTTCAGTAGGCTCAATTTTAGCTAAATTTAAAAGCAGAACTACAACACAGGATGATCTATTGCAGACTCTAAAGTTCTGCCTCAGGAATGAATGACAGAATTGCAAAGTTTAACGAACCCACCCATGTTGCACAAACAAGCCCACACTGCCATTTCCAACTGTATGGCCACAACACGTTGATAACTAGGACAATGTCCATCGGGTTCATTAACCCTCAGTTGCCATTATAATACATTAATTAAAGCTGTAACACTTAACCCAAGGCCTTCTATCAAATACTTGAAAAGATTTCAGTCAATTTGTACAGTTCTGACTTTGCTTTTACCCTGTTTTCGCCAACACCCTATTTAGGCACAGAAAGCAGCCACATTCTTTCCCGAGCCCTGTTAGTCACATTTGTACAGTGCAGATCCCTGTCCTGAATTTAGAAGGTAATTCAGTACAGAAGAGGATGAAGACAGAATCCTCACCCTTCCTCTTGGCAGAATTAATCACTCCCTTCCTCTGGCTCCCTACAGCCTGGTTACTAAGAACAGGGCTCGGCTTCTATTTCATTTCTCTATGTGTATAATCCCCCATCTGCCTTTCCAACAAGCTGTAAACCCTTGAGGGCACAAGGCTCCTACTTACCTAAAGAAAGTGCACACATAGTAAATGCTCAGTAAATGACCTTGAACAGAGGAATAAAGGGGAGGGGCCAGACTGGGTAACACTTTTAAGCAAGGACTATCCCAGAGATGGCGTATAGACTTTTCTATCTCCTAGCAGAAACAAAATCCAGTTTAGAAACCATGCTGCGTTTTTTTCAATTAAGGCTACAATTCATGAAATGGTTACATACAAAAGAGCAACTTCCCCATCTCTATCAGCAATGGCCAAATGTCTCCCCTCGTGCTCACAATAATCCTATCAATGCAATATTTGAAACATAAACCAACAAAAATAGGACTCTAAAAGGGAAGTAGAATCACTCAAATCATGAGACAATTCTGACAATTCTTTGCAAATATTTTGGGACCAGCCTTTAAAAACATTTCCTGTTATCTGTAGTAGAAGGAATAAGATTAAGTCTAAAATGTTATTTAATATAAATCCTTTTAGGTCAATCCTATAGAAAATTTCTGTAGTATGCAATGATGGGCTTCTGCATTTCTGGTTTCATAATTACTGACGACTCCTCGATAAATATCGGAAGGCAATAATACTTTACTAAGTATATGAAGGAGTAACATAGCTATGTTTGGACTAGTGTATTAGTAAAGCTACTGTCAATGAGAATAGCAAAAGCATTAAAAGGACATCAGAGGTTACATTTAGATCATTAAAAATAATATATGAAAAATTCCTTTTTAGTTTTCATTGTAGCATGCATTTTAGGAGATGGATATTAAAACTATGTTGAAAAGGTTGTGAGACAAGAGACCAATTCCAATATGTAGCATGTTTGCCACACCCTATTTTCACTCAACAGAATAGCTTTTACCTTTGGCTTGATGTAGACAAAATCTCAGATACTCTTAAAAGTCTTTTTTTTTTTTTTCAAAAACCTGGCCTGAAGTTGAGAATGCTATTTCTAAAATTAGCTAAAAGTTCTGAAAACAGCCTATTACACACACACACACACACGTATATATATATTTTCACCTTTTATTAGGTGCTATATACTAACAGACTATATTTAGAATATCCATGAAGTGATGTGATTTTGTACACATGATCAAACAGTATACTGCACACTTTCAAGAGAGGTAAGGGCTTATGATAAAGGATGCTCAAATAAGAATAAAGATTAAGTATTTAAATAATGCAATGAGAGCGAAAGAAAGCTTCACATAAGAGGCTAAGTAAAAAATGGAGAATTCATGACCTGGGACAATTTCCTGCATGCTTATATTGCTACAGAAATTGATGATTGGCAAGCTAACCTCAGGCAGCACCGACAAGACCAATGTCTGTCACATCCCTCTGACCTGTTCTTCTCCTATCTCTCTGGGTAACTGAGGTAAAATTCTGCTAAGAATGTAGGGTTTCCCTCTGGCTGAATAAAGGAACGGACCTTGAAAAATATAAACAAAGTAATTATTTTGCAAATTTGCCAACATGGGTGGACAATAACCAACAATTGGTAGGCCCTTAATAACACTACTTGAATGCAGCTCTAGAGTTGGACAGTTTTCACTTATTTACCACGTTTATAAAAATGGTGCATTCTTTTCGAGAGAATTCCCTTCTCTTGCAATTCCCTTCTCAGGCCAGCATAAGCATACACACGCAGTCACAGACAAGCATACAAATGGTGACTGTTAACACTCTTCTTGACCACAAAAAATTAAAGCACACAGAAAATGGAGTCTGTGTTCAGGGAATTCTCATTTTCTGCTTTAAATTTAACAACACTTAGGGAGTAAGAGGTACAGTAGGTATAAACGTAGGGCTAGAAATACCTCCTATAGGATTAAATTTTGGTCTTCCTGAGGGCAGAGTAGCAGGAACCACGTCAGATTCGTGTGGGAAGCTTGAGTCTCAAATTCAAAATCAACTACCAAAGGATCTGCATTACCACAGTTCAGCAGCAGAGCACCATAGTTTCCACGTCTGTGATAGTAAGAAGCCTATGATCCCATGTGAGGTGCCAAGAAAAAAAGATCCACCTTTTCTACTCACTCCAGCAACTGCCAGTCAGGTTCCAAGGAGACTAAAGACCAAAACCTTCCACCAAAACAAAACCCCTAAGGGAGGGTCTGTACTCACTGTGGGGTACAACGAAACACTAGTCTAAAAAGGTTCTGAAGCTCCTACAGTAACATACCTTTCATGGGACCACGTTTCAGACGGTTTACCCAGCACAGGAAGAATTGAAATACATATGGCATATGTCTCCTTGGTCTGTTTCCTTCATTATTCACGGGGTTTCATCTTTTTAAATTTGGATTTCTATCCCATTCTAGAAGGTGAGGAGAATGTAATCCATAATACGAAAAGTAAAGCGAATCATATGATATCTGTACTGGATAATTTTTCATGGTTTGATACCAAAAGAATCACTGCCTGTGGAAGATGAGACACTTTTTAAATGCTAGAACACTGAGCCTTCCTTTCATACGATTCAAAGCAAGGGGCATATTGCTGACGCAGCAACACTGTGGTCTCAGAGAGACTGTGGGAAATGTCAAATTTATGGTCCTGGGGGTGATTGGTGGATGGTTTTGTGGTGTGTATGGTGTTTTGTTTTGTTTTGTGTGTGCTTTTTCTTTTCTCTTTTGAGCCTCTGACAGAAACAGAGCTCTACAAACTTTCTGGCGACCTCCCAGGAAAACAGAAGGAAGCTCTATCCTGTACTTCCCCGGGGATCTAATGAAATATACAGCCTCTGGGCTTCTTTCAATTTGGACTTTCAGATTGCTAAGCCAGTGAAAAGGGGATCCTAGCTGTCACAAACGTCACATGCTCGGGGTCACCTGCTGCTCGGGAGTTCTCATGCCAGTTGTTGACATAATAAGCACCCCTTACACTTTAATTACAATTCACAGTGTGCAAACTATGCAATCTGCTTTAAGGCAGACTGTCTTTTAAATCAACGCTAAAATTCTATTACTAATATGACAATGAAATGTAGCAGGGGAAGGGTGTGTCCAGATGACTAACTACATGCAGATATTTGCCATTTGAAGAAGATACGGGCAACGTTTACCAAAAGACAAAATGGTGTTGCTGCTCTTAATCCTGGAAGATGAGACTTTACCCAAACTCTGCTCTGAGACTTCCTAGGAGTGAACCACAAAAATGAAATACAATATGCTTCACATGTAGCATTCCGACGTTTGTATAACTAGCATGTGGGGGCTCAGCTATTCTGTGTAATATCTTTTTTCAAAGATCTTATTTATTTATATGAGAGAGACAGTGTGTGTGCATGAACAGGGGGAGGGCCAGAGGGAAAGGGAGAAAGCAGATTCCCCACTGAGTGCGGGGGCCCAATGGTGTGGGGGCTGATCCCAGGACCCTGAGATCATGACCTGAGCTGAAGGCAGACGCTTAACTGACTGAGCCACCCAGGCGCCCCTATACTATGTAATATCTTGCCTATCCAATAGAACTGATCAACTGTTAAAGAGCAAGGAATTTCTACTATCACGCATCTTCCCCTCTAAACCTAGGGCAACGCTAGAGATGTTGAACAAATGCTTTCAGAGTTCTGTTGACGCTCTATCATTTACTAAATCCTTCTGTTTTGTTAACTACAGACCTGTGTAAGCTATATTCTTGCAATCAAAACATGAAAGGTTATTTTAAAACAGAGCCCGTTTAAAATAATATGACAATGCAGGGAGCTGTTTAAAAAGTGCTAACACATAATTATAGTCTACTGTTTTCTCCAAAAACAACAGTGGAAATTAGTTACAATTATATTACAGAGAACTACTATAAACATAGGTGGGCTGGCCTTTGAATGAACTGTCCCAACCCTCTGGGAATTACAATCTCACTTGGAGTGCCACAAATGATGTCAAAAGAAGGACACGAAATAAACTCATGCAGAGTACGTTGATGATTATGCAGTCTGACTCAAACATCTTAGCTGAGCCCCAGGTATGCCCCATCGTAAAACACCAGCAGCTTCGGCAACAGCAACAACAAAATAGTCAAACAAAATAGAAACCCAAATTTACAGAAATAGCAAATGGATTTTTTTAAAAAGATAATTGCCTATATTTATTTTAAGGAAGAATTATATCTGAATTACAAATGTCATCAAGAAATGTCAAATTAGCCAATAACTATTCACTGCTTTTTTTTGGTGCCAGGCAATAGTAGCTAGCAGGACAAAAATCAACAGCAGCAATAATAAAAGACAAAGAGTTTATCCTATTTAGATGTGGTTATTCTGACACAGGAAGCAGATGCAACTTCTGCTGCCCTTTCAAAGCTAGTAGTTTCCTTGGGAAAGCTTTCAGTGATTTGGCTGTTGGGTTTTGTCTTCATGAAGACAGGCACGGAACAATTTTATTTCCTTTCCTATTGGAACACTTTTAGTCCTCATCTGGCACTCCCCAGTTAAACCATTTGATACCTGTTGCAGAAGAGTCCCAATCTTTTTTTTTTTTTTTAAGATTTTATTTATTTGAGAGAGAGTGAGAGAGAGCACAAGCAGGGGGAGTAGGAGATGAAGAAGCAGAATCCCTGCTGAGCGGGGAGCCTGATGTGGGGCTCCATCCCGGGACCCTGGGATCATGACCTGAGCCGAAGGCAGACGCTTAACTGACTGAGCCACCCAGGCGCCCCAAGAGTCCCAATCCTTAAGCTCATCCATTCTCTGTAGACAGGAGGGGCTGTGAGAAACTTAATTTCCCCAGCATCCAGCCACCCCCAGCCTCTGACCTCAGGCTCCAATTTTGATTCCAGTAAATTTGTGCCATGCTCTCCAACCAGCAAGCTCCACCTTAAATGACAACTCCTTCCTCTACCAGTGTTCGGTCAAGTTCCCTGCCTCATCTGGAACTGGAGACACTTATTTGATTTTCCTTACCTCCTTCCCAAGAACAAGATTCTGACACTAAAACCTGGGAAAGCACTGGGACCCCCACCACCTGCTGACAGACTTCTCAGATGCTAACTTCCTGCCTGGATTAGTGTCACCTGCCCATGTGTTCTATTTCTTGGGTCTGCCCAACGTTTGGGATGCTGTCTGCCAGCTAGACCTCCATGCTGTCCACTAAGCTAACAATCAATTTCTATAATCCGACCATCTGGAATCTCTTTTAGCTGCACTGAATTTTTTTACAGAACCCCAAAACTAGACCAACTTCAGAATATCAACTCCCACATAATAATTTCAAGTCTTGTTCCTTTACGAGCGTAATATGCTAAGACACAACCCCCTTCTGTCAATTCCCTCTACTTCTCCTTGGTAGGAAGGAAACAGAACACCTCTAAAACTCTGAAAAAATATATAAACAAAAAAAGTAGAAGCACTCTTATCCAGTACTGATGAGACTAATAGTTGATTGGTTAGTTTAAAAAACTGGGTAAAAGACAATTTTTTAATGAGACATACACACTACAGGCACTTTAACTTTGAACACACACATAGACACAGTCCTTGGCTGATCTTTTTATGCAGAGAGACCTTAACTTTAATGTCTATTAACTGCAGCATCTTTCTTAACTAAAACACATTCATAATGCATCATATACGATTTCTAGTTTTATTTTTAAAGTACTGAGACAATCTAAAAATACTTCTAAAATAATCGGAGTGCAAAATCCTTTTATATTTTCCTAATTTCCCTTTACACTTGAGACTTCTCATCCACACATAATCTGACAGAAATTTTTGTAACTCACCTCTAATGAATCTCTTCCAAAGCACTGGCTTCGTTTCATAGAAATAAAACTTCCTTTTTCATTTTTGAAATTGCATGTCATCAATTCATATACATTTAATTAAATTATATAATAACAATACCAATATAGTAGTATAAATAGGTATGGTGATAACACAACTGACTTTTGTTAAGCACACAACCAGTAAAAACAAAGTTCTAGGATGTGCTGGTAGGTAACTATTGGCCATGAGTAATAAAATGCTATAGGCATCAGTTAGTATGTAACAGAGAAAGTAAAAAGATTCAGCTAATCTTACAAGTTGCTTTTTTTTTTTTAAAGATTTTATTTATGAGAAAGAGAGAGAGTGAGGGAGCATGAGTGGGAAGGCAAGGAGGGAGGGAGAGAGAGACCCTCAAGCAGACTCCACGCTGAGCATGGAGCCTAACATGGGGCTCGATCCCAAGACCCTGAGATCGTGACCTGGGCGGAAACCAAGAGTAGGACATTTAACTGACTGTGCCATCCAGGTGCTCCTTGCAAGCTGATTAATACAAAGCTTCTCCTGCGAGGGTGCACCCAAAGAAAATGAAGTTCATATAGTCACAGAGTGGATATTAGGAGCAGGCACTGATGCTACATGCATGATGCTTGATGGTGGGACACATTTTTGAAAAAGACATCTTTCCTAGCATTCTCATATAGTCCTAATTTCTAATAGCATAAGAAATAACTAGAAGAACATCTCAGGGTTACTGTATTTAAAATAGTAACTGAATTAGTATCTCTATCCACTTGTTACAGAAGATATTTAAATTGATCTGAATGTATTCGAAAACAACAAACTTAATTGGACAGCTTAGCTCCTAATACAGTATTTTTAAATTGTAGACCATATTTTTATTTTTGTTATTTTTTATAACTACCAGAATATCATTACTTCTGTTTTTGATTTAAAATTGTGATTGGTAAGACATTTTTTAAAAATTATAGGCCTTGTGATAATGGAAAACTTTAATTCCCATTTTAACATCATTTGGTTTGACAACTGAAAATAGTCAAAAGATAATATTATCATAACTATCACTTTTCATATGATTGTACTCAGATAAAGTTTTTAGCAGCAAAAAGCCTAATCTCAACTTTCTGCTTATTATTAACTTGTTATTATCAGTTTATTAACAGCTTTAAAATAAATATATTACTTGTGTCCATACTTGATGATGATAACAATGATACTAACAGCAAGTTTTTACTAACTGCTTAAAAATAATAAAAATGGCCAGCACTGTGAGCTAAGTGACTTACACACATGTAACTTTCCCAGCAACATTTGCAAAGTAAATATTGTTATTCTTATTTCAGGTTGAGGAAATTGAGACAGCCCTAAGAAAAAAAATCAGGATCTCAAAAATGGATTGACTCTAAGCTTAGGCTTCTCACTTCAACAAGTTCTGTGTGTATGTGTGTATGTGTATGTTTAAAGTAAACCAGAGATCATAGACTTTCCTTTCCAGTGAAATTTTCATTTGCACAGATGTGTGTGTGTGTGTGTGTGTGTGTGTGTGTGTGCATGTTGGCATGTGCACACACACACACACACACACACATTTAGTAAATCAATTTCATATGCAAAAGAAAAGTGAGCCAGGGCTAAGTTATTAAAAGAAGCCTTTGAAGCAAGGAGCGATGATGTGTGAAAGACATACCACAAAAGTTTATTTAAACAAAGAACAAGCACAGAGGGATGGAACAAAAGTGAAAATAAGGGAAATGAAAGCTCTCCATCTTTTCCATCTTTTCTCTGTTGTGTATGGATTTCTCATACATGGGAAAGACAGGAAAAGACATCTGGAATTTATGGAATATTCAAAAGTAAAATAAGTTCAACCAACTTACAATTCAGATGAACCAAATCAACACATTTTCAATGATTTTTTCTAAGTTAAACACAATTATATTATCCTCTAGTAAAATCCGTAATTTTAAACATAATTTCTTACTTGTAAGAAAAAAGTTTCAAGGTGAGATTTTATAAAATATATTTATAGTATCTTTTGCAATGGCATGTATTGAAAAAACTTCTGACTTGGCTTCAGAAAAGAGATAGAGATCCTTTTCACCTTACATTTTCTCCTCTCCATCTCAATATCCCAGTGTACATTTCAATAGCACACTGAATAATTTTCTTAAAATTTCAATTTTGTCTGGTATATATATATAACATCATAAAAGTTTAAATTAAAATCTTGAAAAGAAACATATTATATGGTAGAGGCTATTTAATTTCTAAATCTGTTTCATGTATACACCTATAAACAGATGATGGAACTTTATAATTGAACTGTTAAATCTGTATTATCAGAGGTACTCTTAAAAGTAAGGTAATAAATTCTCAGTTATCTGCCACTGCAAACATTCCCAAGTATTAGGCTACAGCAGACATCACAACGTAAAGGTGAAAAATTCTGCCAATCATATGGACATCGTGTTTATGACACACACTATTCACAGCATATGAAACTGACAAGGTACTTGTAGAAACAAACATCTCCTTTTTGGCAAAATAAAAAGTGACTTTTAAGTTGCTTTGGGGAGCAGAAACAGAAAGAGTGGCCAAACCGTTGCAAAGGAGAAAGATGAATTTGGTCCTCTAAAGTTAAAAATAATTTTTGTTTGCTTGCATTTAAATAAACACTATAATAAAAGTCTTATAGAGACTCTATGCTTATGGAAGGCACTTTTGCCTTTACATATAAATGGAAGCATATTTCTAGCACTTAAATTATTGCAAATATTGAAAATGGCCTCCAAAAGCTTTTAGCAATGTACTCTTTGTCTTGTTTCCAAAGAAGCAATCCAATTAAAATGCTCATTTTCAGCATAAAGGGCTAGGACAAGGACCCATACACCATACCCAGCATCTTACAAACTCTATGGAAAATAGACTGAAAACTTCCATATGCTTTCCTGTGTGCTTGTACAAACCAAGCATAATTTATGAATATTTTCCTAGAAAAGAAATTCCATGTTTTTTTTTTTTCTGTCTCTTCTAGTAAGCATCCATCCGTGGCGATTCTAACCTATATTATGCTTGCTTCCTTGAATTCACAATTTCACAAGCATATGTTGTGTTTCACAAGCATCAATAGGAACATGGTAATGAATATTTTTCATTTTTGATACCTTTCCTCCACATCCTCCAGTCATACTTCCCATATCAAGCATACAGAAGACACTTAATAAATGTGTTGACTGAATTCATTTTCTTACAGTGGGGTTATTTCATTGTTTGTCCTAACAATAACATTTGTTTTCCTTCTGAAAAGAATTTATTCATTTATTTATCATGTTTTTTCCTCACTGAATTTCATAAAGTTAATTTTTGTGTCCATTTTCTTTCAATCAAAAAATGGTTTTTGAGTACCTTATATAAGTTGTACTTTTAAATGGGTTGCACTATAAACAATATTAATGAAATTATTAAATAAAAATGTGTTTTATATCTTTCAGAATGTCTGTCACATAAAAGATGGATGCCTCCTTTCAAGATATTTGAATGGATCACCAAATGATTGCCTACTTCTCTCTCACAGCTCAGATAAATAATTAAAAGGAGATATACACAGATTGGTTGCATACTTAAGAGTCAGAATCAATTAAAACAAAATCGTATGAATGCTCTTCCAATAATACATCACTTTAGGGACTACGAAATGCTACCTTTACATTTGTAAAATCACTACGGTTAGATTAGAGCCTTAATGCTATTTTTCCAGGAGCTGAGAGCATGTATGCACAGAGAGACTGGGGGGGGGAGGGGAGGGGAGGGGTTTTAACTGGTAATTTTTTAGTTACTAATATCTTTATAATTAAGTGTTTTAAAAGTGCCTTATAATGCCCTAGAAATGGTCATTGAATATTTATTGAGCACACCTAGAGTCAAGTTTCTTGTTTAACTTGGTATTTAAGTTAGAACAGCACTGTGGGCATCTTCTGTAAAGAAGCACTTTGTGATTGGTTTAAATAAACATCCAAATCCTCTTCATTAATTGTCTCAGAGCTTTCCTATGTAATTTAACAACAGATTACAGCTCCGCTCTAACCAAAAGAACACAGAGCACCAGGAAGGTGGTACTTTTTTAGAGAAACAAAAGATCACAAGGAGAGGTACTCACTTTCAATTTAGTTCTGTGGGCAAACTCCAATTCAGGGATTCCAGACAATGTGAAAAACTTCCTCTCAAGAGTGTATGAATACTGGGGCACTGTCTCGCTTGTGCATGGAAGGAAAGTTTTCATGAAGTTTTCTAAAATCCATCTCTCCCAACCTTTTTCAGTTACAAGCACCATGTTGCCCTGCTGTGCTCAAAGACTCATTGCACTCACACTGTTACACATTTTATTTCATTTTTAATTGAATCACAGTCTGCCTAACGTTACGGTTCATCACTCATAGGTCCGTTTCTCCAGCAGGACTGAGAGTTGGTCGAGGTCCGACCTTTAACTTCCCTGCACCTACTTCGGTGGCTGATACAAAACAACTTAGTAAGTCCTGGCTGAGTGAGATTTCTCAGAACTTCCTCCCATCGAGGTTTGCTTATCACCCTACATACATACAAGAAATATTTGGAACTCTTCAAGAGGAAATCTAGTCCTTTACGATTCAGATAATCATGACGAAAGATAACATTCTCACCAACAACCCAAAAGTTCAAAACCAGGAAACACTTAATAAAGGAGGTCCCTAGGATACGAATCTCTCACTTAATAAATGTAAGAAAGTTCTCAGGGTCCTGTTGGCAGTAGATTGTTTCTGGCCCTAAGATAAATACCCCTTTTCCAAGCTAAAATCATTGCCCAGCTGTGAAATAAGATGGCTGCCAGGAATCCAGTGGTGGCAGCAAACTCAACCCAGAGGTCCAATATTTGCAGGCACCGAACAGACACTGCAGTGAAACAGCAGTGGTGACCAGATGTCAGTAATGGCCTGAGGGCATCCTTCCGCCTCCCTTCACCCATGATGCTGCCTTCTTCCCCCACCCATTAAGGGTGGCATCAAGAGCAATTACAGCATACCCCCAATGGGCTGTGCCAGGCTGGCAGCTGTAACACCTGTCACAAGGTCTGCGTGACATTAACAAAGACCCGGAAAGTAGCTCTAATGAGCTGACCCTACACCAGACAGAGCCTCATGTGGTAACGTGTATATTGCTCACTGCTTGACAGAGAACCATTTCAGCAGCTATGTACTCTCTTTAGCACTTAGGACTGGGCTCAACACATGCATTCTCAAATCCCAATTCTTCACAGTGCCACCTCTTATCTGGCACGTTCCAACGTGAAAATCTGTGAAGCACACTCTTCTCTCAGCAACAGCTCCACGTTTTGCCCACCTGAAAATATTTATCAGTGCCATTTAGGGGATGAATTTACACACTGAGGTGATGAACTTGAGGTGTGACACGATACTCTTTTTCTGGTGAACCTGTAACTTTGGGAATTGGAAGCTTTCAAAGATAGACAGCAGTTCTCTCTCATATCTCGCTTTCTCCAGGAAGCACGAGGCTGTGGGAACTCAAGTGGATGGCTAAGCAGATGAACATAGGAAAGTTACTGAATCTTCAAAAAACTAATCAGGAGACAAACAGTCAAAAAAGCAAAATGGTTATGAGATTGAAAGACAGTCCTCTGGGGCACCTGAGAGGGGCTCAGTCGGTTGAGTGTGTGACTCTTGGTTTGGGCTCAGGTCATGATCTCTGGGTTGTGGGACAGAACCCTACATCAGGCTCTGTGCTCAGTGTGGAGTCTGCTTGAGACTCTCTCTCTCCCTCTACCACTCTCCCTGCCTGTGCTCATGCTTTCACTCTCTCTCTCTCTCAAAATAAATAAAATCTTAAAAAAGGAAGGAAGGAAGGAAGCAAGCAAGCAAGTGAGCTTCATTTTGATAAAATATCAACATTGATAGGCAAAGAGAAATCATTTTCAGGATACCAGAACCCTTGAAGACACCAGGTTATAAAGACAGTCATACAATGGGTGCGTGGATAGCTTAGCTTACTGAGCCTCTCATTCTTGATTTCGGCTCTGGGTGATGAGATCTAGCCCTGCATCAGGCTGCACACTCAGCGGGGAGTCTAGTTGAGATTCTTGCTCTCCCTCTCCTTCTATCCCCGAAAACAATCATACAAAATGCTTAGTCCAGTTAGTAAAATCACTGATACACCATGATCCTAAAGCTACTAATGAATAACTACAGAAGGACCAGTGAGCTAATTCATGGAAAGAGCCCAGCACACAAAATCTAAGAGTAAGCTCGGTATGTGGTAGCTATGATTATACTTCTGATTATGGTGATTAATAAGTAAAGGCTAGTGCTTTATAATGTGCCCTCCACGGATGAGTCACCTCATCTTCAAAAGGGATATGAGGAACAATGACACAAAGATGGTTGGGCTTTCGTAACCAACAGCAACAGTACTTCCAGATCTTTTTTAAGAGTTGAAAGGAATCTAAGAAGTCATTTTAGTCCAATCTCCTCATTTTTCAGAAAAGGAAACCACTATACCATTCCCCCACCCCTGCAAATTCATGTATCTGTATCTGAAGTCATGCAACCAGGTGGGAGCCAAATGACTTAACTGAGCAGGGCTTCTGTTTCTCTTTTTGTCTAAAGGGACAAAAAAATACCTAGTGCCTATCAACTCCTACTATCATAATAAATGATATATCAAGAGTCTTATTTTAAGTACCTGGCACAAAGGTCCGGTATGAATTTAAAAAAATTACTCTTTCAAAATAGTATTGGTGAAGATCTCTACTATTAATACTATTGCTAACACCACCATTACTATGACTATATTTACGTCTTGCTGATTTTATAAGAGATCCTGGAAATATTAATACTCGTAAGGAGGTTCCCGTTCTTCTTCTGAAACAGCATGACGATCAGAGCTTCACAACAATATAGCTATAGCTAAAGAGTTGGTCGCTTGTGATTCATACCTTCCAAAATAAAACAGCTCACTTCCAAATTTAAATTTTGTCTTCAAATTTCAGACACATAAAGCAGCCACTAGATAAGAGTGGGTTTTAATGGGAAGCACCAGGTTTAGTGATTTTCATTCTTTGGGGTTCACACGGCGTTTACGGGACTTTGTTCCGTCTATGGGGTTCAGACAAGGCTCAAAGTCAACTTCACCTGGAACTTCTCACATGGTTTGAGCATTAACCAGGGATTGAGTGGTTTATAGATCATCCAAAAGAATTTCTATCCTGGAGTCTTGCCGTGAACTCTAAGTATTTAAATTCCAAATGAGTTTACATCACAAAGTGACTGTACATTTTTAGTATCTGTTTCTGTTTTCTTATTTTTGCTCTTTTAAAATGAAAACTGTAAGGCAAGTACATGGAGAGAAGCGTCTGATAATTTCAAGTTTAAGAAAACAAATAAGAAATAAAAATGTAATGTCTTAAAATGTATACAATATTTTACAGCTTACAAAGGGCTTCCACATATATTGTCTGAATGCTAAGCACTGACCTTTGTAGGATGTGATCAGATCAACTTTACCCCTAATATTATCTCAGACTCTTCACCTACGTAATTATATATTCTCTAACTGAAATATTTATAAGGAATAATAATCAATTATTAATAGCATTTATTTTGTAAACAAAGTATTAAATTAAGTCAGTTTATAGCATTTTTCCCCCCTGAGGAACAAAAGCTTGGACCATAATATATGGAAAATATTTTGGTGCCCCACAGTTAGGACTTTGAACTTTGAAAAATATACTTTATATTTATGGAAATGTTTTCAGGGGATATTATAATGAAGTTGTACTGTGTATACCACAGTTAAAGATCTAACACAATGAATGGGTACTTAAGAAAACAAAAGCCTCACCCCTCAATTTAATTCTGCACACATAGTTTATTAGATTTTAGGATGGTGTCATAACTTCAGTCAAGAAAAAGCCATCTGAATTATGAAGCTGAAATCATCAAAGGTCTAAGTCCTCCTCACAGGAACATATGAAATGTTATTTTTGCTTACATTTTGAAGATCCCTATTTATCACAGGCCATTTATATATATATATATAATTTATACATTTATATATTATGTAAATATATATTATTTATATACATTTATATATTATGTAAATATATTTATATATATAATGTATATTTGAGTTGGAAGAACGTAGCACAAGAGGACTTTTAATCCAATTTATTTCAATCTCTCAAAAGTATTTGATGATGAAAAAGTTTTCAAATTTCTACTCTATCTTAAATAATAGACTAGCAATTCATATCTCTGAGTCCACTTACTAGTGACAATTTATAATGAGATAGGTAGAAATAAAATCTCTTAGGATTATTCCTTGAAAACCATTAGGTGTATGTAGAAAACAGTTTATGTGAGGCAAAATACAGGCCATTTTAAAGGAGGGAACTGGTACTCTTTTGTTTGAGGAAAAATTCAAGATTTGGGCCTATAGCCAGAACTCATGAATTATCTAAGGTTTTTAAACAATCAATTATGAAAAGCACTAAAACACTGTCACATTATCTGAATGCTACTTAAAAGTAAGTAATAACTACCCTTCTGAGAATTTCTGATCCAAACCCAGGTGACTACAGTATACTAGCTTATCTGAGTCCATCATTTTATTTATAATTCATAACTGTATAATTAAACTCACATTGATTCAAGGTGCACCACAGCCAACCCCCTAGCCCTTCAGCCTCACTGCACACTGGCGTGTGGTGAAGGGTAGCCAGCTTCTCTCACCTATCCTGGCAGACCCAGGCCTCTGGCTGTGAAGAAAACCACAATGTGGGGAGGAAAGCCTACAAAAGAATGAAAACAGAAAGTGTCTAAGGCCTTGGCAGAAGGACACTAAATAAAATAGAGAGTGGTGACTCATTTTGGCAGTGAATCCACCTCAACCCCTTCAAAGCCTTTGGCAAGAGTCCTCAGAGGAGACCCCAGCCTTTTGCCAAGCCACAAAACACCACAATTATTATCACAGCGGCCATCAACAAAACAGATTTTGTAAACTGACTTGTTGGCACATAGATTAAAGAAGCTATAAAAAGGAATAACAGCTGTTTGGGTTGCCCTATGCAGAAATCTACTATATAAAAGTAAAATTTATATCTCTATACATACTCGGGTAGACACGAGCACACACATACGCCCCGTGTACTAATTATACACACATACCACGGACAAAAGGGTACAATGCCAAACACACCGCTGCATAAATTTAAAACACAAACAGCTCCTTTGAATTAAAATACTCACTTTGGAAGGACAAATAGATAAATTTCCCGAAGAAAAGATTTTAAAATTCACCAATTTAAAATACGGACTATGTCGAACGATAGCAAAATAAATAAAAGTTTTTCTTAAAATACTGACTGAAAAAGTACTGGGCCTTTCACGTAAGCAAGAATGTTGACGAATTCTTTGAGAATTTCCAAAAATATCCCTTACTCTATCTCCCTACACATTGCCTGACTGGCATTTTATACTCTAAAATTTAGAATTATCTCATGTTTCAGGCAATTTCAAACAATTCCACTTGCTTCCATATTCATAGATATAATTCCTTATGAACAAGGTAAAAAAAATTTTAAATGATTTAATTTTTACTTTTGCTACAATAACATTACTCACCTAAATAAACAGCCAATGAATAACATGTAATAGGATAGGGGGGAAAAGGACAGGTTATAATCAGTACTACTTACATGTTCCTAACTTGGAGATTAAAAAGGTAATTTGATTTACTATAAAGAGGCACGGTCTCCTGCTTTTTAATTTAAAAAGAAATATTCGAGGGGTGCCTGGGTGGCTCAGTCGTTTAGCGTCTGCCTTTGGCTTAGGTCATGATCCCGGGGCCCTGGGATGGAGCCCTGCATTGGTGTCCTTGCCCCGGGGTGAAGCCTGCCTCTCCCTCTCCCACTCCCCCTGCTTGTGCTCCCTCTCTCGCTGTGTCTCTCTCTGTCAAATAAATAAAATCTTTAAAAATAAATAAATAAATAAAAAGAAAAAGAAATATCCGAGTTCTTTGTCACCAACTGACAGTAAGATATAGAAGAATCATCAGGAAAGACTCTTAATGAAATTACCAGACATTTGTATCATCATACAACATCACAAACGTACTCTGTAAATATGCACTGAAGGATCTGCTACGTAACTTATATCTCACACAATTGCCCAGCTCACCTCTAAATGCCTATGTAACTCTATGTTGAAATTTCCAGAGCAAAAGCATCTTAATGGCATTGATCTTTTACACTGAAGGATGCAGAGTTCAGATTTCAGCACTGCCAATAACATTTGTTTTCACCTATTGAATGAGCAGGTCTTGGTTGATAATTGTCTACCACCAGGGAAAGGACTAGAAATGAACTTAACAAGAGTCTTAGCTGCAAACGCTGTTGACTAAACAGTAAGGGAAAATCGGTAAAAAGGGGACTGAAAAGTAACATTTCTTGGCTACCTCTTACAAATAGATTATATGCCAAGTATACATCTCATCGCCTGAGGGCTCCACGACTGAACCCACCCTAAAATTGCAGCTTTCCAAGAGCTCCAACTATAGACACTATTTACTATAATAGTCTCACTAGTTGATTCTACTAAGGGACATAAAACCACCACGTTCCTGATAACCAGCTTTTTTGAATGACTACTTAAGAATTAAGTAAAATACTCTTCCAATTAAAAACCATCGATAGAAATTCAGGTTTCCATCAGAATGGAAGACCTAGTCCACAGCTGATACGAAACACAAGACCTATGCCAGGCATTTGCCAAGCAAACCGCCTGCCTGGAGAAGTTAACTCACCAGTATATTTTTTAAAGTGTCACACAGAGAAAAATTTTAACAAGTTGCAGAAATACATTCCCTTCTAGAGCATCTTCGAATTACCACAAACTCTACAGTTCTTCAACTAAGTTTGGTATTAGTTGTTTGCACCCAATAACCAAAACGCACAGTAAAAACTGCATGGGGTTTAATTAAAATCCCTTTCTCCAGGCTTTGTTTTTTAAGTGCAAACTACTTTCCTTTATTATCATTTCCCCAGCTTCTCTATCTACCTTGGAACCCAAGCACATTATGCAGCCAGCACAATGAACTAACATGCCAGCAGAAGTAGTATGCTCCACCTATCCAAGAATTTTAAAAGCATCCAAGTACACACACACTGTCTCCTGTGTAGCCTGGAGATCCCTATTGAGCTCATGCCAAATGTCTGAAAAGTTGGACCCTGCATCCGGTATTTACACTAAGCTAAAATTCTAATCAGCACTAACAGCAGTATGTTTTAATTCACCCTTATGATTTTATTTCAATCTGCTAAGTAGCACAACTGCCAGAAAGCAATTGCTATAAACTTAAGTAAACAAATGCAAAACTAAAATAAATCTTAAACCTGTTGTATATAAAGTTTGTGCCACTTTAGGCAAGCAGTACAAAAAGGCACAGCCTGAAGTCTTGGTTAACGCTGTCTCCGATCTCATTTAGAAAGCTCTTTGAAAGTATTGCCTTGTCTAGTCTTCCCCCAGACCCCTTTCTAAGTAAGGATTTGGTGCATATTAGATAAGGTAGAGAAAACCGCCATGCTCTTTGACGGTGGTATTTTCACCTCACGTATTCCCCTGAATAGTCTTCTGCCAAGCATGTGAAACAAGTAGTACACGGTGACTACTTGAATCTCTGGATGACACTATAACCACTCGTGCCAAGGAGTTGGTGCCAAGACTTGCATCTTCGGGGTTTCCCCCCCCCTTCCTTTTTGGGTGGTATTTGTGGGGGGGGAGAAGGGTGACAGTAGGGGAATGTGCCCAACAAACCCTAAGAAGTTGGTCACCATTTTGAACCTGTTCAGTGTGCTCAGACCTTGGCAGCCATCTTACAGCTTGGCAACCATTTTGAGAATTTGCTTGGCAAGCTCTCAGAATTCGCTGACACTGTTTAAATAGAATGCTAGTTAAAAATAGTCCACGTTAAACAATACAATGTGATATCAGGTAGAATAACCCTCAATAAACCTTGCCAACAAAACAATTTATAACATCTTCACTGAGGTAAATAACATTCAAATTTTCTTAACTACCTCGCGCTAAAGCAGCTTAAAAGCTGACTCTTTAACCCTTTAGTAGACAGGTTCTTAAAAATCAATACTGGAGGGGCACCAGTGAGTAGGAAAGTGGAAAGCATCAAGAATGAAAGAGGTGGCTGAACACATAGTCACAACTGACATCAAAACATTCACAAGTCCATTCAAATTCAATATAGAAAATAGAAGGGAGAAGTGCTGTCATCCCGCTCCATGGAGTATAATTCTAGAAAGTGATTCCACAACTTCAGACTATGTCCCAGTTAATGTTTTATGAGTTCATGGAAGCTATCTTAAGGAGTCCTGTAGTATAGGACTCTTCCTTTGGCAAAGAAATCACTTAAAAAAAAAAAAAAGTACCCTTAAGAACTTGTGTAAAAGAAAACAAAAAGGAAAAACTTATACATAATGACACTTTTCCAAAATCAGGAGTTATTAAATGTTTTCTGACAATGCTGTTATATTAACCTCACCTCAGTTTCAATGGTTGTAACTTGATGAAAAATAAGTTCTGTCCCTGAAAACATTTTTTGAATGCTACAAATGTGAAATACAAATGATAATTTTGCATTGGTATAACTGTGGCATCATCACCAGGTTATATAGTTTTATGGAAGGTTGAATTAACTAAAATGATATTGGACAATGTTCCCACTGGATGGAAAAGAAAAATGATAATCTAATAATGGGAAATACCTTTTCCATACTGAAATAAATAGCATTTAATATACAATTTGGTATCTTCCCCTCAGCGTCATGAATATTTAATATATTAGTATGGGGGAATGGTTTATGGTCAAAAGGCCATATTGTTTATGGCTTTATGAAAAAAAAATCTAAGTGAACTAACCTTTCTATGAATCCACTGTTATAATTAAATCATATATACGAAGATAAAACCTAAATAATTTTGAATATTGTGATGATAAAAGACAAAAATTTGAAGTCATTAAATAATATCCCTAGCCAAATATTTTTCATTTAAATTTTAATGCATCTTGGGGCAAGAGGGTTACCCAGCTTGTATTCTATTTCCAACTATAATTCATGATAGCACCTAAAGAGGCTAAATCCATGCACTATTTCCAATGTTTATAATGTTGCAGTGCTTTTTGAACTTGAAGACTGAATTTCTACTGAAATTTAATTCAGCAAATATTTCACTTCACATAGTATCATACAACTGAAATAATTCACTAATCCATGATCAAAACTAGAACATTATGTGGGAAAACATTATGCTGAAATGGATCAGTCTTAAGTCTTGATACTATTAGATGTCTCTTTATTGAATGACAGTATCTGCAGTAGGTGACGTAAACGGTGCTAGCATACTTTAGAATGCATTGATAAATTGCTCTATTGATTCCGTTCTGCTTCACTTACCATAATTATAGCACAGTAATGGAAGACATGAATGATATATTTTTACTAGAGAGGAAAGCCCAGAGTTTGCCTGTTTCTTTATGAGATTATACCAAATCCTTTCAATTAATACAGCATGATGGATATCTAACACTCTCTGAGAGTAAGAGGTCTGATTCTAGTGTTCTTGCTTAAATATTATTGTTCAAATATTTGACAATATTTCAAATAAATGAATTTAGTATTTTAAAGACCTAGCATTTGCACTTCTGTAATGCTGTTTCAACACAATTTTACAGAAACATTTTCATTCCATTTAGGAATTGATCTTTCAAAACTTGAAGACATTTTACAGATGCAACTTTATTATCTTGTACTCACTGAATAGAATAGAGGTTACCTTACAGCTTTTCAAGAACAATTTTGATAAGAGCTACAGCACTGGAGAAAAATAAATATTGGAAGGAGAGAGAAAATAGGTAAGCAACTTAAAATATTATTTTCAGAAGAGAATATTTAATGATTTGCTAACTAAGAGAACAGGACGTTTAACAGAAAGGACTCTAATGAAAATTGAAACTTTGTGGTAGACATCATTTAAAATGATTCTTCATCAACCATAATTACTCAATATCCATAAAGGCTACCATATTTTTTCAAAGAAACCCAAACCTGCATGAGAACCACACAAGCATTATAGTTGACACTGTGACATTTTCCTGATATCACCATTCCAGAGCATTGCTAAGAAAAGGACACCAGGTTTTCCCAAATGGATACATTTAAAATTAAAAGTGTCATTCCAAGTCATGCAAAGAGAATCTGAGAAATTCTGAACAGGACACAACTGGGCCTTAACAATTTCAAGAAAGTCTTGAACTGCTTTGTAGTTTAAAATATTCTTTAATGAAAAGGCCTCATTTTAGTAGCTTCTGCTATTTAGAAGAAAAATACATAAATATGGTGAATTTGTAAAAGAATAATCAATTCATGGAAGAAAAACATTTCCCCCAACAACTAAATGGTGTAAAAATTGATCTATACTTCCCCTTTCACATTACAAAAGCTGTCACAGGGAATAAAATGTAACCCAGGAGGGCTGTGGCAGCCATCAAGCCTTCCCTGATACATTATAATGTCTGAAGCCCAGACACCAAAGGTTTACATCAGAAAAACTCTATCATGTAGCGAACAACTCAAAACCAACTATCGACCACGCTATTGATCTTTAGTGGGGAAACCAGGAGGGGAAAAGCACCAGAAAAGATAGAATTTCCCTTTTCTTTTCTCCTCCCTAACTTAGTGGGCTGCCAACCTTAGGTCCTCCTGGGCATGAGCCCTCTGCGTTTTGCATTGTAGCTAGCCAGGATGTCTGCCTGCGATAATTCAAGCTAAAGGCGTACATTCTGCAGTAGAAGCCGATTATTCATTGACCTGCAACATAACCTAACTCAAACCTAGAAGCGTTTCTTGACAGAGGGTACAGAAGGAGACAGGGGACAACCAGAAAAATAAGACCTATAATTATCTTTTTCAGGTGGTATTCGAAGATCTCTGACTTCAAGAGTTCACAAATTAAATTTGACTCAACAACTGATGGGAACTGAAACCAATCATATTTGAAACAACTAATATGTATATTATAGACCTGGTGTGACAGATAGATGTATCTGACCCACCCACTCCCAAATTCCCAACTAATGACACAGAAAAGTTCCAAGTTAATAATTTCAAAAAGCTAATTCTTCCCTTTCATATAAATTAACACAAAATGGGTTATTCGAGAAGCTAAAAGGTAACAAAGCAAAGTGCTTGCTTTAGCTCCTTGGGGTCTTAATCACATAATTTTGAATTGGTTGAGGATCATTTACTTGGATCATTATAATCATATCCTACAAGTATTCTGCCATTTAATTTGTGAAATGCATGACCACAGATCATGTACATGGAAAGAATTATTAGATGCATTCATTTTACTATTAAATTTAGAGATGGCTCTGAGCCATTTAAAAATAATAACAATAATAATAATGATTAATCACAATGCACTTCCATTCTGACTCCCAGAGCTATCTCAAGGGGTTTTCCAGCTGTTTGCTAATTAAGTCTCATACCCCCCTTGCTAGTAGACGAGCACTGTCAGGCCAGTTTTACACCTGGGAAAGCTGAGGCATAGCAAAGTGATAATGGTAAACCAAGATCTTAAGGGCATACCCGAGAATGAAAAGAAGAATGTGGAAAACTTACAGAATATTCCACCCTTTGAATTTATATTTGAAAACAGTGATAGGAAAGAAAATAAAAACTTGTATAACTAACAAAAAAGTGATCTGGTTTACCTCCTGTTGATTTTGTTACTTAAAAAAAAAATCAAACAATGAGTCTTATTTGGTTGCTTTTACCCGTTTTTCCCATAAGACATTTGTGAATTTTCTGTTAAGCACAATATTTTGCCCACTATAGAGACTTTAGAATTTATTAGCTGATTGTCAAAATAACTGATGCCATCACTAATATAACCCAACAAAGACAAGGTTCTCTTATTAGCTTTGGTTTAATAAAATGGCTTAGAAATTATAAAAGTAAGTATACCTGTTTTGTAGAATTATGTAAATGCTTTTACTTGAAACATGGCTAAATGAGTCTGAGGTTCTCAATAATATGGATTAGAAATGATGACATCATTGACTGTTTTGAGGGTTAAGGAATGCTTTGAACTCATTCATTCATTCATTCATTCATTCATTCATTCACTCTGGGGTTGGTGAGGAGAGGTGCATCTACCACAGCGCGTACAATGCAGCATTCTAGGTGCTATGGGTCTAGCAATGAACCAGAGAAAACTCCTTGTCCTCTGCTATCTTATATTCGACTGGATTTGAAAACAAAGATTCTAGATATGTATTAATTCATCTATGCGATAATTAGTAAACATCTTGGGCACAGTGATACAAACATGAAAAAGTCCCTAGCTATGGCTTCAAAGAGTTGGATTTTTGTTTTCTTTTTCCAAGGGTTAAGTTTCTTAAGGTTTTCTCCCTGATGAAAATCAGCAGTGACTGACATTGCTTGTTGAGCTGGATCTAAGGAGAGGGGTGGACACTCGCTACCCAGAGGCTAAAAACCAGAGTCCCGGGCTGTGCCCTTCACACATTAACACAGTAAAATGAATCCATGGAGTCATTGTCAACTAACCAACAACAGGGAAAAGAAAGGAGTTACAAAAATAAAGAAATTGAATGCTGAGAAACAAGATACAGGTCCTTTCTAGGAAAATTCCTTTCTAGGAACAGTTAATGGGTGTCCAAGTCTGACTAGTAGGCCAAGGGATGGCATGAAGGTGTTTGTGAGCCCTACAACTTCAGGCTTTTCCAAATGTCTTTGTCTCGATAACATTCTTGTAGGTGACGATCATGACTCATGGTTTGGATGTGATAAAGTACACATCAAAGAAAGAATATAAACATTATATACAACAGCACATTAAAAGCAGCAGCACACACTGTTATTTTGTTCCAGGATCTCTTGTGCCATGTTTGGGGACCCTACATGACAGTACACTCAAGATATACCCTCCAGGGCGCCTGGGTGGCTCAGTGGGTTAAAGCCTCTGCCTTCAGCTCAGGTCATGATCTCAGGGTCCTGGGATCAAGGCCCACATCGGGCTCTCTGCTTGGCAGAGAGCCTGATTCCTCCTCTCTCTCTGCTTGCCTCTCTGCCTATTTGTGATCTCTCTCTCTGTCAAATAAATAAATAAAATCTTTAAAAGAAAAAAAGATACACCCTCCACTTCACACCTATTTAACCGAAGCACTCTCTCAAATGATGACCATGTCTGTCACTTCTAAGCAGACGAGCTGTTTCATGTTGACACTGACCTAAACAAGATTACTTCTCTTCCCCCTTTTCCCACCTTTTTCTTAAAGGTGGATCTTTTCTGAAATGGTAAGTATACTCTGCACTGGATGCGGATGAAATGGCCATTTCAGGATGTTTTTCATGCTTTCTGAATCAGCATCAGTACATAAGAGCAGCCCCCGTGTTCTGTCCCAAGGAACGGGCTAAAGGGAGGGAAGGAAGTTCAGCATCCATATGAGTAAGAGAATGTCCTTCCCCACTGACCTATAATCTACATCATTAGACACTAATCCTAAAAAAACAATGAGTCTACATAACTGCAAAGCAATCTTCAATTGAGTGGGGGAACCCAGTCCCCTTCCATTCTTACAAATGAAATTACAAGCTGATAAATTAACTTTTTCACCCTTTTTAAATTGCTTGTCATGGAATTGTTCTATCCCTTTATTTGCTCAACAGACACTGGTCCTCCTGTCTACCATATCCTAAGCACAAGTTGTAATTTCTGTTAGTGGGAATAGCTTCTTTCTTGTAAGTGGAATCTTATAAAGGGTCTAAAGGCTTGACTCTGTTTAAGAGAGGAACCACCAGGGTGAGGGAGGGACTCAAATATGAAGCCAGGGAAACCAGAGACAGATGTCATAGCCTTCACAGGTTTGTGGAACCTAGTGTGGCTGTCACTGTTAGGGCTCTATGTCCAGGAAACAACCCGTTGTGGTCATCTTTAAAGACAAAGAAAGTACAAATATTGTAACACAAACGTGTTTCTTCTTGTCTTTTAGTGAAAATCTCATTCTGGAAGTATTGGCAGTCAAAATATATAGTCTTCTTGAGTGACTGGTAATTTATCAGCTCTCTACTTTTTAAATTTTTTAAAGATTTTATTTTTATTTACTTATTTGAGAGAGAGAGAGTGTGTGAGCATGAGAGAGGGAGAGATCAGAGGGAGAAGCACACTCCCCGCTGATCAGGGAGCCAGATGTGGGACTCGATCTGGGGTCTCCAGGATCATGACCTGAGCTGAAGGCAGTTGCTCAACCAACTGAGCCACCCAGGCGCCCCTAGCTCTCTATTAAAGCAGCACAGCTAGAGACACAGAAACAGTGACAGTTCTCTGGTAAAATGAAAAGCACAAACTTTGCGGGTTTTTTTGTTTTTGTTTTTTTGTTTTTGTTTTTGTTTTTGTTTTTTTTTACCTAAAGTGGTTAGGTACTGCTTCTATTGCTGGGGCAGCAACCAGAGGCCTCCGTGAGGGATGCATTTTGTTTATCTGCAGTATTTTGAAGGGACAATGAAGGGCCAAGCAACATGACAGGTGTGTAGAGACAAAAGAAGAGAACATTCTAGCTCACAGAAGGGGGGCACACATGTACCCACAGAATTAATGCGGGGATGGATCAGCATCACGCCTTCAAAACTGCAGAACTAAGGTTCGAATCTTAGAAACGCCTTTTTCTGTTAGGTCCCTGTGGAACTGGCTCTTCAAAGCACTAGGAACAAAGGCAGTCTCTTCTTCCCCTTCTGTCCACATTGCTTAAAATGAGAAAAAGTTCAGAGTTCAAAGACTGCTTCACAGCTCCCTGTGCACCTACCTATGGATTCTCAGAAGGAAATAATCAATTATGCCAAGCAACTACGGAAACCAATATAATGGAAATGGCAATGGGGATACACCAACCTACGGTCACTCTGCTTGGGCTCAGAGAAGTCGAGCCCCACGATTTCAACCACTTCAGTCGAATTCTAAATTCCAATGTTCATTCATTTATTTATAGAGCAAGTATTAAGCACCAACTATGACATTACTCCTCTGACTTTTCCAGTTCCCACAGATATCCCTCCACTGGGCTCCTTCAAGAGCTGGGGCATGTTGCTGTCACAGAACTTTTTAAAGAGCGTAGCACTATGAGGATCTGTTTGGAACTTTATCTCCTCACCTATACACTGGGGGTTCTCCAAGTCTGTGGGCTGCCTGCATCTGAATCACCTGTTCTTGAGAAGTAGAGACCTTTGTTTCCCCAGCCAAGACCTCTGGGTGTGGAGGCTTGGAAATATATCTGCTTAACAGTTCCCTCCAAGGGACTGTTAGGCACACAATAGTTTGAGAATCGTGTCTATATGCTCTTTCCTCGGCAGTCTTCCAACTCTAGTATCCAGCGTATAGCTTAGACATGAAAATGGTAGGCATTCAACTGACACCTGTGGAAGGAAGAGAGAAAACGAAAAAGGACAGTAAAAACAAATAAACAAAATAACTGCCTTAGAGCCCAGGGACAACATAAAAGCACATAATATACACTGTAAGAGTTGAGAATTTATTTGGGAAGACAGTATGCATTCAACAGTGTAATAATGATAAGTTGTAAATTAATTCAACAATAAAGTACAACTAAAAGTGGTTAAAAGGCAATTAAAAATTTTTGCCAAAGGAATTTACAAACAATAAGTGAAAGCAAGCGTTCAGAAAAATGAGATCAAGGTATCAAACTCAGGGGTGACGTTAGCTACAGAGAGCTCTTTGGAGATGAGGCTTCAGGTGTTTTTTGAAAGTAGGAAAGGATTTACATGAAAAGGGAAGAGAAAAGAAAGTACTTATACTTAAAACCAGAAGAACTGGACTAAGACATTAAAAAAAAAGACCCCTATCGTGAGTGTTTTTTTAAAAATCTCTGCATTAATTTTTGCCACAATTAATGGAACTAATATTTACAAGCCAGCAAGTTTGAAATATAGTGCCAATAAAAACTTTTACAACTCTGGAAATTTCTAAAATTGGTTCCCTTTAAATTTGTAGCATAGGCAGAATACCGGATGATGTGGTACAGTAAAAACATTTTATTGGCATTTAGTTGAGATGACCTGCATAACTCACTTGTGGCTTTCCCACTTACACCATGTCATCCAAACTCATGGCAATAAAACGTTGATGTAACAGTGCTCTACTATGCTTTACATAAATATGTACATATAGAATATATATGGCTTAATTTCCCTCTTAGTTAAAACGGGTCTAGCCCAATCATTCAGAGGAATATTTTTGAACTGAGATTAATTAGTGTTTCTGGAATGCCTACAAAATAAAGAGCCACCCAAATGCCGTGCTGTATTATTCAGATATAACCTACTCAATATTCACTTCTGTAAATGCATAAATAAAATGGGGAGAACAATTACAAAAATCATGACTCGCTCTTCTGTTTCTTGATCTTTGTGGACTTGCTATACGTGTTCCCAATTCACTAAATTAATTTTTAGCATATTAAACTGCTTTGAGCCCTTCATCAGGAGACTGAGAACCTAGGTCCCAGCCTCAAGCTCATCATTAACAGCTGGGTGTAATGCTAGTAAAGTCACCAAACTTCCTTGAAACTCAGTTTCCTTATCTATAAAATGGGGATGACGATTCTTGGCCTCTCAGAATGCACTACCCTTTTGGTTTTTTCTTGGTTTAGCTGGTATGTAAGCAAGTCTTATCTTCTATACAACCTTCTTAACGATGGAGCTGTTTTATATCATTCTGAAATGTAACAGCACCAAATTCAGTCCAAAGTGCAAAAAAGAATCTGAATAAGTATTTTAAATGAATCCAAATTTTACATATCTGTAATTTTGTGTCATTTAATAGCTTAAATAAAACATTGTTATATTATTACAAACATCAGCAAAAGAGTTAACGACCTTAACCTAGGCATTTAATAAAGAAATGACTAGCACAGACAATATAAATACGAATTATAGCCTAACACATAAAACTTTTTTATTCCTGAAAAACATTAAATATCTGTCAAACTTTAGCTGTAACATAAAATGTGGAGTACTTTTATTTTATGTCCAGTCATTGTTTAGTTCCAAGATGTTAAAAAAAACTAAGAAATTTTAAAGCAATTGTCCCAGAAAACAATTATGTAACTACAAAATTATGTCAGAAACATAGAACTTCATGAATTTCAAAGTTAAGGGATTTTTTTATATTCATTTCAGCCAATAATATGGGAGTGGCCATCATGTTCCAGTCATTGTGCCAGATGTTAGCGATGCAATGAGCTTCGAACTCTAACGGGGGGGGGTTACTAGCTACTCATGGCTACTGTATAGTGTGGCAAGTGCAATGACAGAAGCATATAGACACTAAGGAACAGAGAAAGTCATTCTCTAACTTTGCAAGAAGGTGTCTGCAATGGTTTTCCAAATGATACAATGCTTATACTGAGTGTTGCAAGAGGACCTGGAGTTTTTCAGGCTGTGGAGCCATCTAGATGGAGAGAATCCTCTGCAGAGGAACTAGAATATTCAATGGCACCATACTGCTACTGCCTCACTGAGGCACTGATGAGCACAGAGACTTGGGAAACCACAAGCATTTCAATGCAGGTGGATCGGAGAGCTGGATACTGTATCCTAGTGTGAAAGGTGGAGTGGCAGTCATGACACCAGAGGGGTGAGGAGAGGCCAGACCATGAAGCGCCTTATATGGAATGCTGACAATCACCAAATTTATACAGCAGGTGATGGAAGCCATTCATTCATCATTGAAGCAGGTGATGAAGCCATTGTCGGTAAAGAAGTGGTAATTCTATTTTTTTTTTTTTTTTGGAAAAATCACTCTGGCAGTAGCATCACGAATGGGTGGAAGGGATGGATGATAAAGAATAGAAGCAAAGGGGCACCTGGGTGGCTCAGTGGGTTAAAGCCTCTGCCTTCGGCTCAGGTCATGATCTCAGGGTCCTGGGATCGAGCCCCACATCGGGCTCTCTGCTCAGCAGGGAGCCTGCTTCCTCCTCTCTCCCTGCCTGCCTCTCTGCCTACTTGTGATCTCCCTCTGTCTGTCAAATAAATAAATAAAATATTTTTTAAAAAAAGAATAGAAGCAAAGAGAAGAAGCTACAGAGATAGTGTAGGTTAGACATAATAAGGGTCTAAAACTAAAGGAATCGCAGGGCAAGATGAGAACGGATTTACATGCTAATAAGACTGACTTGGCAGAACTTGGTGGCTGATTAGAGACGAGACATGATGAAAGAGGAGTAAGAGATAACTTTCAGGTTGCAATATGGGAGAGATGCATAAGGGGTAACCCCATCAGATGCCACTCCTTCCCATTCCTTTAGTCTTCATAATTCAGAACACCAACTACACATAGCTGGCTTTTTCATTAAATTACTGCTAAATTATTTTAAGACTATTCCTAGATATTTTGTACTCTTTATTCCTCTCCTGAACGAGATCTTTTTCCCACCCTAACTTCTTAGTGGAGACGGCTGAATGATGAAAATACATGGCTTTGAGGTATTTATGTTTTAACCGGATATTCTACTAAATTTTCTGATTAATTCCACGTTTTTGGTTGAACACTTTTGTTTGTCTAAGTAGATAATTCTATCATTGCAAATAGTGATAAGTTTGTCTTCTCTAACAGTCCCCCTACTTCTGATTCATGTCTTATTATATTTGCCAAAACTTCTAGAAGAACATTAAATAATAATCTTGATAGTGGTCATGTTTGTTTTGTTCCTGATTTTAGCAAGGATGACTCCAATGTTTCATAATTCAGTAGGATTCCTTCTGTTGATATGATAGATAATTTTACCATGCTAAGGATATTGGGTTTTGTTACTGGTTAGCAAAGTGTTTTGAAAGGTTTGGACTCACTGTTGAATTTTATCAAATCCTTTTTGTCCAAAATTATTATTTATTTTTCAAAGATTTATTTACTTATTTTAGGAGGAGGGACAGAGGGAGAGAGAGAGGGAGAGAATCTCGAGCAGACTCCACACTGAGCGCAGAGCCCCTTGTGGGGCTCAATCCCATGACCCTGAGATCATGACCTGAGCCGAAACCAAGGGTCAGTTGCCTAACAGACTGTGCCACCCAGGTGTCCTTGTCCAAAATTATTTTTAATAAAGTTTTTGCATCTGTATCCTAGATTTTGATAGAGTATTCAACATTGAAGAATTTTTCAAGGAAATTAGATTGAAGGGCTAATAAATCAATGTTGGAGAGGAAAAAGAGACACATGGCTTTGACTCAGTCATACGTTCTACAGAACAAGGATGGGGTTTATCTCACCTAGCATAGCAGGCACTCACTAAATAAATCCATAAATGTTTCCTCATTGAGATGAGGTCGGTTTAAATTCCACTTTTCCCGGATAAGCTCATCTTCTTCAGTGAAATCAAATAAAGGGAATTAAAAAAAAAATGCTGCCCATAGATCTTGCCTAGGACAGCAATGGTGTTTTGGGGGCTGATGAGTATGTGAAAATATTTAAGAAATGGGATCTAAGTTTCACTGTACTATAAGCACATAACAAATTTTTAAACATAAATGTAAAAGATATTTCTATTTCTTAGGAATATATGGTTGAGTAACTGGTTTGGGGATTTGCACTGGGGAAAGAGCATAGTACAGGTGACCCCTGAACAGCACGGCAGTTTGAGGTGCCAACCCCCAAGCGCAGTCAAAAACCCATGCATAACTTTGACTCCCCCCAAACTTAACTACTAATAGCCTCCTGTTGCAAAGCCCTACTGATAACCCAGATGATATGTTACACTTTGTATATTTTATGTTTTATATACTTTATTCCTATAATAAATTAAGCTACAAGAAAGAAAATACTACTAGGAAAATCATAAAGAAGAGAAAAATACATTTATAGTACTTGATTTATTAGAAAAAATCCACTTATGAGGGGACAGGCATAGTTGAGACCTGTGTTGTTCAAGGATCAACTGTAATTTATTTTTCCAAGGATACTTTCAAGTGATAACAATTTTGAATTCATTCTGATTTGTATATGGGAATTATCACATGTTTTATCCAATAAGGGAAAGAATTTTGCCAGGTTTGCCTTTTATTTGGCTCTGACCTCATTAATAACTTATTTTAGACAATTCAGATGAAACCTATTCACACCTGTCTACATCAAACATAAACATAATATAAATGATATATATGATTTGCCTATATCAAAAAGAGGGGGAATTTTATATTACTTGGGAAGGAATACTTGCATTCTTGGTTATTAATGCATTCTTACAAGGTTTTATAAAGAACCTTAAAACATACAAATAACAACTTTTTCTTTGTTCAGAATCATTGAGCTCACTGTGCTGTACACAAGTGCTTTGAAAAGAAAAACTGGTATTTCAAAATGAATGAAGCGATAATAAATGCCTAGGAGCAAAGATCCATCAGATGACTACCTAATATAGAAAGCTTAACTCATAAGCTAAAAGCATGAATCAGGGAAGACACTATGAATATGGTCGCTGGGATTCTTTTGGATTTAACATTATGCTGAAAATCTTCAAGTATATGTGAAAAATAAAACGAAACCCCACTTATTTCTTTTTGGTAGGATCCAGGAAAACAAGCAAAGTAATGACTATTGCAGAAATTTCATAATTTTAGCGATGCCAAAGGGCTAAATCATACGGTGTGTGGAATATAATAGTTTTCCTCTTTAAACGTTACCCCTGTGCCATTTTGGTCATTATTATCTGCACCATACCATCCGTGCCTTTTAAACATCTTTCTACAGGCTAAGTGTTCAACGCTGAAGCCCAGTCTAAGCCAAGGATGCACAGATGGGTGGTTACAGCTGCAGTCCTCTGACAGACTGCAAAAACCCGCTGGGACACTTCCCCCAGCTCTGTCTATCCATCTTGTGAGCTGGTGTAACTCCACCTTGCTCAGGCCTTTGTTGAGTGTGTCACAGGACTTTGGCCAAAAATGTACCATCCGAAAGGGTCTTATTAATGGAATGAAAAATGGGCTCCCAAAACACACACACACACACACACACACACACACACACACAGATCACATGTGTCTCCTGCAATGACTGACAATTCTAATCAAAAAGGACATTATAATAGTTTTTTTTAAAATAACCCTCAGAAATAGTGTATTCAGACTCTCTTCAGCAGGGTGAATGAGTCAAGTTCCTCAATAGGATCCATTCAGACTGATTAAATTGGAGCCAAGCCAAAACAGATCTTCAAGATCTGAGAGATAGTGGTCATTGAGCCAGGAAGAGGGAAACAGCATCAAGTGAGAATATACAGACCACAATACTGATGGGAAATAATAAATTGCTCAGTCCAAAGGGTAGCGTGGAAATTTATAATGATGAAAGTTTAGGCCTAAATCATCACAACCGCCTTTATTTAAAACATGTGATAATTAATCTGAGGCAGCTGCTTAGTACACTAGAAAAGTCCATGTAAAGATTTTAATTAGGAATAGGTGAACATTTCTACACTAAATTGATATTTGCTTCTCAGTTCTTATACCTACCTTCCAAAAATGATCTAAGATGGTTCCAAATATATATTAAAAACACACATACATAGACAAACACATGCAAATTTCAGGCCGTAAAACAAAAACACAGGAACAAAAAACAACAGGGGTTAAAGAAGAGAAGTCATGAAGGCACAAACCTAGCCTAGTGTATTTGCTGAAGTTAAGAATGAAATTTATGGTGGAGTTTCTTGCAAGCCAAGGCAAAAAGGGACAACACATTATATGTTTCTTATGATCTGCTAGGAGGAAGAATACCACCTTTTAGGAATAAAACGTTCTCTATTGTGCCTTTTGAAAAGAACCAATCAGTCTTCAAGATTCCATTGACAACTTTAAGGATGCACAATTCCTGGCCTAGATTGCCAGAGATTATGAAATCAGCCTTGATAAAAAAATTATGAGACAGCACAACCCATTTCTAAACTAAACAAAAAGGGAAAACCAAATGAACAAATGTTTCCAAACACTTAAAATTTAGAAGCCACCCAAAATAAAAATTGAAACCAGTGGCAAATAAAGTCAACCTAAATCTCAGCAAAGCAGAATCACAAAACCCTGTCACTGCAGGCTTGGGAATAAATACTGCTTGTCACTCAAAGTGTCTGTCTATGGCATATGGGTAAAGGTTTCAGTCTGCTATCTCCAGACTCATCTTATGGCACCGGTTCAACACCAGTGAATGGTGCTTTAAACAAAAGGAGAGCTCATTCAAAATGGGCGTTTGTGAGTTCCTGGTCAGTGTAGCTGTGCAATTCGTCTGAGCGAAAACTATTGGCATGGGAGAAATGAAGTGCAGCTCCCAGGCCTTTGGAGTTTCCTAAGCGCTGAAAAGCAGCCGGGAGGTTAAAGCTGGCTGGTCGGAATGGCATACTTGGCTGAATGCATAGCCAGGTGGCTTGGGCATATTGGCAAACAACTGGCAACCTGCCCAATACATATGGCTCAGATTGCTTTGCTCTTCCCATGAAGCCTTCGTAGACTCTTGAGCAAGCATTCATTTCAGAACAAAATGCATGTGAGTGTTAAATAAAATCTTTTAATAATATCTGTCTGATGTAAAATCCTTTTTACCAAAAATAAAAATAAAAAGATGGGAGGGGAGGTGGTTGCCAAATGCATAAATTAAGCCTTTCTTTTTTGGGGGGAAGACTTTCCAAATCCCTTCTCAACTGTCTTTTGGACTCCATTATGTGGAACTTTCGGTTTCACAGGGGTGAAAATGACCCCTGCCATCCCTGGGGGCGGGGGTCACGTGGGGTATTCAGAAGGCTGCCAAGAGGTCAGGTGACCATAGATTCTTAACGAATTACATAAAAATACAAACTAAGTAGGATAACTCAATGGAAATGAACACCAGATACATTTTATCAAGGAACGTTATTAAATCTTGATTGACAGATAACACTAAAGGTGTTAGTATGGTCTATCATGTAAATACATATCTGGAAACTTGTTAAAACCGTCTCTAAGTGCTAACTGTTGAGGTACATGTTACTCTCCAGGCTTTACCAAGTGGCTGTCTACTGTCAATAACATGAGGCAAACCTGAGGTTTAATAACCCCAGCTGGTCACTAATCTTCCTGTAATACTACTAGAGCAGCACATTAAATATGCCACAAATACTTTTTTCCCACTGGAGTTGGATTCTCATCTGTCACACATGTTTGCTGGTGTCCAACATTTCATTTTAGTTTACTGGATATCTTAAAAGTCTTAACAACTGATACATTTGCTAATTAGATTATATGAATTATTATCAAGGTCTTGTTTCACTTATAATAATTCTTGAACGTATGCTTATGGTCTCTTATAATTGCAAGTCATTTATCTAATAAATGGTGTTAAAGCCTCTGGAATTAGTATAGTCAACTTGGTAAGAAGATTACAGAGTTGGTGTTATATATGTGGCTGGTTGTGTGTGTGTGTGTGTGTGTACCTGTGTGTGTGCACGTGTGTGTTTTAAAGATTGTTTAGCTTGGTAACAGCTCAAACACTGACATAAACTCATCTCTCATCCTGGTGAGGGCCTCGGACGTCAACAAACGTAAAATCTTTCAGATAGAAGCAAACATTTATACATACATGTCATGATTAAAAAAAAAATCACTGGTGCTTTATTCAGCAAACTAAAGATGAGGCCAGTCTAGATGAGGACAGCAAACTTCTTTTCCAGTGTTAAAAAAAAAAGCAAAACCAGAATTTCCAGCTATCGCTGCTCCTTGTCTTTCTCACGTAAAAAGATACAAAGTACCTAAAAATTCACATCATGGTTTTACATCGAATATTTACTGAGTTTTACGTTAAAATCTTCACATCCATTTCCTTCTCATACTTTTTCTCCCCCCAAAAATTAAGGTGGTAAAAGCATTTTTTGAGGAATGGGACAAATTAAAGCACAAGTGTTTAATGAATTCCTATGTCATGAATTCTGAAAATAATGTTTTTTAAAAATCTCTTTCTTGGTAGGTGTAATAGTAAGGGAGCTTCATTAACAAGTCTTTGCAATACTCAAAATTATGGGGTGAAAGGAAAGGAGACCTTTCAAAATGGACTTTAGAGTCCTATGAAATGACCTCTGTGCCATCACACTGTCACCACACTTACCCTCTCCTCTTGATCAGCAAGTAGTACCACTTAGAGCTTTATTAGAACATCTCGTTGCCAACTTGGAACAGCTCCAGGCAAATCTGTCTTCCAAGGACACAGTTTGAAGTACTTAAAGTAAATTGCAATGGACTGGATGAGTAGCAGAGGTGGGACAACTGAATCCAGTAACTTTGCTTCTGAGATGAAGTCCCCCTCCAGGGGGCACTTGGTACCCAAATGGAGGCTGGAACATATTCATTTTTAAGGGCTCCTGAAGGGTCAGCAGAAAGATAATTTTTATACCAAAAAGGACTAAAATCCTGGGTTTCTTCACTTAAATGCAGAGAAAAGGTAAAAGGCATAATTTCACAAAGTGTATTTTGGGGGGTTAACAAGGGTTACAAGCAAAAAGGGTTCTACTGACAGGTAAATTTGGGAACTGCTAGGTTAAACTAAGTTCTCAGACCTTTTAATATATTAACGTGCACTGTGACTTTTCAAGAGGGACAACAGTATGCATTTATATTTTAAAAGTATTTCACACACACACACAAATCCCTTTTTCCAAAGGGCATGTCATAAGATGCAGATATTGAAAAATGGATTGTGGTTAGTATAAATTTGAGGCTTTTAATCGGAACAAGTATGCTCACTTTTACTTAAACTTATTTAATTTTACTTACATTTATTAAGTAAAATTGTTTAAAATTAAATTGAAAAGCTGAATTCAAGACAATAAACTCAACATTTTTTAAACTAACTGAAATTCTTTAATAATTTCCCTATTTTAAGTACATCCTCTAACTAATCTTAATGTTTTATACCTCAATAAATAAAATGCCATTCTAGCAGCAGTAAAAGTCCCTCCACCTCCCCACTAACTCTCCAACTCAAGCCTTTCTCTTCACATTAGGCAAGAACCATCTGGTAATTTGTAAGCGGAGAGGCCAGTTTTCAAACAGGCTGGTTTCTGAATATGGGCTTTAAATTATTTATAACAAAACTTAAGGTTAATGTGACTCGAAGGCTCCTCTGATAAAGGTTTGATACCCTCAGAAAACCTAAGAGTAAATGTTAATAGAGTCTAGCATCCCTGATTCCCTTGATTTTGACCATAGAGTCGTCTGATAAAAAAATGTAAATTTGAATAAACAGAAATATGGAGGAAGGGGTGGGGGGATAATAATGATCCTTCTAAATAAAATTACAGCTTACTATCAAATAAGAAATCCACACTCTCAGACACACAGACAAAAAAAAATTACAGCAAACAATTCTGAAGTTATGTGGAATCTTAAAAAAAAAACAGTCAAAAGGTGATTATAGAGACTTTTTAAAAATACAATTTGAAATGTTGCTCATACATCCTAAAAATAAGTTAAATTTTATGGAGCTTCTAAGCAACCAATCTCATTTTATATCCTCGATTTCCACAAACTTAAAAAAGTATAAGCCTGTAACAGATCAAAATTCAAACTGTGTTTCCTTACAGAAGTACAGGGAGAGAGACTTCTGCTTATGGCTGCGCTGGGTTCCTTGCTTAAAAACTACTTTTAAAAAGAGATACAAGAATCTGCCTGGATCACATCACGCTTTCTTGGTAAACAACTGTTTCTGCTTTATTTTTGCTTCTGTACTCTGCCTATTTCCTGCCCGAAGTTTCACCTATTGGTAACAGAGGATTTATTTCTTGGTTCAAACTCCTGATGAAAATGTCCTTTAAATGGTGTAATTTTATTTAACTTAATTTTAAAAGAACTGTAGTTAAAAATTCCCGTTAAGAAGAAAAATCAAACAGTTCTAAAAATAAACAATATTTGGTTAAACAAATACACAGATTTAAAGCATATGGGTAAAAATGAATGTTAGTATAAACATACGGCAACATTTTTTTCCCTTCAAAATCATCTCAGCGAAGAAACACCCCCCCCAAAAAAAGTTATTTTGGTTTAAATTATGAAGCCATTTTTAATAAGTAATCTTTTTTACTCAAGAAAAAATATTTGTATAGCCTCAGAAATCTGTTTCATTTCAGTCTTTGTGTAAAACTGCACATGAGAAGTATATTTATAAAAGAAATACCAGACTGAGAATTATTTATGTCTTTGTAGCACATATACAGTAAATGAGGGCTCACTGGAGATCGACATATCTTACATACATAAAGGTTGAATTCTGTCCCCAAACTTACTCCAGAAGTTTTCTAATTGAATCAGATTTTAAAGTCTCAAAAAGCATTATTTCAATGTAATTACGCTGTATTACCTCTACTTTGGCAAAACAGAATTTAGCTTTTTACCAGATGTGCTACTGACTCTAAAAACCTACCCTGAAAGTCAGTTTTAAAATACACTGCTCGTGGACTGGGGACCAGCTCTCTTCCATTCAAGTTAAAGGAAGGCTATGAGTACTCCAGTCTTAAGCTTCTGGTACCGTTCACCCCAAAATGGGAAACTAGAGCCGTATAAATCTGCAATTCACAGATGTTTCAAGAACAAAAACGAACAGGTTGAAAATATACTAATGAGGAGAAAAGCCAAGGTACACAGAAACCCAGCTGCAAGGCTCTTGAGGGTGGATTGGAAACCTTAGGAACAAAATGCAAATTACTTCACTTTCTTCGCAATCTGACACTCTCGGTTTTATATTTAATATTTTACGTCATGGCTCTGTACGAGCGTGTTCTTTGAAGGTGTTGCGTCTGCCAACGAAATTGAAAAGATGTGTAAAGAAGAAACACGTGAAACTTTTAAACGTTTCTGTACCGAAAAAAGAGCCCAAGCTATCAATTTCTAGAGTGAAAATTAAATAAGTAGATCATTTTAAAAACTTCTTACAGCGATGGTGTTTGATATAACTTTCAAAAAAGTATCTTGTTTTAGGAAAAATTTTGAATAAAAATGTTGTACTGAGTTCAGAGTGCTTTTGAAGCCCAAAGACCAACTGTTCAGTTTTAACAAACCAACAATGTCTGCTCATTTTGCCCAAATCTTTTCAGCTTAAATATTCACAATGTGCCATTATTACTGAATCATTATCTGCCTTTAGCTCTGACAACAGCATCATACGGGCTATGAAAGGCTCCTTTCTTCTCATGATTAGGCCCTAAAACATTTCCTCATCTTACAGTGCTTTTCGACTTCCCAGAATGCATTGCTCAATCACAGTGCTGAAATTAACTGTATGCCACTCTTATTTATCGAGAAAAGAATAATCAAGTACTCCAAACCATGTCATGGGTCGCCCACAATTTTATATCAAATTTCAAGTAATAAAAATATTAACCCTTTCTGGGCACTAATTTTTTAAAATCTCCTGTTTCTCTTTACTTTTTAGGCTGTGTCTCACAGAAAAAAAAATCAAGTTTGGATTTCTGATGTTCTCTATAATATAGAGCTTTCACAACGAATTCTAAGTGTCCACGGAAGGGCTATTCTTAAAGATCTGTCTGAATTTTTTAAAAGTAAGTTTTTATCAGAGCCCTCTTCGAACTTGAATTCCTCTCTTCTTTGCCTAAGAAAGTAGGATTTCCTTCCACTTACAGAGATGTGCAGTGTGAAACTGCTGCAAATTGTCTTTCTGAAAGTAGGAAAGAGGAAGAAATAAAAGCTCCGGAATTAAAACATAGAGATATTCCCATTCCAGAGTAATTTTGTTTATACCACTAGATAGCACTTCATCCTCAATAATAATCGTAATCTTACTGAACAGAGAACGTGAGTAATCTTTTTGCATATGCTCTTCAAATAAGTGTGATTCCAATAGGTATTATTTTAGAACACAACATTATAAATTAAATTGGCCAATCCTCAAATATTATTAAGTATAATTATTTTTATATTTTGGGGAAGCTATATTCCAGGTACTTGGTGAATTTAAAAGCAGATTACATATCAAATACTACAGTTACAATATAATTAAAGGAGAGGCATTGGGTAAACAAAAACAGAGAGGACAGAAAATAAGGAAGAAGCTATGATTGTACTCACACTGCAAATACTTGTATGAAAAGGGACAGGGATATTTAACACATTGGATTTGTATTTATTTGTTTTATACCTTCAGCCAGCAGAAGAATGTAAATAAAAACACTTTTTAAACCTCAAAGATACTTACTAACCCATGCATACATTAATCATTCATACTGCATGATTATTGTTCAGTATTTTCTGCAATAACAAATTGGAGGGTGTGGGGGTTATTGTGGGTTTCAGCAAACCACATTCTATTTAGGCAAAGCCAAGTATTAAAGAAAGGCCTAACTTGCCAAACCAAGATAAATACATGCCATTATTATGATTACATAAAAGCCACTGTTCTCAGCGTTACAATTTCTCTTATAATTGGCACTATTATAATTAAATGGATTCATATGTTTACAATTCTTCTTTGAATTGTTAAGTGATTTACCAATGATAGTGTCTCTAATTTCTTTTAACTATACTGACAGACTTCACTTAATCAGTGGTCTAAATACCGCATTGCCACAATAAATTAGGTAAATACCCAGTAAGGCCTGAATTGCTATTGAGTTTAAGTACGTTATAATAAGGTAGCAAGTAACTTCTCCAAAGCCTGCTGCTGGACTAGCCCACAAACCCACAAATTGGAGGGGACAGGGTAAAGTATTCCAATGGCATTTAAGATATTCTATGAGGGATAGAGAGGCCTAGGAGCAGGGAAAAACACACACATACAGTTAAAGCCTCATAGGTTTTGAAAACAAACAGGAAGCAAAAGATTATTTTAAAAATATAAACACGATTATTGTGAATTTTGTGGCCCCTCTTCTTCCCTAAGACCCAAGAAATTCTTCACTTCTCACCAGGGAAACAGTGGCATAAACATGCTCCCATATTACTGATGGAAAATGCCAATGGAATATACCCTAATTTACCTGCCATTTCAAAACGGACACTTATTATACTTTGCTCTATTAGTGAAAATAATGTGAGATCATTGGAATTTCCTTAAATATAAGATAACCATAAGCTTAAAAACTAGATTACTCATGCAACACATCAAAACTATGTAGCTAAAAAATGTTTTTAAATTGCTTTAAAATAATTGAGGTTAGCAGTTTGAAAAATAATTTTTACAAAGTATGCAAATGATAACAAAGTATAAAAGGGAAGAATTGACCAATTCCATACCACTCAGCTTTGTCTAAAAGAAAAAAACATTCAACCAGAAGTAAATATTGCTTTTTTATAAAGATTATCTATAAATACAAAATTGGGATTATGCTTTGCTGATATTAATTGCCATGTTAGTTATAACAGCAAAAACCTGCAAGCAAACTCAGCCTCTAATGCAGAACTGATTTCACAAATAAAGGTCTAGCTATATTATGAAATATAATGCAGCCATTAAACACAATACTGTGGGAAAATGTACGTTGACAGGAAAAGGTGTTTGTGGTATAGCATTACATTTTTAAGAAGGATTTTTAAAAACACATATGTATATATCTGGAAGACTAAACCCCAAAATAGCAAAATTTTAATAATGGTTTTCCCAGGTGATCTTTACTTTCTTTTCCCTTAGGTGATTTCATTTTCTTCTCTTTACTGGATGTATGATCCAAATTATGACAACGGCAGATAAATCTTGTAATAATGAACAGGAGTTAGTTTTTGTTGTTTTTTAAAAAAATACCATGATACAAGGCATTTGTGCCCTAGGCAGTTAAATCACTCCTATCAAATTCAATCCTAATAGTAGATGCATTTTGGAAACGTTCATACGTTTTTTGGCGTGTGCTAGTGCTAAGCACTACTTACTAAGCAACAAGGAAGAAAAGTTCGGAGACACAGTAAATACAGACTATTATTAGATGACTACCATGAAATTCTCTGATAGAGAAATTAAGTATAAAACGACCCTTAAAATTTAAAAACTGTCAAGAAGTAGACTGAGGGCCATAAAGCTTATGTCACTTTGTTCAAGCATACATAATTTAGTTAGCACAACTAGTTGAAAGGCATATGATTATTGGGCTCAGTTCATAAGAAGCAAGTGAAGTCAGTCTTATTTGGTAAAAACTGAAAATAAAATATAATGGATATGCAGAATTAAGACAAACTTGGCTTTTTCACTTTTACATTCTTTGACATTCTAAATGATGAATGAGAACCCAAAGCTGTCTGGTTTGGTTTCCAAGTTTCAATGGAGACACCAAATTTACAGCCAAAATGAAGTAAAATTCTTCTCTATCTCCTAAAAATTCAAAATCCTTTGAAAAATCTTCGAAAGATGGCTTTAGAAAACCAGCAATTCTACTATACACACTTTATAATGCAGATTAGATGTGAAACTGTGGAGGGGTCATGTGGTCAGGAAACAGAATGCCCAGACTTGTATTTATTTCTATTTGATATTCATCATTTTTGATGCTTGAACACTGACAAAATTATTGAATTTCCTTGTTCTCTCTCACCTCTTCCTCTGGACAAAACAGAGCTAATAATTCTAAAACAGTGTCCAGATGTGTACTCTTAAAAGCAATGAACTAATACTTGGAACACAGAACAGTATCCTAGACATAATAGCTGTTCAAGACTTATACACTGGATAAATAAAGTGAATGAATGAAGTTTGAGGGCAAGTTTACAGAAACCATAAAAAATGCACAAGAGATGAAAAGAATTCCACCAGACATCTGAACTGTGCTCAGAACAAAAGCAACCAGGTAACCATTAAAACTAACTTTGCAGAGGTACTAGGACTGACTGTATTATTAACAATGTTTAAAATACAATAGACATAAACAAACCCCAGGTACAAAAGGGCTATTGCAGGAGATGTCCAGTAAGGCTGACAAGTCTAATCAAGACAAATACAATCTTATGTCCAACTCACAAGTCTTGATGATTTCAAGCTACATACATGATGGATCAGTTCAATGACAGACTAAGAATTTGCTAAATCTCTGCACTGAAGATTTTCTCAAACTGGCCAGTGTCCAAATATTTGGCAGTACGTGTTATTCCTAATTTTCCCGGCTGTAACTGGGACACTTCACAGCAAAAGACTTCTTGCTGTGGGTTTTCTAACCCATGTGAATCTTCCATAGGTTATCCCTCGCCTCCTCTCCCATAGAGGGGATGAAGGACAAGTGGAGCTAATCTTTTGGGCGATGGCATTCTTCATGCCTGTTTAAATCAATCAATCAGTCAATCCCCCAAAAATGGAGGTTCGTGGTTTAAGGTATATTCCACACACCATCCACACACCACAATTCACGAAATGATCATTTTGACATCACACCCTTTTAACACTTAAAAAAACCCTCTAATATCTTTTACACATGGTATGAAAACATAACATTATTAGCATGTCATTATAGTCACATATTTTAGAAATTACATGTAAACTGAACAATGGAATTAGTCGTCCATCCCTGGTTTGGGTCTTTTATAGTGTCATGGCAAAGCGTGTCTTGGCTTCCCATTCCTGAATGTGCTAAGGAGTCTCTGTGAGCTTGAGGTTCATAAGGGCCCAGTTTCCATTAGCATAAAACATGTAACAGTAAGCCTCCCAACAGATATCAATAGCAATATGTAAATTCTTGGACCAAAAAATGCAAACAGAAGGTTATCATTAGAATCAATATTAAACTTTTGGAGTCCCATCTCTCTTTTGGAAATGATGAAAGTCATGGCCCCTCTTCCCAAGAAAACACATACGTTCACAAACCTAAACCACTTTGTCGGACAGTTCAGGGAGTTCTCAGATATTCTGGATGCAGTACACAAATGGAGGTAAAGAAGCCCCATTTCAATCAGAAGGCTCCTAGATGAGGTTATAAACATTCCTAAAATTGTAAAATATTCAGAAGGGCAGAGGCTTAGACTCCAAATATGCTACCAAAAATGAGTGGTCCCTTAATTACAGAATATGTATTTGTAGAGTTAGATACGCATTTTTCTGTTTTAATTACTTAAGCAACAATGAGGTAAATATGTTTGGCAAATGCTACTGAAGTAATGAAATCCATAAACATCCCCACCAGCTTTCTCCTTAAGTTTTTGCTGAACAAGAAAGAAACCAACGTTTATTAATATCTTCTATGTGCCAGTGACTGTGTTAAACACTTTCAGACATTACCTCATTTCTTCTTGGTAACAATGCCACAATATAGATATTATCATTACCCTTTGTAGAGTTTGAAGAAATTGAGGTTAACAGAAAATAAGAAGCATGCCTGAAGTCCCAAAGTTCTTAAGTGGCAGAGCTCGGACTGAATGCAATGTCTAATCTTAAGCCTTCATTCTGTTACATTTATGAGTTTATAAACCACTGAAGTCAGGTTTGTTCTAATCTAATGCTATTTCAGTAAGCCTGAGAAACCTTTCCTCTCCAAAATAAAGGTTAGTCATGTATGGGGTTGTGGGGCAAATATTTCATATCCTCCTTTGACCTGTGTCTCCAAAGTTCTATTTCCCAATCTTGAGCTTTTCCCAGCAAGATCTAGCTCAGGTCCTATGGGACCATCCCTTCCTGACTTTAGCTCTGTCATGGATTATTAACCAAAACTTCTACTCCAGAACAGTTCTTAAAACACAGCTAAAAGAAAGCTAAAGAGAAAAAAATATATAGACCACCTGTTCTAACCATAAATTTTATAATTACGTATAGTTCTCTTCCAGGCATAATTATGCATATTAATAGAGTTCACACAAAAGATACAAGCTACTTCAAAGTTTAATCAACCTCCTTTTGAGAGAATATATACACAATAAAATAGGAAAATAAAGATTATTGCTACACACCGATATCAGACATAGTACATGAATAATCATACCAAACATTTGTCTCTGAAACAATTAATTTGCCTGAGCAATCAATCATGTCTTGTTGAATTGATCAGTTTTTTAAAAACTAAACTGAGTATCCAATTCAGCTGAAACTGAAACTTTTTCAAGTTTCAAGAGCCAGCTGGAACAACTTCCATGTCCCGCCATGACATTCTATCTACTCCTGGTCACCAGAATAAGAAGGAAATGCCTTTCTTTGAAGGTCCTATACTCACCTTAATTTTTTTGTTTTAAACTTGGAGGTTGTAGGGGTAGTAAGGAAAAAAAAGAACCTGGAACCCACAGTACTGAATTTGGCATCCCAAGAAGTTAAAAGTTATTGAGGTTACGTAGATGTGTGTTTTTCCCCAGAAAAGATTATACAAAGACAGCACTGGTTTACTACCCAAACCTCAGAGCCGTACTAGAAATGAGAGTATCACCAAGAACTGCATACAGTGATGTTCACTAAAGGCCTAAAGGCTGATGGAATGAATGGACAATGAACCAAGAAGGTTTAATGGTGCCAAATAGCACTATTAGAGTGCAGCAGCACTGTGCAAAGTTTATAACCATCAATATTTCTCCTTGCACTTGGCAACACTAGCACTCTAGGGGGATTATCAGTTTCACAGTAAATAAGCAATCAAGTATAGCAATGGGTCCATTTAACCAAAGCAAGGAACATATGTGATGACCACGTGCGCCTAAGCCCACGTGTCCTCCTGTTTAGTCTACCTGTTTGGGGTGGGAATGAGCCTGGCCAAGCAGAGGGCAGAATCTGATTCTGAGTCACATGGAAAAGGGACAGACAAGTCATGAAATACTTCAGACCATTACGTTACTGAAATAAGGTAATAAACAGGTGTTTCTGTAGTGACCTGATTCACAGAGGCCATATAAAAAAAGAAGTCATTTATATGTCAGATATTATCATCCTCATTTGCTTACGGCTTGATAGAAGGGGAGCTGGTTCATCTCACCTACTTGGGAAAGTTACACTTCTACAATGATCGTGAGGTGTACTTTAAAAGCCTACTATGTTCAGTGGTTGTTATTGGAAAGGACCTTCTATTGATCAGCTACAGGGGAACTGAATTTTTATCAGTGGGATTGTCTTCTGATTTCTGATCTAGCTTTGATCTGTTACCTCATTCTAAATGTATCTAATGATGTCTCCTAAAGAAAAGTTAAGGTCTTTTGTCTTCAACAGTGGGTGACTTTCATGCTTTTGTTTTTAGCACAGGAAAATTTGGAACATGCTTATCAAAAATTTATAGCATTACACAATTAGTAGTTGCAGGGACATGGCCCCATTAGAATTTCCCAGCTGTGTTACAAATAACGGAAACATTCGTATGTGATAGAAAAGATTTTATACCTCAAATAACGGTATAATCATTTGTAGAAGTTTGACAATGTGGAAGAATCTATCAAACATACTTTGTAATTCTCTGCATTAAAAACACATTTAAAGCAATGCTACCCATTCTGTCTAGATACCATTTTCTTCAGTTTTAAAAGAAATTTACTCACTGAAAAACACTAAATTTTAATAAATATATCACTGCAGGCCAAGTCTTCTGCTGAAGGGTCCAGACATGTCATAGTACTATCCGGAGTTAGGAGAGAGGAAAAGTATGTCTCTTAGTATTTGCAGTGCTTTACAAACCTATAATATAGAAGTTAAGCCTCAGGGAGCTAAGAAAGTTTATAGGAGTTTAGGCCAATTTCACAAATGTGCTGATTTTAGCAAGCAAAGTATATAACTTGGGTGCCATTTCCTATATTAGCTATGGAAGTATTAAATAAAATATGCATTTATAAAACATCCTCAGCTCTGCTAGAATGCCAAATATGAGATAATAAAAGGGAAGTCCTCAGAAAGCTAAGCTTAGCAACAGTAAACTTCACAGATGACAATGCAGGGTATGGGGACAGAGATCATGTCATATGCCCAGATTCAGAAGTGACAGTTTAGTAATCTGGGAAAAATCTCTTATATTCTTAGAAACTCAGTTTTATCATCTGTAAAATGGAATATGATGCTGGCGATCATGGTAAAAATATTAATAACAGCTTATTTTCCTCAGTGAGCAATTATAACACTCAGATAAGATACGTGAGCCAGTTTGCAAGCTGTTAACTGATATGCAAATGTAACTTATTATTAGCCCAACTTCTAACTTCCATCAGCCACACACCACTCCCTGGCTCCTGGTCCCAATTCCCATCACTGAGATCCTACACAAGATATTAGCATAACTTACTTTCCAGGATTTTTTCTTTTTTTTTTTTTTACTTGCAAAGCTAAGGGTGGGGTTCCACTTAACTCAAGTGGTTCAATCCAAACCAGAAAAGCAACTTCCAGCCAGAAATACCCTGATCAACTCTAGTAGAATACAGGAGTGAGCCCCACTTCTGACCACGAGGTAGAATTCTCTCTGATGCCATCCACGAATTTGTCTCTTTTAATCACCTGTCCACTCAGGCCCAGGTGGAGTCAGGAAAGGATGCCCTCCACACACCTGGAAGAAAAAAGCCCAATCACGGCTGGCCACCTGCAGGCTGAGGTTTGATTGGGAGCACCTCCAAACTCCCATACTTCCAATGAAATGCAGCGGTGCATTCTAATCAGTAGCTTGATTCTTACTTTCCTGGCCTACATCCTTCCCCGCTTGAGTCGTGAAACATACAATAGAGCCCTACACATGTCTGACGCGTCAGCAGGCCTTACGCTATCTGGCTGGCAGGGGGCGGGGGGCGTCATCCGTGGTGAGTGCGAAAGAGCAAGGGTAGCCGGGAGAAATTGAGTAATGTGCACTCTGACCGTGTTCCAACCCAGCCGAAATTGCGAAGCTATTGGTAAATGCTAAAGGGAAAAGTGGATTTTATGGCCCCTTTATGAAACCCCTGATGTCCTTTCCAAGAAACTATACTCTAGCAATAATAAGTATTCAGCATACAGTTATTTGGTGTCAAGGGGATTTTATCCAAGGAAAACAATAAAATAAGATCACCACGGAGCTGAGGTCCTTCGAACTCAGGTTCAACTTGGGTAGAAAACAATGCCCAGATGACAGTGAAGATTTAAATGATGTATCATCAACTTTAGATGAAAATGGAAAAAGGACCAAAAACAAAAACCAAAAAAAAAAAAAAAAGAAACAAAACCACAGGCCCATCAGGAACAAGGTTATATACACTAGCTCGTCCCTGGAGATCTGGATTTGCAGTTTGTCCCACGTGAACACCTATCTTCACAACCTTCCTCTCTTGTTGACATTGAAACATTCACACATCATCTGTGGCAGGCAGGCTGGGTCTCTAACTAAAATGGTCTCTGAGTTTGGAACATCAGGACTGACACCTTAGTGGATTCAAATATCAACTGCCCACCTGAAATTTCTAAGGATCTGTATCAAAGTATGTGAAACAGCTGGAGGAACCAGAAGCATTTTCACCTGTGGTAAATATTTGCCACACACCATGTTAAATTTAAAACTTCATTATTGTTCTTGAGATTATGCTTTCCTGTTTTTTTTGCCTTTCTTTACCTTCTTTTGCACTCACTGGAACTGATCAAACTCCCCGACACCAGAGAGCATGGCAAAGTGAGGGAAAATGCTGGAATGGGGGAAACCATCAGGGAAGCGCCGTGGCGAGCCTCCCCAGATGCCTCTTCTGGGTCACCAATGGTGAGCGGGCCACAGTGTGAAGACAGCCAGGGAAAACTGCACACTTGAGGAAGAAGCGAATGCAGCTGCCAAATTGAAAATAAGTATGGTCGACTTTCAATTATCCCAAGTGGGTTAACCACACAGCTTCCTTCTTCCCACTGCCCAACCTCAGTCTGGGCTGCGACCCAGACACTGAGCAGGGTGGGGGTCTGCAAGTCTGAATGGAGTGTCTGTGTCTGAAGGTGTGGTCCCAACTCTACGGAATTGTGAATTTTCTTTCATGAACCAAGCTCTGAAGTTCTCTTTTAACAATAGGGACAATCACAGTATCTGTGAACGGATATTGTTAATAAAAGCTATGTTACATACCTTCTTTTGAATGGTATGTAAAATTAAGTTTTGTGACATGACAGGCAGATGCTTGGTAGATGAAAGAAGAAAACTAAATTTTATTCATTCATTCCTTCACTCATTCATGTACTCAAATATTTGTGTTAGATCCTTACATGGTTTGTGTTGGACACAGTTTCAGGCACTCAAGACATAGAGATGAAGACACTTCAGTACCTCCCCTCGGGGCTCACGGTCCACACTGGGGATAAACACTGAGAATTCAAAAATCATGCTTTCTAAATCTAAAACCACCTTTTAGACTAGTATTTCACCATCCTTGAAGGAAATATAATTTATTTGGCAGCTCTATAGGACAAGAAGCTTTACTGTGTGTGTCTCAAAGGTGACATTTAAAAAAATTTTCACTGGGGTGAAAGGTGAAGTTTTAGCAGTAGTAGAGTCTGCGTTTGACGTTCTACCTCACCTTGTGCCCTTGAACACAGAAAGCCAGTTTGTTTGTATGTCCCTCTTTTGAAAATAAACTTCTATGTTAAAACCATTGCCTCTCCTTTAAATCTCTCACAACCAACTCCCATTCTCCTACAACGTATCCAACAGCCCAATTTGCTCATTCAAATTCCCACCTGAAGTGTGTATGATTAACAAAGACTAAAATCCCCACTGGGGTTTTCTTTTTTAAAAAAAACAGGTCCCTTTTCCAAAAATCTCTACCTGATGGAATAAGTGGGAGAAAACATGCTTAGTTGAGGGGAATATTTCCTGATGTCACTTGCTTACTCTAGATATTTATGACCTACATTCTAAAAGAAGTTAATTTAGGCTCTCAAAAATGGGATTTGGGGCACCTGGGTGGCTCAGAGGGTTAAGCGCCCAACTCTTCATTTTGACTTAGGTCATGATCTCAGGATTGGGAGAACTGAACCCTGTGTTGGGCCCACACTTGGTGTGGAGCCTGCTTAGAAGTCTCTCTCCCTTTCCCTCTGCTCTTCACTGCACCCCTGCTCGCAAGGTCTCTCTCCCTCTCTTAAAAAAAAAAAAAACTAAGTTTCTTCATTTGTAAAATGGGAATAATGATAATAAGACTTCAAAAGTTGTTGAGCAAATTACGTGAGATCATTCATCATGAAAGCATTTAGCATGGTATCTGTTGTTACTGTTTATCATCATTTAAATATTATTGCTGTTAAATAGTAATTTGGCAACTTCTTTAAAAAAAAAGATTTCCTTTTCAAGTAATCTCTACACCCAAAATGGGGCTCAAACTCACAAACCTGAGATCAAGAGTCACATGCTATATCAACTGAGCCAGCTGGATGCCCCTTGGCAATTTATTCTAAATTTAACCGCTGATTCAAAGAGCGAGACAATCACGGAACCAAAATTTTCTCAATATTATTAAAGCTTCTCAATGACTGGGAAACACAATTTTATTGTACCACTGTAGGCTTCTCATCAAAAAATGGGGACTGTTTTAAGTTAACATATGCAATTTACCGCAAAACCCTAGAATGTCCTAAGTGTGGAGGCAGCACTCAGGACAGGATATCTTCAGGCTCTAGAATGAGAGAGAGAGTGAGGAGGACTGTGAGGGGAGAGAGAGAGACAGAGAGAGAGAGAGAGAGAGAGGGAGAGAGAGAGTGTGTTATGGGATAAGTTCCTTAAAAGAAGTCACAAATAGGGCGCCTGGGTGGCTCAGTGGGTTAAAGCCGCTGCCTTCAGCTCAGGTCATGATCCCAGGGTCCTGGGATCGAGGCCGACATCGGGCTCTCTGCTCAGCGGGGAGCCTGCTTCCTCCTCTCTCCTCTCTGCCTGCCTCTCTGCCTACTTATAATCTCTCTCTCTGTGTCAAATGAATAAATAAGATCTTTAAAAAAAAAATCACAAATAACTAAGCAAAATAATTCTGGGAGCCCAGTTTAGTGAAGGGGGAAAAAAAACCCCCAAAAAACCTATCCCTTAACCAGCCAGACACATGAACCATCAAAAAGTCTCTAAACTTACTCGNGTCACAAATAACTAAGCAAAATAATTCTGGGAGCCCAGTTTAGTGAAGGGGAAAAAAAAAACCCAAAAAAACCTATCCCTTAACCAGCCAGACACATGAACCATCAAAAAGTCTCTAAACTTACTCGTTTCAGTTCACTCAACCAGGGAAGTGGGAAGAAGGTTATACTAAGATACCAATAAGCCACAAAAGTGTACAAACTTCCTTCCTAATACAGCATACTCCTTGCAATCTATTTCCTTGCTTGAAATTTATTGCTATAAATACAGAGCATGAAAAATGTGAAATGATGCCAGTTCAGCCATCACTTTGGCCCCGATCCTTTGCTAAATTTATGCATCTCTCTAGCTTGTTTAAATGCCAAAGAGCTAGGCAAACTAGAAGAATATTATGCTCTTCCCTTCGGTAAAGAAGTCCACCTGAGTAATGCATGCAGATGGAGACATGGAGCCCAGGGAAAAGGAATAAAAACATTCACTTTGCAGGTGAGAATAAAAGGTTTGAGGTGTCCAATCAGGAAGGATTACAATAAAATCATCTCTTAATACAATCTTTGGAAATCTTGCACATTTTCCAATGCTGTACCTATTCTTCCAGTCTTTGTACAATAATGGAGATATGTATATTTATATATCCCCACGTAGAGACACACACACACACACACACATATGTAACAGAATAAGGTATGATTCAGCAGGAGAAAAGCCAGAGATGAATGGACCACACTCGAAAGCATCTATAAATAAAGATAGAACTCAATAAAAAAATAGATCTTCATGATTCAGGACTGTGATCGATGCTGCAAAAATTTGTATATGCTACCAATTCTCAATTCTCTCATGTTTATGGCCCCCCCTCCACATTTAAAGTTAATGATAATAACTTAAGCCCGAATGAGAAATGTTCAGGAGGAAAAATTACATTCAAAATTTGGACTTGTGCAAGCTAATCTTTTTTCTGAATACAGGAACACCACAATACAGCACGACTCAGTGTGTTCTTGCCCTTGTTACCTGCCACGGGGGCAATCAGAAGATTTCTTCTCAGTTTGCCTACCTTCCGTCTACGATCTTATTCCCCATGAGAGACCACATCTCCCACCGCGGAGAGGACGGAGCCCTGGGCTGAGGAAACCAAGGGTATTCCATTCTTCCCTGTGATTCTGTCATCCTTATTATCATGTCTATGCACTTTGCCTGGCTACCATCAGTTTCTGTCCAACAACAGCTGGCCTCAGCATGAGAAGGTCTTTGAGGATCCTACATATATATTTATAATCCTAAGTATCTACCATAGTGCTCTGTACAAACAGAAAAAGATCTGGAAGGAAATACATCAAGGTGTTAATGATAACTGTTTTTAGCTGACAGAACTGTGTATGAGTTCTCTTCCTTCTATTTTTCTATGTTTTCCAAAAGATCTATAATAAGCTCACATTACTTTTTATTTAAAAAGTACTTAAAAATAGAGGCATTAATTTTGAGCCTGGGTACGTACTATCCTCTGCACTTTGAAGGCTCCCTGATTCTTGCTCTCAAAGAGATTTATATGGAAAAATGAATTTTTTAAAAAAATGATTAATACACAAAGACCTTCTAGGGGAGAGAAAACTATTTAACCCTAAATGATTAGTGAGGGATTCCAAAAGAGCAAAAGTGGACACGAATAACTACTTGTACAGAATAAACAGGTTTCTGGGCGCCTGGGTGGCTCAGTGGGTTAAAGCCTCTGCCTTCGGCTCAGGTCATGATCTCAGCGTCCTGGGATCGAGGCCCGGCCTGCATTGGGCTCTCTGCTCAGCAGGGAGCCTGCTTCCTCCTCTCTCTCTGCCTGCCTCTCTGCCTACTTGTGATCTCTCTCTCTGTCAAATAAATAAATAAATCTAAAAAAAATTTAAAAAAAGAATAAACAGGTTTCAGTTTCTCCAAAATCAAATATGTAAATTTGACAGACAATGCAACTCCCTCAAGAGAGAGCTGTTTTACTCTGAAAAAACAACTTCTACTTAATATCATTAGAATGCGGTATGTCAATTTCTGAAAAGAAAAGAAATACTTGCGTTTTTTAGTTTCCAAGCTCTCTTAACTCAGGAATGCTGTGGGGTCCTTTACCCAGGGCTATTCCAAAGACATCAGGAAATTCACCCCCTTCCCGGACAGCACTGGGAATGACTTCTCTACCTGGCCATCTAATTAAGGGGCTGTTATCATTATGAACCTCATTCAGTACTCTCTCCTAAACATCTCATAAAATAAGTAGCTTTCCACTGTCCACTACTAATCACCAAGAAACCAATCATATTGGAATCCTTTTTAAAGTCTTAAATTGTTGACTTTACACGTTTATTAAAATTTTTACATCATATTCAATCATAAAACTTAGTATTTTATGAAAATGAACAATGGGAAGAAAAACCAGGGCAGCTTTGTTAACACAAGAATAATAGCAAGCCACCTACCACATGTGATAGACCTTCCATGCAATGTCTTATTTAATCCTCCTACCAACCCTATGATAGACTGCTATTAATTTACAGACAGCCAACTTGTCTAAGGTCACAAAGCACAGCTCCCCACTCAGATCTTCTTGACTCTAAAGACCGTGCTTCTCATATGTCAAACTGCTTCCCTCTGAATAAAAGAGTGGGAGTCAACTGTCATATGGTTTCACTTATTTGTGGAACATAAGGAATAGCATGGAGGACATTAGGAGAAGGAAGGGAAAAATGAAGGGAGGGAAATCACAGGGGGAGACAAACCATGAGAGACTATGGACTCCAGGAAACAAACTGAGGGTTTTAGAGGAGAGAGGGGTGGGGGGATGGGTGAGCCTGGTGATGGGTATTAAGGAGGGCACGTATTGCATGGAGCACTGGGTGTTATACGCAAAGAATGAATGTGGAACACTGCATCAAAAACTAATAATGTACTGTATGGTGACTAACATTAAAAAAAAAAAAGAGTGGGAGTTTGGGTCTTCCCAAAACTAAAACATAAAGCAAACATGAAGACAGAAAAGCCACCAGAATATGCTTTTTCTCTTCATGCTTTTAAACCACTACCTATTTCTCCTTTCTCTACTGAGCTCATTCTTAGTCTGGCATGAAGCAAGCAGCACTTGGGCAGAGTACGGCATAAAGAATGATGAGTTGGTCAGAATGTGCTAGCCACAGGGTCTTCAGATGCAAGATCTTATTAGTGTGTAAGAACAAGAGTTTGATCATGATGTGGTGAATAAAAAAAGGGAAAGGGATGATCAGTTGTAAGGGAAGCTTCAGAATAGCTAAGTGGTCTTGCTTGGCTAACTATTAAAGAAAGGAAGCATTTGACCCACTCCTGCCATATCACGGTTCTATGAGAATGTTCACTTTTTAAAAAGAACTTCACACACTGGAGATAGTGCCTTACCTTATCCTTTTATGAAAAGTGAGTCAAAGATACCTGGGTGGCTCAGTCAGTTAAGTGTCTGCCTTTGGCTCAGGTTATGATCATGGGTACTGGGATCAAGTCCCACATAGGGCTCCCTGCTCTATGGGGAGCTTGCTTCTCTCTCTCCCTCTGCCCCTAACCCCCCTGCTTGTGCTCACTCCCTATCTCTCTCATGCTCTTTCAAGTAAATAAATAAAATCTTTAAAGAAAAGAAAAGTTGAGTCCAAGGGAAAAGAAAAAAAAAAGCTTAGTAATTTACAAGGCATACCACCTATCCGATATACTGAGTGAAACTTTGCTCAATTCTCTGCTTTTCTCAGCAAAACCCCACAGAAGCACCAAGAGGAAATGTGCACCTTTCCCCCCAAAATGATAACTCACGGAATAGGATAACCATGGAAGTACACTCTAATCTCTGAAAAACTCATGTGTGAATCAGTAAAAGGCCTATGTCTAGCAAAAGCAAAGGGACACAGAACAGAGAATGCACTGGGGACACCACAGAATGCTTTTTCATTCATGAATCACTTTGCTGTTGGTGCCACAAAAGTCCCACTTCATAGAAGAGAGAGTCACAGGAATTCCATCTGGGAACATCTTAACAGCGCCTCAGTGGCCAAACATGAGCGCTTACGGTGACATCCTTCCCTGGGCTCCCTCCACACTTCCAGGCAATCAACTGAACCCTCCATGGCCTAGGAGCACCCAGGATGCTTTTCAACAACAGCTGTCAGGCTGGGAGGGGAGTCGCATGTAAGTGGAATGAGCAAGTTTTCCAGGACAAACTCATGAAGCTGGAAAGGAAAGGAAGAAGGAAAACAGAGACATCACAGCTCAACAGTTTTAAGTTGTGGTCTTGTTTTTAAAATTTAAAAATCATGGGGAAAGAACAAATTAAAAATTGCACAAAATTTTGAAGTTCTTCTTAACCAACTCTTCAGTCCATTTCAGCTACAAAATCTCTAAACCACTTCACCAGATACTGGGGTCCCCAGCTCGTCCACAAGTCTAGTCCACTGTTGGACTCCTTCAGTTATTACAATGACGTTCTTCATACTGACTTGATTTCTGTCTGCCCCTACCTCCTAGGCATTAATACTAGATATATACCTGTAGTTATCACTTAGTCTTTGATAGGACAGTTCTTCAAAACAACCGGAATGCTGGTCTCAATGCAAAGGTTTGCAAAAGCAACAATACGAGAGAGAGAGAGAGAGAGAGAGAGAGAGAGAGAGAGAGTGTGTGTGTGTGTGTGTTGCCGTAGGTTTAGTTTGGGAGTATCATGATGGGCAGAAAATAATAGTTTTGAAAGACAAAGAGGAAAAGAACCGCTCTGTGATTGTCTTCGTTCTTTTCAAAAGTTAGTATCTAATTAATTCATATTTATCTAGAACACAGCTTGAATCTTTAAAATGCTTTCTGCTAACATCCAAAGTAGGAGAGAGTCCATCTGGTCAGAGCACGCATAGGAAAGGAGGAAATACGTGTCTCTGAGGTCACACTGACAAGAATCAAAACAGGGGAGAGAAAATCTTCAGACTGGCTTCTAATCACGCTTAGGACTAGAAGAGATAACATGCCAGTCACTGGCTTCAGTTTAAAGCCCACAGAAGCCCAACCAGTTTTCTGTCCTGTCAACAGAGTGAAATTGGGCTGATCTCAAGTCTTGTTAGCTGCCAAGGTAGTATCTGTAGCTTTTCTTCCTAATAACGGCCGATACCAAACCTTGAAGTCATCTCAGTAATAAACTGTGCGTCCATCAGGGTAAGATTCCATGTGTTCACAAAAAGCCTGGTTTCAATTGAATACAAAATAGTGAAAAATAAAACACTTTTGCCCATGAAAGTCTTATGTATGTTATGAATTTGGGGCCTAAAAAATCCTAAAAAATAAAGAGTAAAAACTTGTGGTACGATGTTCGTTGAATATTATAAAACTGTGAATCAATATAAAATATCGAGACCTGTGTTGTCAGTGAAACAAACATTGGACCACTGCTGTTCTCAGTTCATACACCAAACCTCTGGGTCCCACCTCTTCTGAGAACCGAGGATTTGAGCTGTGCCTGCCTCATAACTTCCTGACCTTCAACTTGCACATTTTTAAAATTAAGAATCCAGTGGATAGATCATCTCCAGGGACTGTACATTTGCGTGATTCTAAAATTTTCTGTATTTTGATATCATCACTGCCATAGGTATGAGAAAGCCTCATTTCTGAGAGCTAGCTTTTCAGAAAATCTGTTAAATGAACTTTCAGAGTAACTGAAATCCTGTATTACATTTAGGCCAAGACTTTTGAAAAGTCTTGGGCAACTTGGCATAACAGTAAGAGTACAAAAAAAAAAATAGAAGAGTATAGGCTCAGAGTTGAAAACTAGCTAGGTCCCAGCCCAGTTCTATGACTTATATAATAGCAGCATGACCTGGAGTAAATGGATTCAGCTCTTGTGTTCCAGTTTCCTCATCTGTCGAATAGGCATAATAATGGTGCGACTTCATGGGGTAGCCACTAAGGACATAACTGAATCGACAGCACAATCAATTTATGATTGACTGGCAATAGGCCTGAAACAAATCAATGTGTCCTAGCACTAAGCAAATTGTGTTTGAACTAGTAACACAAGCTCAGTGCCTAGGGTAGTGGGTACTGAGTAAACACTTGCTGAGTGAACGAATGAGCAGACTCTGAGAGAACACAGCTCTACCTAAATGTTTTCAGTATCATCCAGTATACACCAGGGGAATGCCAACAACAGAATCACAGGCTGCAGCTGTCCACAACTCACCACCCCCCGTAGGTAAGAACAGCAACTGAATTTGTTCTACTAAAGGGAAGGTCAACATCCAATCTCCATATACTTTCATTATCTTCAGTAACCGCATCAACCCAAGGGGGCCCTAAGGTGAACTAAGGCAGATACAGTACGGTCAAATATCCACAACAAGAAATTAAATAAAATATAAGCGCATTTTTGCTTCTTTGTCTTTATAAGAAATGAAGATAGATACAAATAAAAATCACTTAACACATCACCTAGGATGACACAGTAAATGCACTTTTTAAAAAAGATGGACCTCCTGCTACATCTCAGATCAGGTACTACCCTTTAGGGTCCTTTTTACACATGCTCTAAATCCAAATTGATGTATGGGTCAGACTGACTATAGAAAGTTCTAGGGCCTAGGACAACCTCCGAAGATCTCAGTATGAATCAGCTCAAGCCTGAATAACTTGCAGTCTATCAGGCTAACCAGCTTCAGTTCACTAATCACAACTTAAATTTCATCCTGATCCTTTGAGCCTGTGCCTAAATAGATAAAAACGTGAAGAGAATAAACTAATCAGAGGTTCTTCTAACGTAGGCCCACTTCAAGAGGGCTGTAGGAAAAGCGGAGGTCACTTTGATGAAAGCAGTTTGGATGAAGAAAGGTCCCTGTTCCAGTTCATCATTTCTTAAATTGCTGGGTAGCCAGTGGGGGAGAGGGGAGCAATCCTGTAGAATTTATGGAAGGGGTATTCACAGGAACATCTGTAAAGAAACAATTTCTTCTTTGGTCAAAAATGAGTAGTCACAGGCCACAGCAAATACACACACCTTAAAATGTACCCTGAGACAAGGGATCAAACAGTACTGTTGGAGCCTGGCAACGAGGCATGATGCACCATGAAAACAGGTCCCGTGTGGAAGACCAACTCTCATACTTTTAACTGCAAATGCAAAGCAGACTCAACTACCATAAGGCAACATAAGCCATGAGCAGTGCGTCAAAGGAAAAGGAAGAAGGCCGGTCATGGCAGGAGCGGCAGAAGAAGAAACATGTATTCCTTATTCCACAAAAGGCTGGCAGCACCTTGAAGACAGAACAGGAAGAACTGAGCAACCCCGTCACAGAACAGGCATAGATAAAGGGGAGGGAGACAAGCCAGGTATAAAAGACCTGTCTGTTTTGTAAATAAGGGACCATGCTGAGTGGTCTCACGTTAAGTTCATGCTTTAATTTTGACATGTACTCTTGAGCATTTCAAGTGTTAGCATTTACACTGTCTCCCCATTAATAATATTACTGATAGGTTCAAAGTATTCCTGAACTCATTCCAGTATAACTCCCCTGCATCCAACATCTTTTCTACCCCTTGACTCCTTCATTGAGACAGGGCAGGCTTTAAAATGTGGCTCATGGAGAAAAGTGAAACCATAGGCACCAATGGTTCTCAGAATAAAAAACACATTTTGAAATAAAATAAAGGTTAAGCTCTCATACCAACAGACCTTGCTAGATCAGCAAAAAGGTAGGTGTTACAGGAAATCGCTATATTGTGTAATCCCCATTTCACTCTCCACAAAATTGCACTATAATTCAAAATAACTGAAGCAACAATTGGATGGATGACCAGTTTTTGTTGTTTACATAGTTTAATGCACAAATGTGCAGTTTCCATGACTTTCAGAATGACGTGATTTACATGAGGCTTTAACAATAAATAAACTTGAAGTGCTGTATATAGTTAGCATATGGTGGAATTTTTAAGCAAAACTTTTTCTTCCACTCCCTGCAAGACATTTAAAATATTCCCCCCATTGGTATTTTTTTGTGTCTTTAATTTACACCCTGCTAATTCTCCTGTGCAAATACAAAATTTTGTTTTATAAATAAAATTTAAGGGTGGAAAACAAAACAAAACAAATGTTCTTTATACCTTAACGCCACAATAATCAGTAACAACTGCACATAGACTTTATAGATATTTGTAACTTGGCCATTCTAAAAGTTAGTCATGGATACCACAAATACTTATATTACTATGTAATAATTTATGGCATTTCCATAGACCTGTTATATATCACCCTTCCTTAACCACCTGGCATGCCAAAATACCTAGAAAAGACGAACAGAATTACTTGCACTAAATTCTCAAAACGTACCTTCCGAGGAACAGACACAAATAAATCCTAAACAACAAATTATTCTACTGTCAATTAAGGAAATAAAAGACCTTTTCCTGTGAATCTTATATACACACGACCTTCCAGAGTCTTACTGAACATACTTTGACCAAGGTTAAGCTCATGTCTTTATTGCATCCTCCTCCTTCCCCCAATTTCACCACAGTGCTTTCCTTCCTTTTCACCTACTTCAATTTTATTTAAGCGAATCTTGATTAAGTTTACGACCACAGTTACTAGAGGGAGATAAACACTTTACGTCTCTCTTACCAGAAAGAGAAAATATGGCATGAAGGCAAACTCTCAATCTAAAGTCAGCACAGACACCTATCCTCCTGGAATTTCAGGACAGAGAATGGGTTTGCAATGCTAAGTCAGGTGTGACCTATCACATGTCCAAGATGGGAGTCAAGCAAGGACTATAGTTTGATGTTCATTGACAAACTCAAGAACGCGCTGGCATCTGATTTAAAAAAAAAAGGATTATTGGATTATCTTGCTGTGATAGTTGCTGACTAAAATCACCATTAAGGAACACCAATATCCAAGTATTTTACTCAATACTCTTAATTCAGAAATTGCGACTGGGGCCACTTGACAGTTTCTGCTTTGCATTACATTTCTATTCCCACCTGCTACAAATCTTTTACCTGAAACATTTTGTGTGGAAACTCATTAAAATGCTCTTGTGAAAGGAGAGCGCAACACTACCGCCTTCCCTTTGTCTAATGGCACAGGACCTCTCTCATAAATTCATTCTAATTAAATTACGCTTCTCAAGGTGCTCCCTCTCATGCAATCCTTATGTAATTGTACCTAATATTTTCTCCACAATTGATGTTACATTAAACAGGCTTTTACTACCTGCTATCCTCCTAATGGCCCTCACTCTCTTTCTTTTCTCTTTTTCTTTTTAAAAATTTTTTAGCTCAAAAGAGACAGGAATTTGACATGACAAATTCTATTTTAAGAGTTTGCCTTGAGCTTTCATCAAGTTCTTTATAATTTTCTTAATGATACATAATACACACACAAAGGCTCATACAAATATATCTCTTTGAACACCAGAGAGAGTGTTACATTTTAAAGCTCAATGAAAGAAAGAAAACAGGTCAGTTAATGGGTCATTAGCCAGTTTTATCTCAAGGCAGTGATTCTGTAAGTGGTAAGATGTGTGGATGAAAATGAGTATTATGAACCTTACAAAAATTATCAGCAATCACCGTATTTTCCATAGATGTAGTAAAGGATATTGATTCTTTCAGCTGTCAGGATGTATTTTCTTCCATATGATACTTGGGGTTAAAAAAAAAAAAGCCAAATCTGAGAATGTATGTGAAATCTTAATAGTATATCTTGGCTTACGTTGCAGACTCTCATCAGAACTTTCTATTTTTAAATAAAACGTAGAGGGAGTAGTTGTTTTCCCCTTCACACTCTGCTGTGTTTCAGCAACCCTGTGGAATACATGGGAGTTTTACAAGGAATGAATAGTTTGTGGTTGAAAAGATCATAGATGATAGAATTTCATAACTTTGCTAAGTATGTAAATAACTTGTCGAGAGCCATAAGAAAAGCTACTTAAATGTGTCCTGCCAGCTTCTATGACTGTTACTATCATTGTTAGAAATAACGCTATTAGCTTTATATACATTATAAACATGTCTCGGCTTTTTTTTTCCTTCCTTCCTTCCTTCCTTCCACTCTTTTTTTTTTTTTTTGGTTTATGTGTTTAGCTTTTCTTCATCCTTTTTTTGTTATACTGGGAGATGAGTATACACTTAATTATGTGGTTGTGTTCGGTGTACAGAATATGTACAGCTTCCACAGCACTTACTGAAACATAAGTAAGTGGAGAGGTCTTGTCTACCCAACATGACTGGTAGCTTTTTAAGGTTTGTGACAGTATTTTTTATTTTGGAGAGTCCATACACCATTTCACAGCAGAAGCTCCATCTACATCTGATGACTGGCAGATCAAATGAAGAGGGCAACTTGTTTTATTTAGTCAGATGCTTTAAAAAGGTTTATGTCTTAACATTAGAATATTTGACAGAGTGGATTGATGAATCTTCCTGAAAACTAACTTCTTTTTTCTGTGTCAGGTGTTAAATATGATGATGAGTTGTAGCTAACACTCGTTGAGCACCTGCAATGTTCCAGGAGCAACATTCTGAAATGTCTGATGTGGATTAACTCCTACAGTTATCCCTCTTACACAGATGAAGAAATCGAGGCACAGAGAGGTCAAGTGGCTTGCACAAGATCGTAATGCTAGTAAAATGGGAAGCTGGGATCTGAACCAGCAATCAGGCTCCAGAGTCCCTACTAATGACCACGCTGCCTCCTTAGGTAGTCACCAGCCTCCTTGGTGGAGGAAGAAGACCCCTTGTACACCTGTTTCTATAGATGAATGGCCTCACCATTAACCACCAGTTAGTAAGTAAATAAATAAATAAACTCTATGACATCTATTTGATTGGCTACATATGCCTGAGCAGTGACATCTTTGGCAATAGTGTCCTCCTAGAGCTTAATGTTGGAGCTTGTCAGAGATTTAAAATAAACCACAGGCACATTTCCCCATGAGACAGCACGAACCCAACCCGGCTATAGTTGAAAATACCCCGGGCTCATTGTCATTGCAAATGGTGGCTACAATTCAATATGAAACGAATCACGTAATTCCAGCTCAAATTCTCCGCCATATCAGCAGAATTTACCAAGACTACACACAAATGCTTACACTTGGGGGTACACCTCACACCTAGGAAGGCTGGATTAGAATAAGCCAGAGAAAAATTTCCATCTTCTTCCCAGAGAAGAAGCACTATAATCTGCATGGTCTCCAGTCCTGCAGATCTGGGTTCAAATCTCACTGCTATTGCATACCAAGTGTGCTAACTTGGAAAAGGTTCCTAAGCAAGCCACAGTAACTCGTCGCTGAAGTGAGGATGCTAGCAGTGGCGATATAGGAGGGACGGTGTAATAATTAAATGAGGTGACATAGGCAAGTTGATTTGCATTTGCCTTAGCGTGTCGTAAATGATCAATAGATAGTAGCTAATCGTAGAGGATGTCTCCAACCAGTAGTATGTTTTTCTGCTTTAAACAGAGGGACCTACTTCCATAGAATTTTGCTGTTACTGTTTTCTAGTCGAATTTAATCTAATCCTTAAAATTTCCAACGTAAACACACAAAGAGCTACATGTATGTGGCACAGAGGGAGGACAGCACAAAAGAAATACATGTATTCACTAACACCACCTCACACTGTCTAGTCCAAAAGGATAAATACTGAACACAAGAAACAAGCTTCACTTAACAATTTTTATACTATGTTTAAGGGATAGTAATATTCACTTTTTTTCAATTGAGAGAAGAAAGGTATAGACTGAAGCATATCTGTACAAGCCACTGGTAAAACAGAGACCACATTTCTGGTCTTTAGAATTCTCGCAGAGGCCACCAGCCACGTCATCTCATACCCCTCCTTGTCTCTTAAAACAGGGACTATCCTTACCTCAAAATGGGAGATGAGCGAATGACAGAATGATGGGATTTTAGTGGGGACAGGCCATTCCCCAACCCATGCCTTGGGATGGCAAACATAATACCTCCGAGTGATGAAGGAGGGGGGCAGGCTGGGGTGCTGAGGTCTCTGCCTTTTAAGCAAGCCAGCCAGCAAACACAAATGCATGCAATTTGAAATTTTAATTAGGGTGCCATGTGCTGGTGACATATGGCGACACACTGACAGCTGGGCGTCCAGGTTCAGGAACAGACCTGGGTTCTGAAGTCACAGTTGGCAGCAGCAAAGTTCTCCGCTTGTGCGCTAGGTGCTAGCATGCCTGGAAAGTGCTCTGCCAACATCACCCCCCGTGCATCACTGCCTTCCGCCGCTTGTAGACGCTGCCTGCCAGGGGCCGCTGCTGCAATTCAGACAGAGAGCGAAGAGCAAATAGCAAGAAAGAAAAAGATTAAAACCCCCACGCCCCATTTGCAGTTTCAAGCCAGAAAATATCCCAAACAGCACAGCCACTGATTTTGTGTGTGTGTGTGTGTGTGTGTGTGTGTGTGTGTGTGTGTGTGTGAGACTTCTCAGTTTCAGAGACCCTGGGACTTTCACACTGAATCACCCTCGCAGGAGGTGCTCTCTGTGTGTCTGGGATAGGACACATCAGGGCAGGGCGATTAAGAAGCGTGTTACCTGCTCCAAAGTCCAGAGCATTAAGCCCTTATGTAAAACCAAATATGATTTAAAAGTCACATTTACATAGATTAGAAGATGAATCATGTTAGCGAAGTATCAGGATGGAATAAAAACATTTTAAGACAACTTGTTAAGCATTAAAGGTCAAGTTGGCTAACTTTTTTCTGCTACCAGAATTTTTTTCATGATGAATTAAATGTTGGTCAGTTTGACCTTTGAAGCTGAACAAGTCATCTGAAAATGTCTTAAAATGGGTTAATGAATTGCCTTGTGGCTTCTTCTTCCGCTTTTCCTTCTCCCACCGTGCCTATGTAGTCCATTTGATGTGGGAATAGTCCAAGTCGGCTGTTTCTAAGCAAGTCTAGGACCCACAAGAAAGAGAGTAGTAACAAGAGGGTTTGCTAGCCAAACCATGTAATATTAAGAGAACCGTTCTTTAGATCCTTCTCTACCTACCGACTCCTTCTGAGCTATAAATCTTTGACTGTAAAGAACCAGAGTAAGTAAATGTACATGCCAAACTGCACCATCTACAACTCTGTGGGAAGTCTGAGTTTCTAGCCAATAAGCAACGAAATTCTTCTGGGATATTACAAATATGAGGGCCAAATCCTTATCTCTTCTTTGCATTCCAAATACTGCTATCAAATCAGCCAAATGAATTTAAGGTAGAATTATTACCGAAGTGGAAATTCAAAATTCATCAATTTGATTAAAAGCCAGCAATTTACTGTTTCCTCCTATTCAATTAAACACAGACACACACATACTCCTTTCAAGTTTTTTAAAACAGTGTTGACATAGAGGAGATTTCACTTTATATTTTACTACTGCTATTGTTATTATTATGCAGAGCAATTGATTTACATCACATTTTATTCACATTTTATTCTACTTCAACTTAATTTTTGGAAAGCAACAAAACAAGCAGAAGATTAACATCAGCCGTTTCAGGCTTCAGACAACACTGCTGCAAGCTGGAAAATACAGATACTAGAATTTACACCCTCTAGTTCTAAGCCCATTAACTAGTTTGGACAGCAAATATGCATTCTGCATACAGCTACCCTTAAAAAAATAAAGCTAGCTGATAAAACAAACAAACAAAAAATACTGTAGCCTCCTATATATTAGCATGAACTCTGTGCAATAAAATACTACTGCTCAGTCACAGTGCCTATAAAATTCGCTCTGTACCCCCCCAAAGCACTAAAACGTACCTTTAAGATCAACAGAGAAAACCGAAGGCGAATATATATTCTCGATCCTAGATCCCTTCCAAATCTATCTTAAACTAGCTTTAAGTAGTCCAAGTGAAGATTCCTTTAACTTGAGGAAGGGTTCCACAGCCATGACCTAGGAGTTTACTGAGTCGTGCTGGATAGTGCCTTGGGAACACAAATTTTTCGTCCTGCTAAAATCTTCTATCAAATTAATACAAATTCCTTATCCAAATCAACTGCTAATTATGGATTCCCAGCCCTAGGTTTTTAAGAGCACACAACTGCTATAATTCTCTCAAAAGACACCACTAAATTTCATTTAAAACCCACCTCAGTACCTACACACAAAAGAAGAAGACAGCCGCAAAGCAAACTTAGTTTTAATTTTCTTTATAAAATTAAAAACTTATAGAAGTGTTGGGCGCCTGGGTGGCTCAGTGGGTTAAAGCCTCTGCTTTCGGCTCAGGTCATGATCTCAGCGTCCTGGGATCGAGGCCCGCATCGGGCTCTCTGCTCAGCAGGGAGCTTGCTTCCTCCTCTCCCTGTCTCTCTGCCTGCCTCTCTGCCTACTTGTAATCTCTCTCTGTGTCAAATAAATAAATAAAATCTTTAAAAATAAAAATAGGGCACCTGGGTGGCTCAGTGGGTTAAAGCCGCTGCCTTCGGCTCAGGTCATGATCCCAGGGTCCTGGGATCGAGGCCCGCATCGGGCTCTCTGCTCAGCGGGGAGCCTGCTTCCTCCTCTCTCCTCTCTCTCTGCCTGCCTCTCTGCCTACTTGTAATCTCTCTCTCTGTGTCAAATGAATAAATAAAATCTTAAAAAATAAATAAATAAAAATTAAAAAAAACTTATAGAAGTGTAAACTGTTGAGTTTAAAATACACTGTCCAATCAATATTAGTAGAACCTGAATCTACATGTGGACAAATCAAGAAAAATCTATCCAAAAAGATCAAGTTTCTGTTATAGAAAAAATTCATTTACTCTATAAGAAAAATCAGGTTCATTAAAAACTGTCAAATACAGTATTTCATGCAGCTTTATTTATACATTAATTTTTTCTGACAACATAACTAAATAAAAACTGAAACTGAATTTCTAGTCTGAATTTGTATAAAGTAACATTTAAAACAGACATTTCTTGTGGTTCTAAATAACATCTGTTAATCACATGTAAGTTTTCACCGAATCTCACAGAATGGCAAATTACAGAACTTTTACAAAAAATAAGTATCACTTTTCAATAGGCAAAAAGTATCAGAGGATAAAAATTCATAGATCTGATGGAAAAGCAAAATGTTTACTGTTCAAAACACTTTAAATACAGATAATATGGATAAGGCCATAAACTATATTTTTTAATTTCTTAAACTTTGAGTGAGAAAATACAACCCCAAATAAGAAAAAGATAAACCTACAGAAGCAACTATGCAAGGAAGGTCACGAGAACAATATTGTTTATGGGGATAAAATATGGATTAGACCTTAAAATACAAAGTTGTCAAGAAAATTAGAGTTTAGGAGAAAGCCCTTTGGGTTGCATTTCACACACAAATTGCATGTATCGGTCATTTTCTTATGTGGCTAAGATGACAGTAACTAACGGGGAGATTTCTGTGATTGCATTAACACTGAGTGATCAGAGCAGTTTTGACAAAGGAACCTCGGTTGAACAAAATTAACATCCGATCAAATAGAACAGAAAGGGAGTATCTGCGAATGCATACCTAGAAGCCCAGTAATGTCCACAGTGTAGACTAAGTAAGAATTAATGGCAAATATTTCAGTCTAGATTCCTAGCTAGCATTATCTTAAACATGGCAGCAACAGTCAGAGGAGCATATGGGACGAGCAGGGGTGATAGAAAGAAGCAGAGGTGTACAGAATTGATTTCTCAGAGGGCTACAGAAAAAGAGCCAAGATTTTTAAAAGAGGAAATTGACAGGAACTTGTTATGGATTCTATGCTGTACTTGATTAGGTATCTTTGAAACTGAAAGGAGCTCTATATAGTCAGAGTATCTGGATTTAATCCAGATCCACTCATTAAACAGTTTTGAGAATCCTAGAAATTAAGAGCTATGAGCAACTTGTCAATAAGAGGCCAGGAATAGGGCATTTTTAATTAAAAAGGGGAGTGATCAGCATGGTGTAGAAGAAAGGGCACTGAACTCTGATCTGCTTCTCCAGCTCTGCCACTAACTACACAGAACTTGAACACAGTTCTGCTTCACTTACCAAAAAATGGTGGAGCCAAAGCCTTCCAGCTCCAAAACTCTTTATCTCTATGACCTAATCTCTACCTTGACTACCTTACCAGGTTTCTGTGAGGATAAAATAAGCTTGCACAGAAATTTATTAAATGTTATTTTCTAAAATATAGGAATGATTATTATGACCTAAAGTTGACATGAGTAAGGGTGTGAGGAGTGCTTCAGCTGCCAAAAGGTGGACACAATTCGGAGACAATGTGATGCCTGGGCTCCTGATGTCTTCAAAAAAAAAAAAAAAAAAAAAAAAAGAAGGGCCTCTCTATTCATTCCGAAAAGTCCTGACAGCAATCTGAGATGTGGTGTCTTGAGGAGGACACATATTTTAAAACCCTAGAACATGACAAAAGGTACTGTTGTCCACCGGTGACTTTGGGCCAAATGTTCAAAGCACTTGACATGACTGATTTCACCAGTCCTCACGGAATTTTCGTGAGGTATGTGCTTTCACCAATTTAATAGACTGGGGTGGGGGGGAATGACACTTAAAGTGTTTTAAGGCAAAGTCATCTAGCTAATATGGATTTGAACCCAGGTCTCTGACTGACACTAAATTATCTTGTTAATCAAATTATCAAATGAATTAATTATCAAATCGAATCAATCTTGCTAATCTTAACTACCACATTATACTAATGCTGTTCCTCTCTGCACAAGCAGTTCCCCTATTTTAATTAAATTCATGAGGCCAATCCGTTAATTGGGTCAAAAGTTAAGTTGATTTCAGATGTATGTAGACGAAGTCCTGAATAAAAATGTAAGCATAAGGAGACATACTTTTAAGAATCTGTACTAGAATTATAAGTCCTAGAATAGTAGGATGCTTGCCTTTTGGTATTTCCATTAAAGGCAATAAAGACATTAAAGGGGGAGATTTTTAAAGGGAAAGGTGGGCAGATGATGAAATAAATACATTAGCCATCAGAACTTATTTCTGGGATATAGTAGGTTTATAGCTTGTCCAGGAAATATATCACATTTGTGTATCATCTTTGGTAGAATCAAAATGCAATGACTTTGGATAATGATCCTTCATCATTTCTTTTCCACCACATGAAGAGAGAAAACATTCACAGAATAACACTGGAAAGCCCCTACTGCACATTTTTTTTCAATAGAGAAAGAATTAATTTTGACTATCTGTTAGAAGCCACTTATTTGCCACATCTAATTCAAAAACTGCTCTTTCTTTGGATGGGGGGGCGGGGGCTTGGAAAAGACAGAAGAACACTAAACAGAGTAAGTTCAGTTATCACTCGATGTAACTCTAAGAGACTTAGCAAAAGTTGGAAATGAAAAAGTCTCTCTTCACACAGCACTTAGTGATCAAAAGAGAAATACTGGAAGTCACAGAAAGCTTCTTTTCTTAAGCTTGTCAGCCCAATTTTAAACTGAACTATTCTAAATAGCAGAGATTAAAATTTTCATAAACACATGAACATTTTATAAATTGGTCCAAACCAAACACATGGTCACCTGCCAACTTTGGTAGGTTTTACAGGCACATTCAATGATAATAGCCATGTTTTTTCCCATATCAGAGGATTCTGACAGTGCCTGCCAGTTTTGAACTCTACTCTAGGCTAATCTGGAAAATACTTAAAAGAAGATTTTAAGTATCCGAATATAAAAGTTTTCAGGAGTGAGAAACAGAAATGTTCATATTTTAAAATCCAGGTTAGGGCCAGGTATGTGGTCAAAAGCCAGGATCCATGATGGAAATGGCCAACGCCTCCTTGGAATACCAAAGGAAACACATCACCATGGATGATTTATGGAATTTCCTCTTTAGATCAGAAATACTTCCAAAACCACCTCCCACTTGGTGCTTTAGCACTTCCAGTAAATGAAGTCAAAAGTGAAAATATACACAAATCCCTCCTTATTTTGACATTTCAAACCTCAATAAAGGCTCGGTTCCACATGCTGGCTTAAAATTAGACAAAGTTTAGTAGAATAAAGAAAAAGAAGGAAGTTTTTTGTTGGGTTATTTTTAATATGCTTCAAAGCTTGTTCAGCCCTTTTTTTGGTAAATTTTAAGACACAGTTCAGAAAAAGGAAACAGGTCCCTGCAGGGACAAACTAAATTCCAAACTCACATGCTCAAAAGGCTGTTACCATTACTTAGCAGCTAAAGGTAAATTGATGGCTTCCTGATGATTTACCAATATTTGTGAACCAAGAGAGGTCTTGGTTTTGATCAGTGTGATCGCCTCTATTTTTTGTGATGGAGGGGGAGTAAGGGGGAGAGGAAGAGGGAAATGGGGGAGAGAGGAACGGAGGGAGGAGGGACGGCAGGGGAGGGAAAAGAAGGGAGAAAAACTAATTGGAAATTCATTAGGTCAAATAGGGATCAGAATCCAGAAAGATGCACCTCACAAAGTTTCCTCAAACAGAGCTACTTGTCTACACACCAGAAGCTGATGGAATCAAAAACCTTCAGCACTATGTCCTGCCTAATTGAATTCATACACGTAATGGGAGGAAGCTGTTTCTCAGAACCGAAATAAGTGATGCTGGGAAAAGGAGGCGGCCAACAAGGCGGGCTGGACACAAACAGAATCAGTGGAACAGGTATCAGGATTCTCCAGAAAGCAAAGCCTGTTGAGCCCTTATCCATCCAGGTCCATAGCATAGCAACTTGTGGCCTTTAAATACTACTATTCATTTGGTCATTAGTTTCTCTTGGTTCCTTTCATTGGCCCGTATTTTTGATAGCCAAATCCTTAAAAGAAAGCAGAGGCTATGAGAACGTTGTCAAATTTCAATAATACTCAAGGTGGGGGGGGGTGGAGATCACCAATCTCCTAATGGTTTGGTCTAACATTCTTTCTGGAATTACTCAGTAACAGATTAATGTAGCTAAGCATTGTAACATAGAGTACTAAGAAAACATGCCTGAAATTTACAAGTAGGCCCCACTTGCTAGTTTAAAAAAAAAAAAAAACCACTTCCCGCATTTTCACTGCCATGTTTCTTTATTTATTTATCTTTAATTTATTGTGGTGTCAAAACCCATGTCTGGTCTTGGAAGAATTTTGGCACAAAGTTGGCTTTTTATAGTACCAGACCATTAAAACTACAAAACCTCAATTAAAAAAGTGCCAGAAGAGTTTGGTGCTCAGTACCAAAAATGATATAAAGCCTGCAGATGGGGAAGGAAAGAAAAGGAGCTACTCTTGCAAGAAATCCAAGTCTAAGTCATGTAACTAAAATCCTTGGTGCTGGAGCAACCAAATATAGTCTATGCTTTAATATACTATCCAACTCATATTCCTAGGTCCTGATTTTGCACATATTCTAATCCCAAACTCTGTAACTCTCTAAAGGTCAGAACATGTTTCATTTGTTTATTTGCTTGTTTTGGTGAATGCCCTAAGTCTGACGGAATCTGTACTATCACAAGATATTTAAATGATACCATTTGCAACAACTCCTGAGGCAAATTAGCTACCACTCTGCTCCACTTGTGTCTGATTAAATGCAAATCATTCTTGTGATGCAATCATACAAATGGGATAAGGTATGCATGTCTGTTTTACAAGCATAAGACCGGAAGTCATGAACTTGGATCTTTAACGTGCAGTTCTGACAGCAATCCTGCCCAGGAAAATGATCTAGCCTCCAGGAGTGAATCCACATTCTACTCCCTGCCCAGCCCAATGCTGGTAGCACAGAAATAATAAATATCTGGCAGAAGAAGGAATTCACCAACCACATGGTGCTAGAGTGAGAATTAATTAGCCCAAAGTACCACGAAGATGGCATGATTCTGAGTGGAGACAGTGTCATGGGGTGATTTAGGGCCTCTGGAGTCCCCTAACTGGTGCCAATATCCTGGTCAGTAAAATGGGAGGAATAATAGTACCTCACTCAGAGAGTATGGTGAGGATTAAGTAAGATAACGGGCATAGAGATTTAAAACACTGCCTGCTTGCCACACAGCGGCACTCAATAAATGCTATTAATATTATAAAATTCAGTAGCATCATAATCAGAAATAGCAATATGTAGCATTTTCCCTTATCCTAAGACGAAATATGAACGAGGCTTCCCTCAATCNCATCTATCCATTTTCCTGGGCAGGATTGCTGTCAGGATAGCAATATGTAGCATTTTCCCTTATCCTAAGACGAAATATGAACGAGGCTTCCCTCAATCCCAGATGTGATCCAAACCCAATCAATCCACCGGCTAATGGTTAATGCCCGCCTGCGAGTCAACATACTAGCACTCCTCTTAGCCAGCGCTCCTTATAGGTACGAAGACAAGGAAGTCTTTTTCAACATAAGCAAATCATTCGAAGAACACATTGGTAGTGAACTCCCTGATTTAGATATAAGGTACTTATTTGGAAAACTGGGGAAGCGACCTATGGCACATCTTTGAGCCACATTTTAGAACCTTCTCCCTGTATCTGTACTCTAACTCTGAAGTCCTGTGCTACCTATGAAGGGAGCAGAAACAAAGGCAGAAGCCCAAGAGCTGTTGCGGGGAGATCAGGCCCCACACCGCTGATGTTCAGGACTCCTGACCTTGTCTGCCTTTGGTTTCCAAATCTTCTCTCCATTTGCATACGCTTGCCCAGCTTTCTCCTGATCACAGAAGACTACTCACCTTTTCTACCACCTCATCCTGCCTACACTACCTGACTCTAGGACTTTAAAGTGATCATAGATGATCTATTTGGCTGCTTACTAGCTTGACTGCCTGACTAGCCACGATGCCCCCAAATTTTGGAAAGGCACCAAATTGGTTTTTTTTTCTTTTTTTATCTGTATTATGTACCATCTTCACAATGAGCCTATTATGAGCCTGTTATGTAAGTATTACTATGCTTATTTTATAGACAAGGAAACACTTACTGTACTTAACTTAAACAACTTACCCCTGGATAGAATCAGACCTACAGGGCTTTGAATGCAAGCTCAGGCACCAATTACTATGACTTCAATGGATTTATTTAACTTGGAAAAAACACAAACTAGGTATGGCCTGGTGGCAACAATTAATAGTAAAATGATGACTAAAACTGGCCCACGCCGTTAAAGAAGGAAATTTTAGGTACAGTGAATGACTGATTATTCACTTTGAAGAGATTTCTATCCATTGTAAATGCCCCAGAAGATAACAAATGCACCCAAATAGCAGTGACAATAACAACAGCACAGAATTACATAGTTTGTCTAAAATCAAACAGCTGCCAAGTGATCAGCCTAGGATTTGAACCCACATTATTAAATGACCCTGTTTCAGACCAAGAGTAAATGCAGTATACATATGGGGAAAATAAATTTTTCCAGCTAAAGAAAAGAAAGAAAAGAAATCTCCAGTATTTTGTTCTTAGTTCCCAGTTTATATCTTGCTGTGCAGTACACCACACAATGGTCACTTCTGTTCAGCTCAGCTGGGCTATTTACGTGTTGTAACTCTCAGTGCTTTGGGGGACTGTGTTCTTCCTTCTCTGAAATCTAAAGATGGGCGTGTAAGAAAACTTCCAGGATAAGCTAACTCTGTTTTCAGTTAAACAACTTGGGCGCCTGGGTGGCTCAGTGGGTTAAGGCCGCTGCCTTCGGCTCAGGTCATGATCCCAGGGTCCTGGGATCGAAGCCCACATCGGGCTCTCTGCTCAGCGGGGAGCCTGCTTCCTCCTCTCTCCTCTCTCTCTGCCTGCCTCTCTGCCTACTTGTAATCTCTCTCTCTGTGTCAAATGAATAAATAAAATCTTAAAAAAAAAAAAACAACAACTAGCCATGCCAGGCCCACCTCTGAGAACACAGACCCCACCACCACCACTGCCCTGTCCCAGTCACAGAGCGAGAGGGGGGCACACACGCTCCCCTCCCAGAAACCCACTTCGACAAAAGGAAAACAGAACCTGGGCTATGATGAGCCTTGCCCTGGTTTTCAGCAGGCACGGAACACGGGCTTTCCAAAACAGGGGCATCTGAACAGTCCGAAAAGTCTTCAAGTGAGAGAAACACGAGACGCCTTTTGAAAAACGTGCACCCGCGCAACAAGAAACAGAGGCAAGTCGCGGGCAATCAGGACGTCCCCGCCGCCGTCGAGTCGCGGAGTCACGGAGGATAGGCCAGTCTGTGGTACGGAGTCTGGGAGGGGAGGGAACAGATCTTTCCGAGGCTGTTCTCTGACACTGCTGAGGGAGTGGGTGGCAATATTGAGTCTAAACCGAGCGCGTCTCCATCCCACCACAGCTCCTTACACTTCCCCAGGAAAACAAACTGCCTCACAGATGCATCGATTTCTGAGCTGAAACATAAAACGGGAAGAGTAATTTTTAAATACGAAGGCAGCTATGGCAGTTGGAGAGGCAGCTGAGGGACGACGCTAGCAACCTGGGCAGCATGCCGTTTCAACTGCGGGGAGCTTGCTCTCTTCGGGGGCGGCGATCCCAGGACGAGCCTAACACAAGGACAGAGGCTCCGATGGCCGCAGGGGACCACGGATCGCCTTTCGATGTGGCTAAATAATAATAATAACACTTATGGGGAGCATTTGTTTAATGTGTACCATATGCCAAGCAATATGCTAAGCACTTCACCTGAACTATCTCATGTAAGCTCATTATCACCCTACGAGGTAGGTGGACCTTTTACCAATAAGGCAGCAAGGCTGACGGGGTGAAACCGGCTCTTTAAGGAATCCTTCTGGGGCTTCCATACGCCATGAGGCAAAAGTGGGGAGCACTCCGGGAATGCCCAAGTACCCAAGGAGGGGCGGCGCCTGCGTTCTAATGACAAAATGTACACGATCCCAGGACTGACATTTAATAGCTGTGTGACCTTGGCCATGCCACTTACCCTCTCTTTGGCGCAGTTTCCTTCTCTGTAAAATGGGGATGATGATAGTAGCACTGCTTCCCAGGGTTGCTGAGAGGATTCGATAACACTCGTAAAACACTCAGAGTCTTGTGTGTTAGTAGAAAAATTACGTGGGCGTAGGCTGTTATTATTTTATTATCGTCGCTATGGAAGATATTTTACCTAAAGGGCTACTTAATCTGGCTCACATGCTCCTTCCCCAAAAGCACCTTCGCTATCTATTGAAAGGAAGCTGCTCCCCCTTCTGTGTTTAACGCTCTGTTCACATATTGTTAGAGCTGTTGGCACACTGTAAGTTATTTCACCTACAGTAGGTAATTTACACCTATGTCTCCTCCACCGACTAAACTATTTAACGCAGAGGACTGTTTCTTACTACAGTTGCACTCAGCCTGCCAGGACCGAGCCCACCACACTGTTACTAATTAACAGCAGCAGCAACAACGAGAGCAAAAGTTAACATTTTCATGACAAGAGTTTTACATATGAGATCACATTTCATCTTTACAATAATCCTATAATGGAGGCATCATTTGGAATCCTACTTTATAGCTGAGGAATCTGCGGTGGAGAGTCTGAGTGACCTGCTTCGGGTCACACAGTTAGTCACTGGCGGGGCCAACTCTGAAGTCCAGGCCCTCCGGAGATCCCCAAGCTTTGTCCTCTCTCAACCCACGTGATCGACGCACTCTTGGGAGAACTGAAAGCATTATCTCACGAGGCATTTTATTATGAAAGTTTTCTGAGTATAGGTAATAAAATATGCGATTCTTCAGTGAAATTAAGGTAAATGAAGTATATACTTTGGAGTGCCCTAATTTGCCCAACATTTCATTCCCACGGTGCTTAGGTACAGTCCAGAAAGCAGAAAACAGAGTGGTCAATGTGATTCCTGTCATTGTGGGACTGAAAGCAGGTATAAAATGAGTAATCAAATAAATCAACAAAACCATTTCAGATCGCTAAAAGTGCCATGAAAAAATATAAATACGAAGGCCAATTTTAGATAGAATGTTGTTCCACAGATATACCATTGGAACTGAGACCTGAAGGGTGAAAATAAGGCCAGCCACAGAAAGAGCAGGGGAAAGTGCGTTCTAAGCACTCAACAAGTAGCGAAGAGGTTGGCAGGTTCCAAAAATCAAAAGGAGACCAGTAAGGCATCCAAGGAGTCAGTGGTATACAGTGAGGTTAGAGAGGGAGACCATGTGGTGTCTGTAGGCCATGGCAACAAGTTGGATTTTATTCTGAGTCCATGGGAAACCATGAAAGGTTCTTAGGCAGAGGAATGATAAAAACTAATTTAATTCTTTAAAGACCAGTCTGGCTACTGTGTGAAGGAGTAAGGGGGCATACTCAGGATTACTGAAGTAGTCTCAGCAAGGATGATGGTGGCTAGGACTAGAGATGTTTTCTTTTTTTCCCTTTGGATTGACAAACTTTCATACAAAAATGGGAGGTACGTTCTATACTTATTCTAATTGTCTATCTATATTCAACTTCTAGTGTCTTCAGACTTCAGCAATATTTTAACTTTCTTCTCTATTGTCTTCATTGTATGGGTGTAGAAACCGAGGTACAGAGAAGTGACCCGACTTGCTAACGTCATGCAAGTGATTTACAGCACACTTCACTCAAAGTCAGATGTCAGGGGGCAAAGGCATAATAAAGCCTGTAAGTTTACAAAGTTTTCTGTTGTCCCTAAAAAAAGCCTGCCAAGATCCTGGATTTGAAACCGGCAGCTACCCTTACATTTCAAAGCCTTTTTACAGTGTTTAAATCTCACATTAATTCTCATTTGGATATTAAGCAGTCCAGCATTCAGCTCAGACACATAGATGGAACCTACAGGGTTAAAAGAATGTAAATAGAGTCAAGTCAGAGAATTGTGGGTTATGTCTGGGAGAAGTTCATAAAAGTAATTTTAAACTCCTCTGTTTTCTTTCAGTTCCTTCCTTCGTGTTTATGTGTAAATTATACCTTACTCTCTAGGTTGCATTTTACCATTTTCCTCTCATTTCCCCAAGAAAGCTCCCCAATGTGACAATGCTTTAAAAAAAGGGCCAGTATGAAGTTCCTCTGAGTTCCTGCTCTCTTCGAGCACGGCTCCTATCACACAATAATGTGTTATTTTGTTGAATTTTGGCATCCATCTAGCTTGTTTGGTCAGAAGCCAAAAAATTAGAGTGTGTCGGTCCACCAGTTTCTCAGCAGAGAAGCTCTCTTCTCACCCAGCGAGTGTGCTGTACCCTTGGCCTCTGGCCAAGAAGGGAAATCCATTTTACATAAAGAATGCACAAAGCTCAAGTGCTCAGAGACTTTTTACCTACTAAAATAACTTTATGGACAAATGCCAGTCTGCTAGACACATTCTGCAGGAACATTTGGCATGCAAAACAAGGTAAAGTGCTCTGTGGAGGTAGCAAGTTTTTTAGAAACAAGGAAATGGCTGTGCGTGCCCTCGTGGCACGTCACGTGGCTTGGCACGGCCGGCGTGATTGGCTGCGGCCGAGTAAATACAGCCGCCATGTAAGGAGCGGAACGTCGCCCTTCGCTGGCTTCTTAAAATGGCGGCCTGAGTCCGCACCAGGAGAAGCAAGCTGAGTCCCAGTCTCAATTTCCCCCCTGAAGTTTTTTGTTTTTGTTTTTGTTTTTAAATAAACCTTACGGATTTGAGTAGAAACAGATTTCTCACAACTTGCTTCTCCGGCTCAATTTCACAGTTCGGCATACACTCAGGCTCTGTCAAAAGCTTGACAACGTTCCAGGGAAAATATTAACTGTAAACTTTCCAAGAGGAATTAAAGGAGCAGGCAGAAATGTCAGGAAGCCCTCCCTTTTGAAAGCATATCCCAAGTTTGCCGCCTGTATACGTTCTGCAAAGAAGCACATGCAGCCCGAGCTCAAATGACCTCCAGGATGGTCCCACTTCACCATGTCACGCAGTGGAAAGGGGAAGAAAAAAAAAAAAAAAAAGGATACATCCTCCTTGGCGAAAAGGCACGGAGGTCTCTCCCTCTCCCTCTCAGGCCTGACCAGTTGAACACTGCACACTCTGATGTATAAATATTTGTCTCTGGCTAAAGTTCAAGCAGCCCAGTGTGGCTGCCAGACACAACAGAAAACCAACATCCAAGGGAAAGTGTTTACTGCAGTGGTGGCCAAAGGAGCAACTGCCAGCAAAAGATCGCATCTGATTGGCTGGGCCTGCATGTGGTGTTATCATAAAGCACCTGGCCACTGGCCACTGGCCACTGGGATGTTCCCACCCTTTCAGTAATGGTTAGGTTCTTTAATGCACAGCCTTGCCACAGTTAATACAAGACCAAGAGACATGCCGATGGTTTTACATGTGTTCCTCCACAGCGAGGGGCCTGAATGAGCCAAACCACCCATAAATCTGCTACCACTACTGCAAAACAAGGGTTTGTTCCTTAAAACTACCTAGGTAGGGCCCGTGGCCTTTTTGCACGCTCCCGACTCACAAAGCCACTTGCATTTCTCAGGACCAGCACGGCCAGCACACCTCCAGCCCTCCTCCCTATGTATTCTGTAATTAAATTCCTCATATCATCATTTGATGAATTTAAGCATCCTTAAAATTCCTGCAAGAAACTAAATTAGGAGACCTCTGATAGATAGGTACAATAGGCTATTTTAAATAAAGCCACGCATCCTTCAAATTCTCTCTCCGGAAGACAAAATATACACTGTGCTCTTTTACTGGTTCTATACTTCTGAAATAGGGAGGAATAAGAGAAGCTGCCCATCAAAAGATTAAGATCTTTAATAGGGATAAAGGAACTGGATGAGAAAAGGATCTTGAAGAAAATCTTTTCAGGGAAGTTATGAATTCATAGTTTATGCTAAGCATGTAGCCAGCAGGGCAAAGCTTTCATGGCTTTCAGTATTCAGGGCAGTTTGAATACGATCAAGATAAGTCACAAAATCTTTAAATCATTGTCATCCACATAACATTTCTATCTTCATAAACAATAATGAATGAATCAAATTTTTCCTTAATGTTGCAAATGAAATGCTTCTGTTCAGCTGAACTGAAAAGTTATACAGAAAACAGGACAGAAGAATCAAGGAATATGAAGGTACGAGCTCCTTTTAAGTAAAATTTTTGATGTAAGGGAACAATAATTTAGGTAAAGCAAGCCAAGCTGTTATGATTTCATCTGTTTCAAATAAAATACACATTCGCTGAATTGAAACATTTGCTGTTTGTTGAAAATAAAGAAGATGTTACATCCGTACACAATTCAGAGTTCTAACTTAGAAAATTCAAGGCCCTGAATCTTGATTGATCTCACTTAAAGAAATTTCTACATCTGAATTTGTCGCAAAACTAAAATAATATACCAAATAATTCCTTTTTCAATTGTCCGTAAAACTTTAACGACTACATTGGTCTTGTGTAATCTAATTCTTAACCAAATGTGTCACTAAGGTTGATCTGTGTTTGACCTCAGAAGCCCAGGACTTATAGTATCAAGTTTGGCTTCCAAGAGATCCCAGCGAATCATGGGCAAGCAAATCACAGAGGAATGTTCTGTTCCCAGCTGTGAACAAGACAGAATTAACTCTGAGACGCTTCCTCCTGCTGCCCTGGTGGACAGAAAGGTCAAGCTGGTTAGCTCTTACGGTCTCGGTACCAACCGTCAAAACAACGCGCATGTTAAAAAGAGGTTGTCTGTAGGCAACTAACATATAAATGCAGAAAAAATTTTAAATAAAAAGTTTTAATATATTTAAATTTCAGCTTCAAGTATTTTAAAAGACTGTAACATGAAGCCAAGGAGAAAGAGGACCGAACAATAATTTTCCCAAGCGTATTAACTTCACAAAACTTTGAGCCTTCAAATTTTAAAAACCATTCTGACCCATGGATGACACTTTTCTTAGGAAATTCCTTGGATTCACAAGCAATTCATTGGGAATTAAAGCACAAGAGGCAAATTTACCACTTTTATTTGTTTATATTTTGATAACTGCATTTTTCTCAGCTCAATTTCTATGGAAATAAAAATTCTGTTTACTGTCAGAGGAATTTCTTTATCTATCAGTGGGGAATAGAGTTGAAATACTATGAGGTTTGTGTGTGTGTGTGTGTGTGTGTGTGTGTGTGTGTGTGTGTTTTAATGCAATGAAATAATCAAGACATTCCAAGGGGCTATGATACATCAGTTCTATCATAACCACGTAGAAAACCAGGGGCAACTGCTGTTTTATATAGAAGTAGATACTTAAGACTTATCACCAAACAGCATGTTTAATAAAGTCTGTGGCATTTGTACGATAAAATGTTAAAACATTAATAAAATGAAACGGGTGATAAAAGTAATTCTATCTTACAGGCTTGCACATTGAACAAAAATGTACCTTCTAAATAAAAATGTTGCAAATGTAAATATTCCTTTTAAAGCTGCTGAATGCATCACTTTACTAGGAAAGGCTTAGTTATGTTATTTGCAATTCCCTCATTGCACAACAATGTACATTACTGTCTGTAAGCTCTAATTTGGCATGGCGCATCATTAATGACCTGAATGGTGGCTGTTTCACACATACATATTTAATTACAACAGCTGAACAAATTACATATTTATGCTTTATAAAGGGGATTGCCAGTCTAATTCATTTGCTATGCATGCAGGTACAGGACTCCATCTGCAACAGCATCTGCACAACAAGAGCTAACAATTATCCATTGTACAGCGAGTAAGCATATCTGGGGAAACCTGGAAGGGAGGCAGTCATATTAACCATTTCACTGCCTCAGGCCCTGTATTTTTTCTAGGGGTCAAAATCTTTTAAAACAAAAATTGTAGCCCTTACATGCCTGCCCGGTCATTTATCAGAATCGACCAGCCCTCTCGTGCATTCTAATTTCCAGTGGGTTTAAGATGAGAGAGAGAAATAAAGAATCTAAATCCTATACTACAGTGAGGTTGGAGTTCAAGTGAGCAGACATTTCCTTATGGACCTGCACCTCCAGAACTCCAGCACTGGTCCTTAATGGCCCAAAAATGGCCTCTGCCATGACATCAACCGGGCTTATCTTCAGCCAGGCCAGAAGTTTCATTTTTGTCCCTACATCCTCCACCCCACCACAGACCTGGGTGTTTACAGACGATGGGCCTGAAGAACTTTCTCAAAAGAAAGCACACTCGGAGCCCCTTCTGAGAGCCCTAAGACCTCTGCTGGGCCATTCTTATCATCAATATACTTTCCAGCTAAGCCACAACTAAAAGCTACTATTCCCTCTTTTGGTAATAAAGTCCTATTCACCAGTGCTGCAACCTCATTTTAAATGGCTTCAGGACTTTCGTATGTTTAATTTAATATATCCAATGAGTAATATAAATATTCTGGACCATCACTTCTACTTCGAAACCCAAAGAGGAAGAATTAAGAGTCAGCCAATCAATAGTGAGGTTTCCCATTATCGTTTAAGGCTCTTGCTAGGCAGTAAAGAGGCTCCACGGTGATGGCCCCTAAAAGCTCCTCACGGCATCTTTGCCTCTTTAGGCCGCAAAATCAAAGCATGAGTCAGAGGTGTGGGTTTTTTAATGTTCCCTCTTGAGTGATGGGAGTTCAAGCCAGGGTGCATGGGGTGACAGAACGGCAGTCCCGAGCACGGTGCTGGGCGTGAGGGTGGACACGCAGGGCCTTCTGCCCTCCTCCTCAGAGTGTGACTCCCGAGGAGCCAGGGGCTACTGACGGGTGGATGCCAAAATGTGCTCCCGACTATCCATGCAGCTCTGGGTTACCTGAGGGCCAGATTCGCATGTGGAGAGTCCTGATTCACTTGACATCAGCCACCTGTGGATGACTCAGCCTTTGGTCAGAAACCAAACTGAGAATAGGAGGAAAAAGCCTCCCTGACATCTTCTAAAGGCCAGTAGAACTTTAGAAGAACCAGTGCTTTATCCATGGGGTTGCAAATCCAAATCGACTTGAATGAGGAAAAAAAAATAAATAAATAGGGAGCTATTGGAAACACAATCTCACTAGGATGCAGAATTGGGGCTACCAATTCTCAGCTGGCCAGGAACCAGATAGAGTATTAACTCACCCATGACTTCTGAAGTGTCAGAAAACTAGAGGACAGGCTTCCTGAGGGGCTGTGATGGGACTCTTCAAAGAACTTCACATAAAGCAAACGGTGGCCTTCAAAATTCTACGAGCACCTGGTACTCCATCAGAGGCGGAACAGTGCACAAAAGTTAAATAGTTTACAAAGGCTTTTATGAACGCTGTGAGGCAGCTAAGTCCATTTTACAGATGAGAAAACCGAGGCTCAGAGAAATTAAGGGACTCACTCAACACAGAGCTAGTAAGTGGCAGAACTGGGTACCAAAGTCCAAGATAGTCCCACTATCCCAATTCCTCTGTTCCTCCCGTAAATCTGATCTTAGCTTCACTGCCCCCCTTCGGGCCTTGCTTTGCTTATATAAGGTTGTCAACCCCCTAGTCAGGGTCACCAGTCTGGATGCATCTGGATCAGCCCTAGCGTTGGCTTCAAAAACCAATGTAGCAGAAACTATTGGTGTCCTTGTCACAAGCTGCCCCCCACCCTGGAGGTCACCTGCAGCTGGGGTAGACACGCTTTCCAGTCTCAAACACAAACACCTCAATCTCTACCTTGGGGCTTTCTCTGTCCACAGGGCAGAGCGGGGCAGGCTAGAAGCACAGGAAAATTAATGTAGCTAAGAGCAACCCTGAACCAGTGAAGGACACGAGCTGGCCCTCAGTGAAACAAGTGTGAGGTATGTTCTAGAGTCTCTAAGGGGGAGTCGCGGTAGGTAGAAGGATGGATCCCCAGTTGCTCACGGCAGTAATCTGCTCATTACAACGTCTTTTATTGGACTCACCTCCTCCCCACACTCCCTGGGATCACCTCCCAAATAAACTATTTGCACCCAAACCTTTGTCTCAGGGTCTGCTAGTGAGGAAACCCAAACTGTAAAAACAAACACTTAGCACTATTAGCAAACTAAGCTTGGCTTCAGGGTGCACGGCTAACTGTAACCTAATACTAGTATTCTGCCTTGACTGATTTGTTACCAGAATGTTATGTACAGTTTGAAACATCCTTCAAATGGTGGGCAATTCTAAAAAAGCCACAGCCTTGCCAAAGAGACGGTCGCACAAGCAAACACTGCAGGCACTTGGTTCTGACTCCTGATTCTGCCCCTTTGTTTGTGTGTTCTTCAGCAAGTTATTGACCCTCAGTGATGATCAGCTCTTCATGTGAGCAATGAGGATAATGATTCCTACATCACCATAGGATTGTAAGAAAAAAATAGGGCAGTTGTAACAACACTTAGCATACAGCCTAGATTCATAAAAGTTCATGGTTATCATTGTTACAGAACTAACTAGAAGCCCAAGTGATGTGGAGAAATGTTGAAGAGGAAAACATTATCTAATGGTAAGATACAAGGTAACAAACTTTTCCCCCTACTGTTTAGTCTATCCTCTAAACCACCTTTAATTAAGCAGGAGTAATTCAAATGCTTTAGCAAACTAACTCCTTTGCTGGTGTGGGTGATATCACCCTAAAAGTCCTGGGTGATACTCAGCACCACTCTCCGTAAGTCAATGCCACAGGCACCTTGGCTGACCTTGGCAACTTTCAAAGCACGAAGCCATACTCTAATGCACTTCGGCCTTGATCTCTGGCGATCTAGGGGAAGTGGGCAGAGGGAATAACTAGGGACCCACATAAGATAAATGAGCTCTTGTAAGGTGCCACACACCAATTCATGCGCTCGAAGGAAGAGATGAATGGTGCCTTGAAAGAGCTGATTTACTGTCTAAGGAGAAAATCTCCTATAGATCTTCATTAAGAATGCTAACTTCCCAAGGTTGATTTGCAAGAGTGGCTACTGTGTGGGACAAAAGACAAAAAAAATAAAGTTTGCAAATGTCAAGGTCTTACAGAACCAATAACAGAGATGGTTTATTAAATCTCCTCTTTGTTCAGGATACCTTAAATTTGAGGAGGAGGATTGTGGAAGGGGGAGCCTGACTAGCTCAAAATCAAGGGCGACTTGTATATAAAGCATGGTCTTCCAAAACACATCCACAGGGGATAGAAAACATTTTTACCATAAGCACTATACCAAAATATGATATAATCTTCTTTAATGATTCAGAATATACCTGAGTTTTACAGTATAGGATTAATTTCTCAACACTTCAAAATTTCCTTGTCTTTAGGATAGTGATAACAACAATGAACTGTTAACAATTAAGTGAAATAAGGTACATAACATCACTAGGTAAGTGATGTTATATAAATAATTTTTAAGTCAGGGTTATTATTATGACTATTATGAATTCACTAAATACTATTTAACATACCTAGAGAAGGTATGGGAAACTAGAGTCACTTAACCCTATGACATACATCTGAACTTATTTTTGAACTAGCTCCCAATCAGCTTCTTATGGATTTTCTCATAAATACAGAAAACTAAACGAGGAAGGAGGGAAATACAGATAATTCCACTTTTCTCATTTCGATATTCCCAATAATTGTCAGAGTTTCCCGTAAAGGATTTAGAAGGCTTGTTTTGCCACAGAAACATAATACTACAAATCTCTTGAATAAATGGATTTTTAAGATTAATTTATTAGAGTATGATCCCGCTTTTATTTTAAAAAGGCACAGGAAAGAAGGGAAAAAAACTGAAAAAAGGGGGGAGAATTAATTTTAATATTCACCTATGGTTTTCTATAATAGAGATATTACCTGTTTACTATAAGAGATAAGTTTTTTAATATCAACACATTTTATATGGAAAAAAAAACTTTAAAGAGAAGTAAGCAATTAGGAGGGAGAAAAATTCACTCTTTCATTTCTATCCTATAGAATATCTACTGAGATGAAAGAAGGAACTTGGTAGGACTCCTTTAATAAGGAGATTTCAAGGCCGTTACCATTCACTAATTCATGCCTGCCCTCCTCACCCTGCAAAGTTTATGATCCACCTTGAAACAATGACATTGATAACCAAAACAGCGGCATATTTAAAAAGGAGAAAAAATTAGAATCTGAGAAAGTGGACGTCGGGCCCAGATAATTCCTTTCCCAGCCTCTAGGTCGCTTTCTGCTCTTGGTGACACAGCAGTTAAGCGAAGGCCCTAGAAGGACGTATGGGCTTTCACGAGCAGACTCTCGCCTTCCCCCGGGGCCCCATGCTGAACCAGCCACAAGCGGTGGAACATACCCTGTGATCTTACGTGTGCTACCCTTCCTCCCTCCCCACGACAGCCCTTTGTGCCTCGTAGCTCCCACTCAGCCCCGGCAGCGAAGCCGGGGGAAAGGGAAACCTCTTTCAGGGAGAGCCCTGAAGACTGCGTGTGAGTCTGCCACAGGGCAAGCTTTAGGAGTCCCTTTTCTCGTGTCTCTTCGCTGGGTAGTGAGCTCCTCGATGACAAGAGCATGCCTGACACAGCACAGGGCACACAGAAGGTGGGACAACAATCCTGGGGTCACAGGACATTTCCCGCCATCCTGAAATACACGAACGACACAGAAAGGCTTAGTTTCAAAGTCAAAGAAGGAAGGATGTTTGGGTGACCTGTCTGTGAATCCCCAATAAAGGTCGAGCCTTGTCATGTATTTTTTTGAAACCCTTTACACACTGTCGCTCGGGAGGAAGCCACATTTTCAACAATACCAATATTTCAAGCCTGTTCTAGCCACAGAGGGCTCTCCTCACCGTGTGCCAGGGTGCCCCTCAAAAGAACAAGTGATCTCTTATCACTGCCCTATCAAAAGTTCGTCCAAAAATCCTAACTTTTACAATTCAAGGCATAACTTTGGCCTCCATCAAATGTGGCTCAAATGCATCTTCTTAAAGACAAGATCTGTGTCTTCCCTTCTTACACCCGAGGCACCTATCGCAGTGCCTGGTCCATCAGAGGCACACAATGGTCATCAGACAGAACCAAACCAACCTGCCCTCCCACTGGATCGCGTGGGCTCCGGTGGAACCAGAAACCCCCCCCCCCCCCGCGTTTCCGGTGCAAGTGGCGGCACATGGGGGCATTCATCCACTCACCCACCCTTACTCATCTCCCCACCCTGCACTGGAGTCGTAATGGAGCGCGGCACTCCCCAACCCACTCCATGAACAGCCCACTTCGTTCTTGGACCGCGCGGGAACGAAAGGAAACCCTCCGCCTCCAGCAGCGCGCGCACGCACGCACGCACGCACGTCACTTCCGGAGCAGGTAACACTGGCGCGGAAAGCCTCCCCAGCTGCTCGGCAAACACCCCCGGACTCCCCGACCCAGGGAGAGTGCACGTGTTTCCCAGTCCAGGCGGGCTGGGAAGAGACCCAGGGCAGAGCTTCTGGAGGTGCACTGGGCCTTGGACTCCTGCCTCTGCCCCATGCCTTCCCCTCCTACGCTGCCTTTTCCTTTAAGATACCTCACATCTGGGAGGGGAAAAAGATGAGAGACAAAACGAAAGCTGAAAGATAATATAACGAACAGTGCTTAAAGTGCAGAAAATGGCCAGAGCCCCAAGCCATCCCTCTCTCCATCTACTTCTCTCATCAGCTCTGCCCGCTATCATCAATCTCTGTTCACTTGTCCCTAACACGGAATAACATTTATTGAGGGCGTATTGAGTGGCGGTCGCCATGCATCCATTACCTAACTCAGTCCCCTCAGGTAGCACCCCTGTCCCTGCCTGAAGGAGCAGTAAGAGGCTGAGGGCAGTGAAGGCACTTGTCCAAGGTCACACAGCTGCAGGGTGATAGGGCTGGGCTACCCGGCCAGAACTCGGGCGTTCCTTCTACGGCACACCCTCGCCTTTCACAGCAAGTACTTAGGAACATGGCACAGTCCTGTCCAGAGAGGTAAGAGAAAGAAAACACTGGAGAATCACAAAGAGTAAAGGATGGACTGAAGGCAAAGAAAGCAATCTCTTACTCTTCCCTTGGGGGTAGATTTGAGGGTCCTGTAAATGCAAAATGGTTGCTTCTCCACCTCGCACCTCAAACGTAGCACAGGGATACCACCTTTCATATTTTAATGTGCATCTTCCCAAAGAACCCTCTTAGAAATTACTTCTCTGCCATCTTCACCACAGATACGCAGGACAGCTGGGGCAGGCTAGAGACTGACATCCTTGGAGAAATTACAAGAGAATTCTCAGGCATGGAGAAGTTAAGTGACTTGCCCACCATCACACAGGGAGGGATCCAGGCAGAGAAGCCAAGTCCCTTGACCCCCGTGATCTTTTCTCATTTCACTTATTAGCCAGTACAACCGTCTCGGATCTGTCCCTCCCAGCAGCCTTCCATGTTCCCCAGCAAGAGCTGCCAATTTTTCTTTTCCTAGATGAGCAATGAACCTTCCAAGGGTATCAAAACAAACAGTGGAAAGAGCACTGGCCTTTGAGCCAGAATAAAATCTAGGGGGCTCAGGTCCCAGGCATGTACTGGTTGTGAAACCCTGGGCAGGATTCACAAGCAGTTTGGTTTCAGGTTCCTCATCTGCAATTTGGAGGTAACAATAGCTGCCCTCTCTCCCTCATAGAGTTGTCAGGAAAATCAAATGAGAGAATGGATGTGCAGAGTCCCTTATAAAACTGCAAATACTGTACAAATATAAAGGATTATTATTTTTGGATTCAATAGACTTTCTCAATTGAAAGAAGCCCTGTGTAGCTGGATGGTCAAGTTATGTTATAAATAACCAAGAAAAATGTTCTGGTTCCTGAAACAATTTTACCAGCCTGCTCGCTCCCATGAAAGGACCCTGGTTGTAAAATGAATTAAATCAGCACTCTTTGCTATCTTCGGGACATAAATTGTTACTAGCTGAGGATAGGTAGGGGAATGGCTATTTTCAAAGGCATACAGACCTCGGACTCTAAAAAGCTGACCTTCCCTAGTCTAGAACACAGGGCACGGGGCACTGTGGAAAAACAAAGGGGTTTGCCTGCTGGTTTTACAACAAGAATTATCCAACATAGACTGCCTTATCTCCAACAATGGTTGAAAGAGCTCATATGCTAAACTCAGCTTCTTGTTAAATATTTCAAGGATGCTAATGGAACCAAAAGATCAACTCCGTTATGCACCAACAGGCTGGCTTTATCCTAAAACCAATTATAAATAAACTTCTAAATACAGCCTGCTTTAAATATGCATTTAAAAAAAAAAAACATATCCAGTCTTCATGCCATCCGTCACCAGCACATATCTGACTCATCTAAAACCCACTGTCTTCAGGGACCCAGTCCTGTGCCTCTGTGACCATTTGCCTTCAGAATCATAGCTAGTACAGCATTATTTCTAATAACTTCTAAAGGTTCCTTTCTCTTTAGGAGGCAGAAATTCACTGCCAAACACACTGCTTCCATTCACAAGATTATTTATGGTACTGATAATTGAATTCCGGTCACATGACTAAGGAAGACTGGGTTCAGAGGGAAAAGAACCTAACCATAATTTCTAGAGAGATCCATAAATTACTGCTTTTCTCCCCTGGAGGCTGAAGTCCTTGGAGCTCTATGGATTCTTCCCCAGCATTTATGCTAAGTTTGGAATCATCGTAGAAATTCCTCTCCCTGCACTCAGTGACAAAGCTCCTGAGGTAAGTCCTTTGAAATTACCCTTTGCATCAACTCCTGAGAACTCCTAAGGGGGAGCAAAGGAAATCCCCCTTTTTTTGAGGATCCCATGTTGCTGTCTCCAGTGGAGCACACTGTTCCTAAGGGGGACAGCGGCTTAGAATTAAGGGTGTATGAACCTACTGCAGTGTTCTCTTTCCCCCACAAAAGCACACATCACGTCCATACCCATACAAACACAGGACTATGGGCATGGTGGCGGCAGAGAGGTGGATTCTCTTAAACCTTCCCAGATTAGATCAGCAGGGCACTTCCTTCATTTCTTTAAGCAACCTACAAAAAAGTCTTCCCTAAATAAGCAACCCTTCCTCCTCCCAAATCCAATGGTCAATGTTTTAACAACGATGGGGCTTTAATGATTCAATGTAGCCTGCATTACAGATAACATTTATCTCTTATTATCCTTTGGCTCAACCAGAGAAGAAGTGTCACTATAGTTACTTTCAAAATATTTTCAAATTATGCTTAAAATAAAAATACAATGAATAATGTCAGTCTAGAAAGAACATCAAACATTTTTTTCTTTTTTCCTCTAAGATATGTCCTCTTAAATATATCACATTTCCGTGTGCTTGGCTTCTTACTTCAAGTAGATGGGTTAAACGGCATCGTCCTATTGTAATACTTGGAGCCTGGAATAAATTTAGCATTTTAGAATTTTTCCACAGTCCCTTTTATTTAACATCTCAGAGAACATAATAAACAGTATTTGATAAAAGATCGGGAATAAAAGAAATTGAGAGAGTAAATAAATCTTCCAAGGTTACACGGCCAATGTGGTATCCATTCAAAGGCTTAGACTAAGTATGAACTCAAGCAGCCACATGTGTGTGCACTCGCGCACACCCCCCCCACACACACACACATGCACACGCCCCAGAGCAAAGGCAAACGCTGTTAGTAGCTGAGGCATTATTTTCTGTCCTTCTCTATTTAGGAAATAATTCTCTTTTTTTTTTAATGAAACTGAAACAGAGTCCAGTAGCTATTTAAAACAAACAAACAAACAAAGTCTGCTTCTTTAGAAGCTTATCAAGACTAAACACCTTTGCGGGTGCACCATCACTGATGCTGGCACGGTGTGGTGATAAGTGTCCAGCCGTTAGAAAGGCAGTGAGTGACATTAATTTTTGCTCAGCTCAGACCCTCTTCTGAAGTTCCAAAGTAAAGAAATAATACTTCCCATTACACTCAGCCAAGAACCTCATTTTGCAGAACGTTCCGACGTTACTGATACTATCTTTGTCACTTAGATGGCAGAAAGGGGTTGGGGGGTGCAGGGAAGCATGTTCCCAGGCAAGAGTTCAGGTTAGGTTACGTACGGTCCTAAACACGCAGAAATCCTACACTGGCTGGAGTACAAGTGCTACAGTCAGGCTGTAAGCCACCTTCACAGGCTGTAAGCCGTTTCCTACAGCTGGGCTTCTGGGGCTAGCCTCGCCATGTAGGTCTTAGCCATAATTTGCGCAAGATCCCTACAGCTCCTCGGAGGTCATCTTCCGTTTTACTATCTCCCCACATTTACAGGCTCTCCTCCTCCCCCGTGCGGGGGAAAGGAAATTCTGATATACTGCTATGGATTGGAGTGACCATGAACCTGGCCAAATGCCACCTACATTTTCGGTCCGTCGGGGAGACAAGCGGGAACTTACTCATTCACTTACCCTCTGGTGTGTCAAGGATGCCTTTGGGAACTTGATGAAAGTTACAGCTGATGATATCCAGGAGCTGCAGTCAGACAGTTGTCTTTGCATAAGGATCCCCAGGGTCACCCTGTGGGGCCAGACGAAGAGGCCAACATAGTGCCTACTGGTACACAGTAAAACTCGGAATTGCCTGGCCAATGCTAGCTGTTACCAAGTCAAGACAAACGGCGAACATCTAAGAGTACATGGCAGGGGCAGTGGGAAAGTCTTCCTTTATATACCACAGAAAGATCACAGTATAATTGGAGATGGCATAAATAACATTACTTTTATTCAAATCCCAAAGAGGAAAGCCAATTTTTGCTGTTAGAATTCAATCAGGAAAAAAAAAAGTGGTTTAGTCAACTAATTTGACTAGACGAACAATTATCGAGGAGCTACTATGTGCAAGAAGCCAAGATTTCTGGAGAATACTGAAGAATCACGAGACTGTTTCTACCCACTGGAAATTCAGAGCCAAGTTGGGAAGAGAAAAGACCAAGCGGTCACTGACATCCCAGGCCATGTTTTTTTAAACCTTTTGGTTTCCCCAGTAAGTAATATAACATCTAATAAATATCTGTTGACCACTGAACACTACTAAAGACACAAATACCTGAAACACAAGGCAGAAAAAGAATTCTGCAGAGCCAACTGCAAAGTAGGTAAGGTGAATTGCACTGGGAAACACAGACCCCCCCTTCCAAAAGGGAAAGCTGGGGAGTCTGTAGAGACTTCGGGAAGAAATGGCATTTACAAAGCAGACTGAGGAATACTTTAAACAGAGAAGTGAGGGTAGGAAGAAGGGTATTCCTGGAGGGACTGAAAGACCACCATGTGAAAAGTGTCCCGGAAACACACAGCAAATAATCAAATTGATGGAACACAGAAGAGATTAGGGGATAGGGACAAAGGAAATACATATTTAGAATCTCTATTCTGTGCTTGTTACACAGTTCCAAAAACCAGGCTTCAGACTATCTATGTTGCTTTTTACGCTTGCAGCAACAGGGGGGAAAAAAAACTTGTAGTATTTATCTAGAAGCCATCCAGATCCACTAAAATTACTTTTTTTTTTCCTTTCAGGAGGAATCAACTCAATTTTGTAATTAAACAGAGGCAGGGCTAAGTTTAATAAGTTGCTATTTTATCCATTCAGGCTTCCCGTGAACAGAGGCCTGATGTGAGGAGCAAAAGATTCACAGGTCTGTTCTTTGTTTTATGTAGCCACATCTTGTCTCCAATGAAATTAAGATAAGACAGACTTTGTTTTCTAAACATGCTTGGGGCCTTCCATAAGCAGAGGAAGCAAGTCTTGCTGCAAAAAAAAAAAAAAAAAAAGAAAAGAAAAGAAAGAAAGAAAGAAAGAAAATGCTGATAATTGGGCGAAAGAAAAATATTTAACAGTCATTCGTAACGAAGCTTTCAAACACCTGTAATTGAAGCTATAAGCTTACAGGAAAACACCAAGACTGTGACAGCCAGTGCTTATAAGAAAGAGGCATGTAACCTCCATCCCAAAGGCATGAAACGGTCCTAGGATAACACAAATGTCATTTCAAAGAGAAATAACAGGAGACATTTTCATTGAATATCTTCAAGAATCAAGAATCACAGCCACTGAAAATGCTAGTGTCCATAATCTCCATATATCTCCAGTTTGGGAAGCTAAAACTTAAGATTCCTTAAAGGGATCTAAAAAAAAAAATTTTTTTTTAAGGCTCACCCAGCTGTATATTTAATTTGAGTTTATGTTATAAATAATGCTCTTTTATTTTTATATAATCTTTCTTCAACATAAAAATAAAAGTGCAATTTACTTCTGTATTTTTTTGTGTCAAAAACTATTATCTCTTCATCTCTCTCTTTCTGGAAATATACCTATAATCTACATGCACACACAGAGACAGAGCACTTGAGCAGAAGTTGATGTACCTGAAATCAGTTGCTACAGAAGAATAACGTAAATATAACTCTGTTCTTGAACTTCAACAAAAGCACTAGTTGTTACAGGTCCTGCAGTTGGCACTCCCATGATTGGTTACGACCTTACATATATCAGTATGAGTTCATTCCACAGCCTTGTAAGACCGTTGATGCCTCAGTATTTTACATAAATGTATTTGTCAAACTTGGCTTAAATGTGTATACATTAAGGTAACACAGGAGTCTTTTAGTAGAAAGCCCTGATAATGTTCCTCTAATCAAAGCTGAGACCCATTAACACTTCCATAGTCCGCTGTCTGATCCATCACGTAAATGAAAGGTATCAATTGGCATGAAATCTTCATACCTTATTAACTTTACATCAAAATCTGTATATATGGAGAGCATCCAATATTGGAATTTAAATACCCTTTAAGATTTGAGCTAGGGGGTTTTCCAGGCACACCCAGAAATCTACTAGAGATAACGATAAGCTATGGCCTGCTTTTGAAAGACTGGAGGTAGAGGAAATAAAAGAAAACGAAAAGGATCAGAACACCTAAAATCTGCAAATGTTTTAATGGGAAATAACACCATTTCTGGCTTACAGAAATAACAGGATTAATAACTGCAGATTTGTCCCTTCTACTGAGATCCTTTTTCAAATTATTTCAAATGAATACATGAAGGATTGATTTTTAAACCCATGTAAAATTCTTAGAGACAATGCAGACTGACTTAATTATAATCAATAAAATCTACAGACGTTGATGCAACCCAGCAGAAACATCGCTACCAAAAAGCATGGCATAAAAATCACTCCATGGCTCCCTTTGTACGCAAGAGTGATATGACCTTAATAAATATTTCATTCCTTTCAGCGAATAACCAAGCTTCAAGATGGCAAATTTCAACAGCAAGGAAATAATAACATAATGACTCTACTAAGAAAACGCCTCATTTAAATCAAAGCAAACTTATTCTAACTTCTAGTCGTCATTCCCAAAATACACTCCAAATCCGTTCGTCAACCCACATGAGCGTACACTTACCCCTCCTTTCCACATGCAGATGGACGTAGTGCCTAAAGAGGTTTTCCTGGGGACTTGACTCCCTATAGCAACGTTTGAAAAGTCATATGGGAAAAGACGTAAGTCCAAGTACATTTTCTTTCCATCTTCACACAAAGAAGTGATGAACAAATATTCTTTAGTTAATTGGCTGTTGTAATTCTTTAGTTAAATGGTCAGGTCCAGCAACAGCCTGTGCAGCAACTTTCAGGTTTTTTTGTTTGGTCTGGTTTGGTTTGGTTTTGGGGGTGGGGCTTTTTTGTTTTGTTTTGTTTTGTTTTGTTTTGTTTCTCTGTGAGTTGTAATTAGCAGCTAAGAGCTCATATCCTACAAATAGTTGGGACTGTTTCTTTGTTAAGTGCATTATTTACCCACATTCAAGTCCATATGCTGCTTTGTGTCTCACTCACCCGAAGTGGGTGAATCCTCTGGTGGAGGAGCTGGGTTCAAAGGTCAACTCGAAAATGCACGGTCATACCTCAGGCCAGTCACTCCAGTGCTCAGGGTTTTGGTATCCTCGTCAGGGCAACGGGGTCACAGTACACAATTTATGAAATTGCTATGAGGATGAAGGAACAAGTTAGATGGTGTCTGGCACAAACCCTCTCACATTATGGGTCCATACTGAATGGAAACACACGATATTTTCCCATACGAACAACTCCCCTGTCCTTCTCCTTGCCTCTTAAAAGAGTCCCTCATTATAACTCCATTCTAAAGTAGTCTGTGATACAGAACGTGGACAATATTTTATTTTTAATGCTAAATAGATTATTTAGGGTAGTGGACTAGTTCACATACCTATTTACCTCCTTCAGTAATTCATAAAGACTGTCTTGGCAGAGTTTCCCTAATAAAAAATAGTTTTGCCTTTTACCTTCTAGCTTATGGTTACTGAAATATTTAATTATCCTAGCATTACGAGAGATTTCGCTAACTTGCTGGGCCTGACAAAGTGACTACATATCGGAATTGTATGAATGTTGTACAGGTCTCCATGCTTCTGGGGTACTACTCGGTAGGTGGCTAATTCACTCTACGATACCTTCCTATATCAAGGAGTAACCCTTCAGATTATCCAGAGTTGTTGTTTGGATTTCGTTTGGGTTTTTTTTTCTGCTTCTTTTTTTTTAAATTAACATCTACATCATGAAAACCCAAATTTATAACCCTGAGAAGAAATGACCAGGATCAAATAGGCGGAAATATTTTGTCTCAATTTATGGACATGTGGTGGCTTCCCAAATTTGTCAAGGACATTAAAGAGCCACTAGTCACTGATAAGCTAAAAAAGGTATACGCAAAAAATTTTACGAATGAGTCGATGGGCTAGAATCAAACAGATATGGCTTTCCTTTAGTACATGCTTCCCTATGATCAAGAATTCTTCAAACTTCTGTAATTCTTGAGTTTAATTAACTAAAATATATACGTGGCTTGGTAGCAGTTCAACTACAGACATTCATATAAAACAGGCTTTTTAATCAGCATGTAATGCCTGCTTTTTGTAAAGCATTTTGGAAGAGTCTCCCAGGGTTTGAAGAGTTAAATATACAGATAAATAAAGAGACAGGAAAGAGTTCCTTCCAATAAAGGTTATTAAAATCAGATGCGTATGACTTATAAAACAGACTTACTGTAGAGTAAAAGTCCTTTTTTAAAAAAATGTAATTTATCCATAAATTTTAAAAAAGGAAAATATGTATGGGTTAAATATTTTACTGTAATGCAGTAATACAGAAATGACATTAAATGGCATGTTCTTTTCTAACTTTTCTACTAAAACTCTAAGTAAACTTCTCCAAGAATTAAATAAATCCATTTAATGTTCCCTCAACAGTTTGTTCCTCATTAGCCATGACCTATCCCATATACTACAACAGCATTTTACTCAAAAATAAAACGCTGGCCTTCCCCCAAGGGATACTTTTCCTTTGTCATGGTCCAAGCTGGAGATTCTGATGTGTATTGGAGGTTTGCAGGGTCTCCAGGCCTCCCATCTGGTATTCCTGTTGAGTTCGTGCCTGTGGCAGGGCCCGTTCCCTGGCAAATACCAGGGAACCATCTACCACCTCCTCATCGCTGCCTGCTACAGAGACTAGGAAGGTGCATCGCATCGTCACTTCCCTGAATTTTCTTGCAGCAAGGGATCCAGTTTTAACCACTGAATCCTAAAGAGATGCCACCTGTGTAGTTTCTGGAACAGCTTTTCCTTCTCTGATAAATGGAACAAATTAGGTTAGCCTGGCCCAGCTCCCCCATCATCCTGCCTTGACCATATACATGGCAACCATAACAGGACAAGAATTACAAACTCCCGAGTCAACAAATAAGCATGTCAGGACAGAAAAGTGGAAAGTGCCTGGATTCTTACTGGTATGCGTGAGCAAATGAACCACTGCTAGCTACTACCTCTGCACTCACCGTTAGGTAAGAAACAACAATCTTTATTTCAACTACTGATTTTTGTTTCTTGTAGTCAGCAGCCTTCTCAGGACCCAGCTGCCATTATTTAAAACATTCTTTAATTCCCAGCAAAATCTGGATTTCTAGATTATTAAAAAACAAGAAGGGGGGGGGTGAAGGAGGAGAAGAACTGGGACATTGGGCCCAGGTTTTCACAAAACGCCCAGCACCGACCGCCTAGAGCTAAGGGGTCTTTCAAGGAGACTCACTAGCTTTCAACAGGACGTGGGTTCTGTCTGTCCAGAGACTCCTTTGCTCCTTTCATTAGCTGTTGGCTGCTTTAACCATCTGAATGTGAGACTCTACACACAGCATATATAAATATATACTACATACTACAAAAACAAAGTACTATTATAACCAACAAAATATTTATTTTTTTGCCTCCTGGAATCCAGATACCTGGCATAGATAGTCATAGTAAGACTATATATTTTCTTTTTCTCACTACAAACTTCTTCAGTAGGCACACCATTTTTGGTTTTGAATTCCTAGCACACTATACAGACAGGAGGAAAGATACCATGTCACCAGAGGGCTGTATATGACCGGGGGGTGGGCGGGATGGTTAATATGGGCTAAAGACAATATGATAGTGATAATGATGGTAATAATACCCACACTTTACTGAGATTTTTATGAGAGTCTAGACAGTGTGCTAAGTGCTTGACAAATACTATGCCACTTGCTCCTAAAAAGAAGATATTAGGTAAGTACATTTATTTTTAAAGAGAAGAAAGTGAGTCTTAGAGAGACTAACTGTTCCAAAATCACACAGCTAATAAGAAGTGGAAGGAAAAATTTGAATCTCAGTCTTTCTGACGCTAAGACACATTCTATTTAACCATAGGTTATATTGCTTCATGAAGAAATTCAAAAAGATCTGACTTTTTTGAGAAATATTCAATAAGATTTTTCAGAGCCTCCATTTCACTCCTATGTAACTACATTCTAACATGAACATTATGTCAAAGACTTGATTTTTAATGCCCACTAGTATAAGTCTTGATTCCGGTATAGGATTCTTTTTTTTTTTTTTTTCAAAAGGCACTTCCTTCTTAAGTGTAACTGACCTGGTACAGTAAATTCTCAAGATTTAAAAGTGACTCATTTCCAAAGCTCCACACATTAGCAGCTGGTATTATTCAATCTGAGATTTAAATTTATAATGTACTCTTGATAATGTACTCCCAATACATTTTTCACTTCTCTATCTCTTGAATGACACAAGATAAAAGATCTTTAAGGTATAAATATTTTATACAAACTTTCACTCTGTTTTTCCTCAGCCATTTTCCATTTGCGAACAGTAGACATCATGCAAAAAAAAAAAAAAGGTTGAAAGAGTTTTATGGATTATGCTGGGGGGGGGGCGACTGAGAACTGCTCATCCATTCTGCTGTGGCAGCAGACACCACAGCTACCGGCCCAACGGCCCTTGCTGGCTAATCAGAATGTTCCACCCTAAATGGGGTCTGATTCAAAGTACTATTTTTCCATGGGGCAGACAGTGGGCTGGAAGGGAACAAATTCCCAGCATCATCTACAGTGATAAACTAAGTTTGGGCAGGGCACTGGGGATGCCAATAGAACCCTGGTACTGAGATACCTCATCCAGCTCAAAGGGTCAGGACACAGCCATGCAGAGGAAGAGAATCTTACCAGAAATCGGAAGACCATCCCAAGGCATGTGGCTTCTGGCAAATCATTTATTAAGGCCAAGCCTCTCTTTTAACATTTGTAAAATGAAGAGGTTGACCCATCAAAGGTTTTCAAACTATCTGCACAGATCCTCCAGGGCCTTGCTACTCAAATTAGGGTCAGTGTATGTTGGACACCTCAGGGGTTTATTGAAAATGCAGAGCCTTGGGCCCCACCCCAGACCTACAGAATCATAATCACCTTATAAGGGGTTTCCTAGGTGATTCCTTGCCCTAGGGATCAACTGGGGGTTGTTTTAGGAAGAAAGGATAGATGGGCCAAGCTAATAGGGATCCAGGACCCCCCTCACATTTCTACTTTTTCATATATATGTGTTTGTGTATAGATATGTGTGCGTGCGTGCGTGTGTGTGTGTGTGTAAGCTTTCCCATGAATTTAGTTCTGAAGATCCCTATTTAAAGAAAATCTGGGGGCTCCTGGGTGGCTCAGTCAGTTCAGTGTCTGACTCTCTCGATTTCCACTTAGATCCTGATCTCAGGGTCGTGAGATTGAGCCCTGTACTGGGCTTGGCACTGGGCGTGGAGCCTACTAAGAATTCTCTCTCTCCCTTTCCCTCTGCCCCTCCCTGCCCCATTCACACTCACTCTCCCTCTCAAAAAAAGGAAAGAAAATCAAAAACCATTGGATAAAACGACCTATAAAGGGGGCACCTGGGTGGCTCAGTGGGTTAAAGCTTCTGCCTTCTGCTCAGGTCATGATCTGAGGGTCCTGGGATGGAGTCCCACATTGCGCTCTCTGCTAAGCAGGGAGCCTGCTTCCTCCTCTCTCTCTCTGCCTGCCTCTCTACCAACTTGTGATCTCTCTCTGTGTGTCAAATAAACAAATAAATAAATCTTTAAAACAAACAAACAAAAAACTGACCTATAAAGTCCTTCATAACTACAGCTGTCCATGAGTTTACAAATCTGTAAAAGTACTCACATTTATCACTCTAAGGACTCTTTGTTTTCTACATTAACTCACTGTGGAGAGAAATCCACAATTTGAAACTAATCTCCTTATATACAGAAAAGTAATTTGATTTTTTCCTAAAGATGTCATTAAGAACATGAATTACACAAAAGAATTCTACTACTGCTAACACCCCCAAATTACTTGGGAATATTAGTGTACAGGATGTGTGTATGTACACACATATAAAAAACTAAATATGGATATGTAAATACAGATATACTCATATACACGTGTGTACACCTATATATGTATTTATATATGCACACACGTGCACTGTTTCCATATATGCATACATATACACATATGTGTACTATCAATATTTGCTTTTATATTGCACACACATATCCATGTACACATGTGTGTATCTGTAGAGAGGATCTCAAGCTAGGAACCATCTTAACCTGGTATCTGCTCTACTTTGACAGCATCTCCATGTTTTTTCTCACTGTTCACGCTGCCTGCAAACATGTCTTGTTCATTTCCACTTTCCACACTCAAGCACCTGTCCATTAGGACTTTGCTGCTCTGGAATGAAAACTCAGACTTGGGTAGAAGTCAGGCTTCACCGATGGTCTCTTCCGAGCGTATAAGCATGTGCTCTAGTACCTGGACTAAACTCTCCTTTGGATGACTGGAAGCTGGCTGTGCTTTATTTTCCTAGTTATCAGATGCTTTCCCAAATATAAAAGCAGAAAATCAAAGCCACAGGTATAGGAAGTCTGCCTGTAAGTGACTTTAAGAAAAAGATTATTTTATTTTCTCAGTTCCCCTCATCTCATGCCAATCTATCCTCTGCAAACAGATTGTGATCATCCTTGTGAAACCGCCTAACAAGTCTGGAAAATGGGAGCTGGTGCTGCGTCATGCTGACAACCATCAGGGGGGTTGGAGGGTAAAGAGAACGGGAGAGCACCCCTCAGCCTGCACGTTCTGCTTAGGCTTAGCCCCCTGTCACAGGCCGGCCACTAACTCGGTCCCAAAGCTGGCCTGAGCTAAGAAGGTGGAGGCCAGTGCAGTTATAATCTGTTCTGACCTCCAGGGAGGAGAGGCTTAAACCCCCAAATGTTTGTTCCTCCTTCCACATGCTCAGCGGGCATCTTTGGAGGATGCTCGACTCCTAATTCGTCTCTGCCGATGAGACAGGACACTCTCTAGATGGCACAAGAAGGCATTCCCATGGCTGAAGCTATCCAGAGGGTGCTTCAAAACCCCATTTCAAAAGTTGAATGACACTTCACAGTGGTTCTCAAAACGTAGCGTGTATCAGAATCACCCAAGGTACTGGTTAAACAACAGATTGCTGGGCTCTGCCCCCAGAATTTAGGATTTACTAGGTCTGAGAAGCGACTAGACATCCTCTCTTCTAGCAAGTTGTCAAGTGATGCTGGGGCCTCTGGACTTGTGACTGTACTTGGAGACCCACTAATCCAGGTCCAAGCCCTTTATTTATTTGTTTGTTTGTTTGTTTGTTTATTTATTTATTTATTTTCAGCCCTTATTTTAAAGAGGAGGCAGCAAGGGACCAGGAGGGTGGAGGGATCTGGCCAAGGCCGCGAGAGGACCAGGGAAGAGAGGACTCCAGTCCCTCACCCCCTCTCACCATTCACGGTCACAACACTTCCCATCACAGAACGAGGCTCACAGGGATCCGATGAAAGGTATGCCAAGAATGTCTTTATCTATAAACAAAGATCCTTGGTGTCTTATACGTATGTAGCCTTTTAAAACTTCATCTACGTTATCTCACTGGAGTCTCATAACAGCCTAATGAGATAGGCAGAGCAAAGATTAACGTCCCTATTTTAGAGATTAGGAAATTGAGATGCAGCGTTGTTAAACAGTCCATCCAAAGCCTTACCAGGTTCGGCAAGTGCCTGAAGGGATGGCCGCTACACAGGGTGTGGTCCGTGGCCCTAACGGGTGGACGTCACAGGAAGCCCGACTGCAGGGCAAAGCCGGTCTGCAGGGCAGAATCCCAGGCTGCGCTGCAGACCTACTAAGTCCGAATCTGCCCCTTAGCAGAATCCTCACTTGATTCATATGCATTCGTATGATTCCTGGTACAGAGAGGCCTGGAAACCAGGCCAACTAATTCCAGAATCGATGTTTCCTCTCCCGTTTCTCTCTCGCACGGAAAGTACTGCTCAGTGTTATAGTCTGACTTATTTTCCAACCTAATTGAGAAGTTAACTCTTACCAGGAAACTCTTACCAGGTAAGAAGTTAACTCTCATCAGGTAAAGGGCACTTGCTGTGTTTTGCCCTAAATAAATAAATAAATAAATAAATAAATAAATAAATAAATAAATAAATAAATAAAACGGAACCAGGTTAAATTACCTTGATTACCACCAGTCTTGGTAATCCTCTGTAGTCATTTTCTTGACTGATGTATAGACCCCTATGAAATGAATCCTCTGAGAAGAAGATGGGAAAAAAACGAGACAGTGATCAATGGATTCAATTAGTTACAGTATAATTCTACCAAGATGAACAAAGATGAAGATGCAACGCATCCACTCCGGGACAGCTAAAATACTCTACTCAGAAAGTACGCCATTTCTTTCCCACATCCTTCAACTATTAAGTTCAGAAAAGCACAAAACAGCTGCTCCTAAGACACCTGGGAAAATAACCACACTAAATGCAAGGCTCCTCACAACTGGAAGTATTTAAATACTGTTCTAATGATCCAGGCAAGATGACAACTGCATTTCTTCACATACAGGAAGTGTTCTACAGACCGATTTCTCTAATGCCGGCAAATAAACCCCTCTCACGACACACAGTCAACCAAGAAGTAACTCAGTGGTTACCGTAAGACCACAGTTTGGAAACAGGTACGCAGGTTTTTCCTTCAACTTTTCAAATCAATTCTTTCGATGGAGATTCTTTGTGGAAGAGAAACCAGAATGCTGATACAGGGCACCTGTGAAAAGCTGCTGGCTTCAGCACGGCAAAATGTAAATTCAAATTTTTTTTTAATATATCAATCTTAGGCCTTCAAATGAGTGACTATAAAAACAAACACACAAGGGTTCTGCTTTGTTTTGGTTTTGTTTGGTTTTTGGTAATTTCAGAGTTGCTCTGTGCAAACACATAATTAGTTAATCAGGGTAGTAAGAATCCAATCATTAAAATTAATGCTCAGGGCACACAAACAACCATTTATAATAGCTGAGCGGGTCAGCATATTAAATAACACTGCGGCACTGTAAAAATGATTATTTTAGAAAGATGTGAATCTATTAAAAAGAAGGTTTCTTCCCCAGTTTAAAAATAATGTGCTGAATTAATAAAGTTGATCAAGTGATTAATAGAATCCACAATCTTAATCTTATTATTTTCAAAGAGGAAAAGGCTTTTCTGCCAAGAGCCAACTGTCTCCATTTGCTTAAGAACAATAAAATCTGACTGACTGTGATCTTACCTACTCTCTCTGAGATAATTTGGCATGGGCATACCTTTAATGCTCCTTGTATTTCTTTATCAAGATACACAAAGCTGTTAGTGGTTTATCCCTCTGAAACCTGGGGATTCGTGTAAATAACTTTTAACAGTGGGGCCGCACATAACAATTTACAGAGCACTGTGGCAAAATGCAGTTCAAAGTTGTTCTTGATTTAAAATGTTTAAAGTCCAACCACAGTGTCAGTCTGCCCAGAGAAATCTCTTATAAAAGTTTTCACACTCTGTTGGGTTAAGAGACAGTGGGTATTAATCCTATGGCTTCTACGCCAAACTTCCTTTTTGTGGTCAGCAGAGAAGCTATGTGGTTGGTCTGAAGGAGTCCAGAGTCTTTTTTTCTGTGTTAAAACAAGGGAAAGTGGGCCGGTTACAGAGTAAAAGAAAAACCACAGCCAGTTTACCCTGCTGTAGCTTTTCCCTTAAATGTGGCCTAGAGCTATTCTGCTTTCCAAAAAAAGGTTTAATTTAAACCATACACAGTGCCGCAGGCTGCCACGTTTCCAAACTCAACATTCCTTTCTAATCTGTGCACTTGAGAACCAACACACTCTGTTTCCAGTGGTACTCAGATGAGCTTTAATAAATAAAATATCACTGCCCATCCATTACTTAATTTGATAATAATACGCCCTTTTCTTCCCCCCCCCTCTATTGACATTAGCCTAAGTGCTTGTTCAAGTGTTGTAAACATCACCTCAAAAAAAAAAAAAATCAGTTCTGCTCTCTTTGGGGGAGTGAGGGGAAGGCAAAGGGGCCCTGCAAAGTGAGGGAACCTCTGAGTGTGAGCAAGGGGTCCAGGGCCCCAGAAAACCACCACGCCGTGAAAAGGTAGCAGGTGCTCCAAATAACGTCTTATCTTTATATTAAAAAATAAACACTTTGCTTACTCCTTGGAGAGGACACTGGGCTCTGTGCTGTTTTTCAAGATGTCGCCAGGAGAGACCACAGCCACGCCAGCTCACGGCTACGAAACTGCCCCACGACCAGCACGGGTCTCCCTGGTCAGCGGCCCAGCGGGCGCCGATCCCCACGCGGGCCAGAGCGAGCAGAATGAACACTCCACGGCTGGGGTGCTTCGCGCCTCTGCCTCCGTGCCCGCCCTCGAACGTTCATTAGGGACTCCGACCCCAGCGGGACGGCCGGCACCCAGTTTTCCACGTGAGCCACCGCGCTCCGTTACACGTGACACTTGTCGATTAAAGAGGAAACCCGTTTAAACCAAACTGAAGTTAAGCTGGTACTTTCTTCGACATCTGATTTACCGCTGCTGTTATCGTCCAAAAGGAAGTTTGTTCTAGAACAATGATAGCAGTAGTAATCCTCCTGTTTCAGTAGTGAGGGATTTAAACACATTCAGGGCACTGGGGACCCGTCAAAAGGTTTCTTTCAACAGAACTATGTATTTTCAGTAGGAGAAGGAAGGTCTTACTGATGGGATAACTGCCAAGATTGGACAATTTTTCAGCCTAACAGTTTAGAGAATATCATTTTAAACTACCTGGTATAATACAAATGTGGCACAATAGATCAATGCAATGAATTCTCTATAGTCAGTAAAATGCTCTCCCAAATAACGGAATCCATTAATAATGATTACTGCCCCCGGGCCTTTGCCACAAAAGTAATGCCCAATGCTACATCTCAATAGTCTCTAATAAATACCTACAAGTCCCACAATAAGCACATAATCCCAACATGGCAAATAAGTGCAGATTCCAGGGAGAGTGCAAATTAAAAAGCCATTATGTTCAAAACTTATTTTACCTTGTAAAATACACTTTCCTGATCCGTGAAATGGGGCTTAGGGGACATGATCTCGCAGGTCCCTTCCAGCTCTATGAGTCCATGAGGGTTTAAAGTTTTCTCAAGGGTTTTAATTCTTAATGCACCCACTTTAGGATTCCTACCAGCACACCAATAATAATTAATGCTAATAAGGGGCCATGAAACTTTTGCAATGAAACTTTAATTTGGATTGATCTGGAGGGGAAAAAAAACATAGAAAAGAAGATTTCAGCTTTAGATTTTTAAAGTCAAACATGACTTGTTTGCTGAAAAAAACTGAAAGCGGCACATTTGGACTACTGAAATATACAATTTCCAGGAAATGCAGGTAAGTGACCCAGCATGTATGGAAATTTAAGTATATCTTTAAACTCTTAAAAAGAAAACCTCGGAGGCGCCTGGGTGGCTCAGTTGGTTAAGCGTCCAACTCTTGATTTCGGCTCAGGTCACGATCTCACGGCCCTGGGATGGAGCCCCTGCACTGAGACCAGGTCAGGCTCCGTGCTCAGTGGGGACTCTGCTTGGGATTCTCTTTTCCCTCTGCCCCCTCCCCCTGCCTGCTCACTTGCGTGTGCGCATGCTTTCTCTAAAAAATGAGCAACCAAATCTTGAAAAAAAAAAAAAAGAGAAAACTCCAAAATTCAAATATATTTCAACTATGTCCCAACTAATAATGATCATTAATATTCATTGTTTATTCTATGACCAACATGACAAATCCTTTGTGTGAATTACTAGCTGTTATTCCTTACAAGGTGCTATAATGATCCCCAAGTTACAAATGAGAAAACTAAGGCTTATGGAGAGTTAAGTAACCTCATTGAGGTGAGAACTGGTAAGGAACCAAGAGACAGCTAAACCCAAATTAGGGGAACCCCAGAACCTAGGCTCCTAGCCACAAAGTAGGCACGGCCTCTTGTTACACTGTATCCATGGAAAAATCTGGGGAAACCAGGTTGCTTTCTTCAAACACCCCTCACTTCTGGGTGATGCTGACTACTTCAAGCCCCAAAGGTCAGGCCTCAGATTGGCTTACATGCAGATCATTTCTATGCTACAGATCTTTAATTTGCTCTATTTGAATGCGTGCTTTTAATTCCTCAATCCACAGGAGTAACCAATAGCCTGAGTTGAAATGGAAGGATTCTCCTTAGCTTGGGAGTCAACTATTCAACTGTCTCCTGCTCTTTTCTCACCAAATTCCAAAATGCCCTTGACTAAAGGGAGACCAGGTAATAAGGACCTGCCGGTAAACTCGTTCCTCTCATCAAATGTAAAAGCCAGCTTAAAAGCTTCCCTAAGGGGACCAGTAAGGTCACACTTAGAAAGATCTGGACTGCGTATGTAGACAAACAATTTACTTGAGGCTCTGAGGACAAGAGTAGCCCAGTGGCTCCTACAGGAATAAACTAAGCAGTCACCTAGAGTCTTCGGAACTTCGCATGTCTGAAAAAGCAGGAAGATCTAGGAGCTATTTTTAGTATATCAAAAGCTCAAGGGCGCCTGGGTGGCTCAGTGGGTTAAAGCCTCTGCTTTAGGCTCAGGTCATGATCTCAGGGTCCTGGGATCGAGGCCCGCATCGGGCTCTCTGCTCAGCAGGGAGCCTGCTTCCCCTCTCTCTGCCTGCCTCTCTGCCTCCTTGTGATCTCTCTCCCGCTGTGAAATAAATAAATAAAATCTTTAAAAAAAAAAAAGCTCAAATAGAAACTATACACTTACTCGTGGAACAACTGCACAAGCTTGCTAAAACATCAACCAACTCATTGCACAAAAACTATTTCATGCCCTTACTGCTGATGGTTTGTTTGTATCCCTGAGCTCAGTTACAGATGTCTGTTTGCTTTAAAAATAGGAAAACAAATTAATTATTAACCAATGCAGTTTGTCTAGAAGACACAACTTTTCCAAAACAGGGAATCCAAAATAATAGTTGAGGTTCTTGGTGGTAGAAGGAATTGGAAGTTAGAATATTAAAATGAATCTCAGATTTAGTTCCTTACAATAATGACAAAACAAAAGGTCACATTATAAAGGAATCATAAACACTTACAGGCAGGCTGCTAGTACAATAGGACCGAGAACGGTGGGGAAGATGGCAAACTAGAAAGCCCAGCCTAGATTCCATCTCAAGGCATTCCCATTCAAATGTTTGAGAACACTGTGCGGGCAGCATTCAACTCACAGAAAACCAATTTACCAACCCTGAGCTCAACACACCCATTTCACCCATCAGGTAGCTTGTTTTCAGAGAAGCGACGTGACTTGCCTAAATGTACTGCCTGAGTTGACTCCCCACCTTAAACAAGCACAGGAGGACTGGAAAGGAGGTTTCCTGATGCCCATTCTTAGGTGCACTTACTGAACAAACTCAGCACTTACACATGGAAAAAGCAGGGTTTGAAAGACAAATGATTTAAGATACCTGCCCTCACTCTCCTTAGAGTAGGAGACATAGACCAGGAAACAAACATTACAATATAGCATGAACACCGCAATGAATTCTCTGTTCTCATAACTACAATGGAAGTACAGAGGTGGTGACCAGGAGCCACGTTAGGGGATGCAGTCCTCAAAAATTTGGTGTCCAATCTTTGCAGGTATGCACTACTGTGTGATAACGCTTCTGGACTTTCTATCTTCAAAGAAATATATTCTACAAAAAAAGGGGGGAGGGGTCTCAGATCATGACACTCTCAGAAAGTCTTAGCCTAAGAAAACTTTAATGGCCCAGTTATAAATCTTCCCAAATGAGAATTTGTAATAGAAATACTGACAGACCTTTAATTATGGCAGCACTATGGGGCTTTGTATAATAAAGCCCACATATTTTCAGCTTACATCATTATTTACAGGATGCCTCGCAAAGGATTTTATTTGCAAGTGCTTGCCTGAATCCATGAAGTGAAGTTTTGCACAGGGAAAGGAAGTGCAAAGTACACTGTGTGAAAAAGCAGGGATTTACCTCCTGGGGTTTGGGAGGCCCAGGGACCAGGGGCTTCAGGCAGTGAATGATGATTTTGACTCCTCCAGTTTGTATAAAAGGTTGAAGTTCAGTCTGGCGCAGTGCAGCATTCCACAAGACCTGCTGCCTCTTTGAGCAGGCGATTAATCTCATGATCGATAGACCATATGATTAGGCACTAATAGCTGATAGGAGGAGAGAATAAACAACCATAAATTTGCTTTGTACCGAGTAATCCAAGTGTAAGCGGGGTCATTTAATGGCCACATTGGGTCATGTTACCTAAGGGGCCATATGGAATAAAAATGGAAGACACATACATTTTTTAAGATCTTCCATTATTAGCTCTGGGTTATGGGACCAGGGTGGGGCTATGCACGCAGCACCTATTTGTTTAGTATTCTTTGGTGACAGATGCGAAGGTTTCCATGTTCTGAGCGTGGAGGGCTGACTGCAGAGAGAATAATGGAAAAGTCCCATTGTTGAAATAATTCCTCTATAAGCACCATCGTCAATCACCCTCAGTATAACATGAGTGGCCCTGGGTGGTCTGTCTCATCAGTCCGTGCAACGCTGAATTCTGTGCCTACAGGACAAACTAAAGGGAAGCAGGGTTCAGAATCCAGGATAGGACCGTGTGTATCTCTCAGTCAAAGCAGTTGCTGGACTGTTTAATTTCGTCTTTGCATGCAGATCACTGCTCTGAGTTCCAAGGCTGTTTCTCAGGGTGTCATGAACTTCCAGTATTGGGAATGGTTACGCGACATAAAAGCTGGGATCCAGAAGGTCATAAATCTCATTCTTTCTTTTCTCCTTTTCCCTGGCTTCTTCCCTAAGACTCTGACCTCCTCCATCAGCCCCTTGAAAGAAAGAAATCAATCACCCCCAGACTAAAATGAAAACCTGAGCCTTCCCTAGGCATTGGATGATTTTCCCTTGTCTGTGACAAAATTCAAGAAAATCCAAAAAATGTCAATTCTCTCTTACATGTGTCCTTCTCTCCTCCCCACTCTGAGCCCTGGGAAGCAAAAAGTCCTTAAACTCTTGCTATCAAGGACCATGAAAAAGAAAAGGAAGACACTTCGTTAGCCTAAAAGGAATGTGCCAGAGAAAGTAATTGTTGGATAAAAAAGAACATCAACTGGGCCGGCACTTCGTTCTCAGCCCCTCAACAAACCACACTAATCTCTTTTTTTCTTTGTAAACTATCTGGAAAAAAAAACCCCTCCAAATCACCCTCTCCACTTCTGAACTGTTGCTCCCAGTCCCCGTTCTCTCCATCCCCCTCCCTCCCTAGTCCTACTAATATGGCCTTTGTTGATTTCCAAGCCTTTGGGGAGCAACCGTTCATCACTGTTCCTTACAGTCTAATTGTTCAATACTGCTGATAGCTCTTGAATGGAGAGAGGAGTATTCTATCGGCTCTTTTGAGAAGAAAGCAGGAGCTTCAGACACCCTGAGGTTTGCTGGGGAATTTTTGTTATTGTTGTTCCCAGGAAGCTGGGAAATTCATTCCCCCTCCAAATGCAAGCATTACCAATGCCCCCAAAGAAGTCCAGCATGAGAAGCAGTTGCTACAGCCAACCCACATGAGAATTTTTCAGTTTACCCTGAAAATCCCTTCTTGGTTTACATTTATTCAGAGTTTCCACTCAGAATTTCTGAGCTGGAAGACTTTTGGGCCAGGTACATTTATACCATAAAAGGATGCCCCCAAATGTCAAATCACAAGGGAGACTCCCAAGATCCAGCCATTCCTCTGCTGACACTTTTTGGAACAATGAAAGCAGCCCAGCCGGGGCCACCCTGACTAACTCCCAGTCAGGAAGAAGGACTTGCCTGGGAAGGAAACGAACCAGAGGGCCAGGATAATCGTCTGCTCCAGTGCGTCCCCAGGGGAGGGACGTAGAGCACAGCGATAGAAGGGGACCTGGCAGAGAACGTGGAGCTGAGCAGAATAGAGCCTTGACCCCTGGGAACATGGGTCAGCGCTCTTTCCTCTACACCACCCTGCCTCCTAACACGTGTGTTTTTTAAAGTTCTTCCTTAGTAACTACTATCAATTTCTAGCCATCTCTGAAACACCCAGAACATAGGGAAGACACTCAATTCCCTTCTTGAACTGATCTGAATTCTCCCCGGAAAGTGAAGGGAGCGGGGGAGAAACACTTCCTTTGCAGACACACAGAGTCTGCTCAGGTCTAATTCAGCTGTCCTGCCCTGATCTTGGTGGCTAGGTCTAACCACGTCCTTGTGGAAACCCTGCAGGGCCTCCATCCAACCTGGTTCCTTGCAGTATTAGTAGTCATAATAATACCTCCCATTTACTGAGCATCAAATATAAACTGGCACACTGGCAAAACAAAATCACTTCCAGTTGTCAATCGTGAGTTAATACTGTTCTCCCATTTCTCAAATAAAACAAAAATAAACAGAGATGAAGGAACTCAGAGAGGTCGAGCAACTTGCCCACAGTCACACAGTCCATCAGGAGCAGAGACAAGGTTTAAATCACATCCATCTGTCACAAAGGCTGATTGGTTTTCCAGTAGATGATGCTGTTTTTTCTTTTTTTTTTTAAGATTTTATTTATTTATTTGACAGAGACAGTGAGAGAGGGAATACAAGCAGGGGGAGCAGCAGAGGGAGAGGGAGAAGCAGGCTTCCCGCTGAGCAGCGAGCCCGATTGTGGGGCTCGATCCAGGACCCTGAGATCATCACCTAAGCCGAAGGCAGACACTTAACAACTGAGCCACCGAGGTGCCCCGATGCTGTTTTCCACAATGGCTTAAAAATTTAAGGGTGAGAATGCACTATAGTTCTCAGGAATTGGTTGGTACCAGTACCAATGGCTGGCCTTCCTGGCTTACATTTTTCCAAGCATGAAAGCACTACAATCTTACACCATTCCCATGGATACCAGAGCTTCATATCACTAAGGCAATCAGAAACAAGATGAGTCAGTCTCAGCAAAAGCACTAAGGATAGATTGAGGCCAGGGCTGTGTGGGCAAAAAGGAGTGGAGTGAAAGACTATCTAAAGATTTTTTAAATCTTATTATAAAGCCACAGGCGCGCGTGCGCACGCACACACACACACACACACACACACACACACACACACACACACCGCACTCTCCCACCCCCCAAGAAAAAACACAGGAAAGAGGCCAAAAAAAAAAAAAACCCCAAAACTTGACTCATTTATTCTTTCATCCTCGGAAATGTTGGCTGAGCACCTACTATGCACCAAACTTTCCGAAATTGAATTAGAAAGGAAATGGTTCCGTTTCCCAACTTCTATTTGCCTTCGGACCCTTTGGCATCAGGCACACTAATGGTAATTCATCAGTCATTCTCCTTCATGAACCCATTTTACCCCAATGCTGACGCTCTCTATAAACACAAGAGAATCTGCCGCTCACTTGACTATTTTTGTTCCTGTTACTATAGAGCCATATTTTGCCATTTCTAAATGGAAAGTCCTAATAAAGTAGAGTTTAGGAGATGTAATCCAAATGATTCAAGCTTCTGACGATGATCTGCATTCTCCCGAAAAGAAGGTGCAGAGACACAGATTTCAACAATTCCACTAGTCAGTAGCTTCCTGCTGTTATCCAAAGGTTCATAGAGATATAAAAAGCGAACTAGGCCTTCAATCAGATACTAGCAGTGATGCCTCCTGAAAGTCTTCTAGAAGAACTAAATCATAAAGAACCAGCAGGAATTAGCCAGACAAAGGGGATGGAGGGGTGGGGGTGGTTAGGCAGAGAAAGAGAAAGTAAAGATGCAGAGAAAATGGAAAGTAAAGTCTCCAGGCAAGAAGGAATGTGGAACATTTCGCAAGCCACAAAGAGTATATCCTGGCTAGCAGGTAGAAGAAGGCTTGACAGGTGAGCAGGGACCAGTATTTTTAAGAGACCTTGTAATAGCGATCACTCATTCTTCCATTCATTCCGCAAATGCTAATGAGCACCTACTATGTACCAGGCATGATGCTCGACCTCAGAGATACTGAGATGGGTTAGCAATGTCTCAGGATACCTGTTATCACCATTCAATGATGAGCTGTACCTTACACAGCTGGTTAATGTTCACCATGAAATGTAAACTGGAACACAAGAAAATACCCCCTTGCTTTTCCTAATCCACCCACTAAATTAAACTATTCACACCTGCAGGGGAAGGACTCACTTGCATTGGTTGACAATGAACATTAGCCAACCCCCTAGGATAACATTGGACTTTTGCCCACTCATCAATATTAATTGCAACATATATAGATGCCCCCTGTGTTCTCCCATTTCTCCAATTTCAGCCCTCACACCAAGGTAGGTTCTTAATCCAACGGAAGTTTCAGGGCACACACTTCGGTGCAGCTGGGACAATAAAAGTTCACATGGTATCATTAAGCACCACTAGGTGAAAAAAAAAGCAAATGAAAATTACATGCTTTCCAACAACATAGAAAGCCCAAGGTCTACTTACAAAGAAAAAAAAAATCAGCCTGAATGCCATAAAAGAAGGCAAAATGATTTTCCACCAGCAACCATGCAGGACTCACATTTTTCCACATAATAAGATTCTACTTTTAAAAACTGAAATAAAATAAAATATCTCAATTACCAGAGACCTGACTCCATGAGACTAACCATAAAAATTATTAAGCCACAGAATCTGTTCTTCAGGGATGGAAATTAATGTTAGTATTCAGTCACTCACCTTGACTTATCTCATTATTTCCCAATACTAGGAATCTACCTGGTTTAGAGTAGATTTATGGGGACACTGAGGAAAGAAGAGCGCATAGCTTCAGTCACTCGAAAAGAATCGTAAGATTCACTAACTCACCACCCAGTCAGGTGTCCTAATCACATGAAATACAATTTACGCCAGTCACGTGATGTCAGCCACCTGGCCATACTCCACTCTCAACTTCTAGTAAATACCTTATCAAGTGAAATTCAGTGAAACTCAGCTAACATGGTTTTTCAAACGTGTGAAAGAATCCTTTCATTGCTACAGAAACTTTGACCAAGTATCTTCTAGAACCCCGCAGAAGCAGTCCCTTCCTGTAAAGAGCACACCATTTTGGGGAAGAGGATGGGATGTGGGGGCAGTGGGTAGCACATAAATCCACACAATTACAAAGCAAAGGTGCTGTTCCTTAGTCACTTACACAGAGAGCGCCACAGAATCACAAATGGGGAACACCTCACAGGCCCAAGGTAACCTAGGAAGGCTTCCTGGCAGCAGAGTTTTTGAGCTCAGTCTTGTAAAAGAGGAATAATTAAGGATGTTTTCAGGTAGTGAGGCATGTATGATTGACTCTGCTAAGTTGTCAGTATTTTGTATTTTAGAGTGTGATCCATTGGGTTGAGTTTTACAGAATGGAAGAAATTACTTTAAAAATCCTGCCTCTCAGGCACCTGGCTGGCTCAGATGGTTAAGCATCTGCCTTCGGCTCAGGTCATGATCCCAGGGTCCTGGGACGGAATCCTGCATCAGGCTCCCTGGCTCCTTGGGGAGCCTGCTTCTCCCTCTGCCTCTCTCTCTCTCTCTCTCTCTCTCTCTCTCTCATGAATAAATAAATAAAATCTTTAAAAAATAAAAGTAAAATAGAAAAATAAAAATCCTGCCTCTCAGCTGATAAGCCCAGGGACGCGGGAATCTTCAGGCAGGGTGGAGTCAGCTGAATAATGACCCCACCACCACCTACTCACCCACCCAAGATGGCTATATCCTAATTCCAGATCTGTAAAAATACAGCAAAAGAGATTCTGCAGAGGTTATCAAGTTAAAGATCTTAAAGTGGGGAGACTATCCTATCATCCAGGTAGGCTCAATGATGTGATCGTAAGGTTGGTTACCTACAAGAGAGACGCAGGAAGATCAAAGACCTGGAAGCAGGAAGCAGAGACTAGAGTGACAGAGCTTTGCACCAAAGAGGGGCCGCACCAGCTGGACGAGGCAAGGACCAGGGTTCTTCCCTGGAGCTTCCAGAAGGAACCAGCCCTGCTGACACCAGCCTGGTTTTTAGGCCTCCAACCTTCAGAACTGTAGGAAAATAAATTCGTGTCATTCTAAACTACTAACTTTATGGTAACTTGTTACAGCAGCAATAGGACACTAAAACATGAGCCTTGCAGCAATCGGAGGAAGAGTTAAGTTAAATCTGCACTAGCCTGACCTCACAAATCCAGGACAGCAGGATGTGCCACAGCAAAGGAACAGTGTCAGTGGTCATTACTAAAGGAGTTGAACTTCACACATAAAACCTAAAACAGGTGGTTGCTGATAGGACTGAAAGCGAGCAGTCATCTAGTGTCCAGGGAATTAATATTTGAGGGCCTCTGCCATGTGCCCCCTCCTCCAGGCTCAGCATCTGTGTCAAACGCCCTACACCACAGACACCTACACTCCCTCCCACATGTGAAAAAGAAAGTACCTGGACAGCAAGTGTTTTTGTCCCATTCGTTCACCAGCACCTAGAACAATGCTTGGCACATGATAGTTACTCAGTAATATTTAGTGAACTAATGAAAGCCTGGAGATTAAAAAAAATAATCTATTTGTGAATAACAACTAAGTCTCCGGTGGATAATATTTCTTCTGAAAGGTTATCTGATTGGCAGACTCTGCAGATTTTGAGAAAACAGCCTCCTCGAAATTATACTTCTGGTTTTAGCCATACAATGTAATGTGTAATAAAAATGGCAAAACAAAAATTCGGAAAGTCAGTGAAACCGGGTTATCTGGCAATATGTTAGATTCGTGTTCTTACTGTACTTGAGGGAAGCATTAATTTCCTTGAGAGTTCTTCTCCTTCGCTTAGTGCTGAAATGGCATAAAAGAGGCAGAGGTTTGATTCTTTTAGATTTACTATTAATGCCCCAGGATTTCAAGAATAAAATATCTGCAAGCAGGTTTGGAAGACCCTTAATTAAATAAAATTTTATAGGCATCTGAAATATCCCAAAGTTAAGGGCTAGAGGGCAAGGCAGCATCACTTAGGCTGGTGATGTTGACACTGAGGGAGGTCAACACACGTTTCCGAAGCGACTTTGTGTGTCAGGTAAGCTCTGACGCTCGGTCTCATTATTCTGGTTTCTTCTGCTGAAGATGGACACAGGGCAGGAATTAAATGGCTGCAGGCCTTAGGCTAACAGCTAACATAAAGGAAAACAAATATCCATCCATTTTCTAAAGAATGTTCTCTGAGCATCTACCCTGTGCCAAGCCCAGTGCTAGATCCTAGAGCCAGAAACACAATGATAATTAGTTACTGAGTATATTCTTGGTACCAAGCAGTGGTGCTAAGTATGAGGTATGGCCTCATTACTAATATCCTTATTTTCACGAGAAAACCAAGGTTTAGAGAGTTCTCGTAGTTCTGGAGTTCATGTGGCTAGTTCTTGGCAAAGAATCTGAATCCATGTACATGTGACTCTAGGGTCCATGTCCTCCTGTATAAATGTCCCAGAGCCTCTGCCCAGCAAAAGCCCATCAACTGAATGCCATCACAGAGTCAGACCTTGACAGACAGACAGACAGACAGACACACACACACACACACACACACACACAACACAGAGTCGGGATAAATTTGGCGACAAAATTTTCTACAGATCTACCTGCCCCCAAAACACAAAAATGTTGTTTTAAGCTTCTAGAACAGTGGTTTTCAAACTGTAGCATACATCAGCATCACCTAGAGGGTTTGTTTAAAAACAGATTGTGGGGCTTCAATCCCCAAGTTTCTGGAATGGGGACCAAGGGTTTGCGTTTCTAACAAGCATGTGATGCTCCAGGTGATGCTGCTGCTGCTGGTCTGAGGACCACAGTTCCAGAACCTCTGATGTCTAAATCTGTAATGTAATCTAAGGGGGACAATTCTGTCTTTTTTGTTTGTGGCCTCTAGAAAAACACTTAGCACATACTAGGTATCCCGAAAATATGAACCGAGTGAATGAATCTGCAGTGTACTTGAAAAACAGGTAACCAACTTTATTAAAATTGTATGCAAATTTAATGTACACAGGTTCTGACTGGGACCCGAGAGCGTGAGCACCTTTGTGAATGTTGTGACGTATCCTTTGGCCACTCAGAGGCATGGTGTCGATGTATGGGGACTGTCATCACAACCTTTCTCAACCATGGGGATGTGTCGTATTGGAAGGAACATGGAGTCAGTGTTAATTCTCTCATTATTTTAAGCACAGAGTCTATGCAGCTAATTCTGTATAGCTGAATCTCTCTGGGCAAGTTCCTCATCTAGGTAAGCCGAGTTTTCTCTTTTATAAAATGGGTTCTTGGGAAGATCAAAACCAACAAACATGAAATTTTTAGATAGCAGTCTAGCACACAGTAAGAATTCTTCAACAGTAGCTAGGATTACCTTAATCACAAATATATCTCTGTCAGGGTCATCACAGAAATCTTGATCTTCAGTAAAGAGTCGTTCACTCAACAATATATAGCAAATATTTACCAAGCATGCCAGTCATTCTGTGGGGCATGTCTGATTCTCACAAGCCACATTGAGTAACAGGTTAAAGGAAAAAAAAAAAATCCCCTTCCTAGATTTCTAGCCACCCAAAAGACTTGTTCTAAAAACCCTGGGAGGAAAAGCCCAAAGGACTCTCTGTAAGAGCTCAGGGGCAAGAATCAACAAGAGTTATGTAAAGAGGTGAAGCCAGGTGTTTCTCCTCTCTGAGGAGGCATGAAGAAGGTTGAGTCAACAACCCTCCTTGCTCTTAGGGCAAACAGTCACCACGCAGGAGGTTCTCCGGGCAGGTGTGAACGGATCGGAGGAGGCTACACTGTCCCGCAAGTACAGCTGGGAGGTTCTATCCCAGGCTCTCTTAAGCTCCTGGCACACAGGCACTTGCCTTCTCTAAGCCCTAAGAATCTCCGTCTGTGTCTTCCTTTCTCCTCACCTGAAACACAAAGGGCAAAACAAAAATGCCCCTCCCTTGAGTGACAGGTAGTGTCCACGACCATGAGCTGCAGCAAGTTCTACTGGGCAGAAAACTAAAACGACAAGTAAGGGAACCAGAGAGCAGAAAGTAACCTTTACAATTTTGTATTCCTGTGTTCATTCATAATGTAAAAGACTTAGAAAGGTACCCATTTGGACTCTTGGGAACAGGAAAATCCCAAAACCATAGTTTACTATTTTCAAAGGAGTTTCAATATGGGCAGAAATCAAGAATACTGTTCTTCAGGCTAAGTTTATATCCTGAAATATGCTTCTTGTAAGAAATAATTTAAAAATGTGGAATCTAAAATTAAGCAAAAATAACATACAGTATGTTCAGCTTTGAAATTTGCCGGGACTCAGCCAAGTTTACCATAAACAGAAGGCAGAATTGTCTATTTTTAACTTTACAGCCCTTGGGTGATTAAAATTTTGAGCCATAATAAACAACTTTTTTCATCTTTGCAACATAATTTCTCATTTGAAATTGCAGTCTTTTTAGTTGTTTAGGAGATATGGATTGAGCACTTCGTGTTTTTAAATTCTTTCTTAAACGGAAATTTCTTGCAGAGACTAAACGCATTCATTAGCATGCCAAAAGCACAGATTTAAAAAAAAAAAGAAAAGAAAGAGAGAAAGGAAAGGAAAGGAAAAGAACCTCACCAAGGCCGGAAAGTAAATTGCCTTCTCTTCTGTTTCAACTGTTGAACACTTTGTACCTTTGGCCGGCTGCATTTTAGGAGAACACAACAGCAACAGACCCCCCCATTCTGCCTGTGTGAGTGGAGGCACTACAAACGCCTCACCACTGCCCAGCAGATTATTTGGCAATTTGGCATGTCTGCAGATCTGTTATGTCAGCAGAAAGTGTATCTTCCCACCAGGAAAGACGGTGGCGTATGCAATAAACCAATAGCCTTTGACACACCAGTTAATTACATCAGTTAACTACTATCTCCTGTGCATGATCATAGTGTTAATGAAACTATTTTGGTGTGGAAATGAAACAGGTCAGGACAAGCAGATCAGGAAACAAAGGGGATTTAGGGTCATATAGGATGATAATGTGCTGAGTCACACAGAACTTAACCTTGGCCCCCAAAAAGGATATTAAATTATTCCCTCTGCTGTGAGTAACACTCGTATTCTTTTCCTTTGGCATCACTTAGCACTAAGTAGCTCAAAACTCTTTAGAAATTATCCCGTTTAACCATTTTGCCTCCCTATCAAGAGCTATTAGCATCGGCGTTATTGGAGACCAACAGAAGCCCAGTTCAGAGGAGCTGTCTTTGAATGCAATGTGTTTTTTGCCCTGAGTGAAAGGGATGAGTGAAAGATAATGCCTGATTTCTGGTTTGGATGACAGGGTGAAGAATGGTGACAGCCACTCATTTTGAAACACAGGAAGATGAGCAGATTGTTGGAAAAATGGGTCAGGCAGTGCAAGATGTTAACTCAGGTTTTCATCTCTGCTTTTTGTTTTTTGTTTGTTTGTTTTTGTTTTTTTTGTTTTTCACATCAAGTGTGGGTTTGAGACACCAGAGAAAGAGAAAGACCTCTTACTTTGGTCTTCTAGAACAAAAGAGAATATCCCACTAGACACCAAATATTTAAGCTCATTCTTAAGGTCATTCTAAAGAATCGCTCCTCTAGACTAGCCATGCTTTCCTCAACTGTCCCTCCTATGATATGATTTCCTGACCCATTAGCATCCACCCAGGACTCCCATTTTGTTGGCATTCCTTATAGCGTTTGTACCAAAACTGGGCAAAAATATTCCAGCTGTGGTCAGATCACAGCCCAACAGAGCCTTCGCCTTTTGAATGGCAATGTCACACTGCTGGCCTCTGTTACTCTTGTGGTCAACTTACACTCTTGGGTTGTTTTCCCATCAACTGCTGTCAAATTAGGTTTCCTCCACCCTGCCTTTGTATAATGAAAGTTCTACTCTAAAGGCAGAATGCCCCATTCCTAGACTGTGTTTAACAGAAAATGGGGATTTTCATCCCATTTTCATTTCATTCCTACCAATTCCACCCCCCGTTTTGCCAGAATGCCCAGACGGAGCACCTTTCGGAATGAGCTTTCCCATGCTACCTTCCAAGCAAGAGTAAAAGAGTCTGGAAGTGTTCTATCCCTCTTACCACTGGATTCTCCATATCCCAGGCTACTTGATGAATACCACTTTTCACTACAGGACACAAGGAAAGCCACTGAGGGGTGGGGGTGCTACACCCAGAGAACAAGACTATTTTTTTGCTGGTCTTGGAACAATGCAGATGTACTGTCAATTACTTCTTTCTTATTGTAGGGCACAAAATTTGTATTTTCATGACATAAATTTAGATGCTGTGCCCTGCTCCACCCCCACCCCCCACAAAAGAACAGCCAGATATTTACCAACATCCTGGAGGCCAGTAAACAATTTAGGTTTTTTCTGTAGACAGTAGTAAGGAATGCTGATTGCATTTACTTAGCTATCAGTATGTAACAGGCTGTGTAGCCTTCGGGGCAGAGGTACAGAAAAAAGTGTAAAGGAGAGGGTTATGTTTAAAAAAAAAAAAAAAAAAAAGAAGCACACGGGCCAATTTCCAGCCACTTATCTCCCTTTTGCAGCCCCTCCGCCTGGTTGTCTCGAGGTCATGTAAGGATTCGGTAAGTGAGTGGTCTCAAGGCTTCTATCTCCCTGGATATTCCTATCATCGTTTATTGGGTATCCCTCAAGTTTGGTGGAACCTAATGTCTGGACTTCCACCAGGTCATGGAGCTGCAGGAAAAGCTCCTCTTTTACCCGGTTCTTAAAACATCCTGTAAATGTCAATCGATGAACCCATACCAAAATTTCTTCGTAAAAGTCCCTGAGATGTACAAAAGCAACTTCATACCTCTGTGGAAGACGGTAAGAGTAGCAATAGGCTTAACCTGATGCTTATCAATGTCAGAAATCAGAATGCACTTCTTAATAGTTAAGCTCATTACATACTCTTCCAAAAAAGAATGGGGTAATTTAGATGTAGCTGCAGCCTGAAGGCAGGAGGAAAGACAAGATCACTTCCCGGTAACTGTCTGAGTTCATTAATAATGCCACCAGGGCAGGCACTGGTGACTCCGAAGTGAGACAGGAGAGAGTGTTATGAAACCTCAAGTTAGGGAAAACTGATTCTTATCAGCAACTCACTGGCCAGACCAGCTTCCAGGGAAGGTACCCTAACTTCTTTCCTTACTTTCTGGCCTGTAAAAAAGATAACCCCCAGGAGACTCTTTGAGAAAAGAAAAAGGTCTCTATGAATGGGAGCATCCAGGATTAAGAGTCAACTACAGACCTCCTTGCTCTGCAGAACCAACCACCCCCACAGACCCTCTCAGAAAACACTCAACCTGACCAGTATCCAAAGATCCTTAGTCTCAGGAACCGAGCAAGAGGGGGTACACAGGTCAGGTTCCAGGCTGTCCTCTGCAAACTGTTTTCTGCCTTTCATTCTCAGAGTAACTAAACAAGCTAAGAATTATTTCTATTTTACAGATTAGGAAACCGAGACTCCATTTGACTCCAAATGACTAATTCTTTTATTAGAAAGTGAGAGCTCGGGTTCGTCCACAAATCAGTGTGACCGCCAAGGTTCTTTCCCTTTCTAAGGGAGCAGGTGTAAGGTGATTATTTTGAAATTAATTTTCGTGTGACTAAAAATAAATGAAAGAACACTCTTGCTCTTTGGCTCTCTGAGGGGCAAAGTTGCCATAATCACAGTTCTTTCTTTTTTTTCTCTCTCTCACCATAATCTTCACTCCATCTAATTTAGCCTGCTTCAACTGGAAAAAGAGAAAATGAGCAAACAGTAAGAAGAGAGAATATTTAATTTTTACACGCTAATTAATGCATAAGCAACATCTATCACAACTGGAGAAGGTTTCAGGGCTTCCATATTTCCTCCTCTAAACAAGCAGGAGGATCATAATCAACTCTGACCAATCACTGCTGACACTTGGCCTTACAGCTGTGGGCTACCAAAACACCTTCGTCTGAGGTAGATGTGTCTGAATACAGGCTCCTGGCCCTGGTTGCACACCAAGAATCACCAGGAGAGCTTTAGAAAATGCAAATGCCTGATCCCATCCCAGGTGATGCTAAAGGAGCCGCCAAGGCTGAGATCCCCAGTCCAAAAGCACTGGACCTGAGGGTTAAACACAATCCAAAATAGGTTTACTTAGAATTCATCCAAGGATGAAAAGGGAGAGAGAACCGTATTATCCCAAAACTTATGTGGCAGATGTGATTTTTAAACCGATACACACATCTGCACTAGCCTGCCATCCAACTGCCCCAGAGAGCAAGCATTCTGGAGCTGAGCCCACGGTTGAGTTCCAATTCATGGTAATGCACAACTCGGTCCCTTTGAATCTCTTTTTCCTTATCTATAAAGTCGGATCAATAACACCGATCTTGCAGAGTGGTCTTCAAACAGGTATATAAGCTGCTTAAGACCCCGTGCTTAATAAATGTCTCACCTTCTGAAACGTCTCTGCATTTGGCGCTCTAGGCCCCGAAGAATTCCTTTAGTACGTGTGAGTCATCATTCTTTCTAAAAACTACAAGCTTCTCTCCTCTAGCATTTTCCCTTAAGAGATGATCTTGATCCGTAAGATTATGTGTAGAATAGTTATGTTCATAATCCAATGCTCCCATGTTTATAGGATAGTTCGCTTAAGACCACCCTTGGCTAAGTGGAAGTTTTTTTTTAAATATAGGGCATCTATTTTTGAGCACCTATCATGTGTCCGGTATTGTGCCGAGCATTCTACACAGTCTAATCCCATTTAGCTCTTATAAAGCCTCTTCAGGAAGAGAACTATCTCACTTTAGAGATGATGAAATTGGGTTTCACAGAGGTGAAGTAACTTGCGTGCACACACACAGAACTAATGGGGGCACGCGTAAGAATTTGGACGCAGGTCTGCCAAAACTCCAAAGTCAGACCGTAACCGCATCTCCCAGTGTATAAAACAGTGCATATATAAAGTGTATATGAATAATTTATATACAAAGTATTCATAAAACACTTTGTGCGTGTGTATACATGCCAAACTTCAAAAGATTTTATAAGCTATATTTTTGTACATAGAATGGCATCATAAAATTAATTTCTAAACCAATGTTGAAATTCATCTAGTTTCTGTGCTTAGCAGTTGGTGTTAATTTACCTCTCGTAAGTGTTAGGAAGGTTCTACAGCCCCTCCCACCCCCAGCCCTTTTATACTATTCAAGCTTTTTATTAGCCCTAATGTTGATTGCCTTCCCAGGGCATCTACTGGTTTTCGTATAATTTGTCTAATTAAATTTAAAGAAGAGATGTTTCAGGGAGCACCATTTCATCATTTCCTCTTCTACTCCATTCTTTGGGCTTTAATGAGCACCTAAACCCCATCTTAACTCAGCCTTAGTTTCAGCACAGATGAGCTGTGCTTGTTAAGACAGTCTTCAGTTGTCAGGAAAAATAGCTTTATTAAGGTCATGGAATGCAGAGAGTTTGATTAAAGCTAATCAAGGAAGAAAGCCAGGCTGCAGCACTGTGAATCAAGTCTCAGTACAACATGTTTAACATAACTTAACCTAGCCTATCTGGTAAAAGCAGACATAAATAAGACCAGGTTTCCAAAAAGAATGCATGAACACATGCAGGCATATTACACGGTGTAATATACCTCCTTGCATGTGAGCTGAACAGCTCTTTCAATAAGCAGTATATATTTTGAACCACGTGGACGCAAGTGACAGTGGAGGGTTGTCGATAGCCCCTTGTCACTTAAAAGGGGGGGGGCAGGTGGAAAGGAGAATTACTTACATTCTTTCAGGTTTAAAATGTGTGATCTGTGGTTATGTCAGGCCAATGATGGCACATAGATACCACTACCTGTCTCATTACTAAGTTAGGCTTCCAGCTCAGCAAACCTGAGCGACCATTACTAGCAAATACAATGCTGAGGCATCCAACACGAACAATATTGAGGAAAGTTCTTCTAAGTGGGGTGTATAATATTGCTTTCGTTTTAAGAAATTTGACAGCTGGGTATCAGGAAGGAATAGTTGGAACCTGGAAACCTGAAGACCCAGGGCTCTAGTCTAGACTCTAAAGTAACCGGTCACATGACCTTCCAAAAGCTTCCAGGCCTGGGCTACCTGGGCCTCAGTGCTGCTAGAATCCAAGTGAGTATAACAGTGAACTAAACAGTCTCCTAAAATCGTAAAAGTCCTATGGTACTCTAACAGTCTACTTCCAAATCTAAGTTCTGTGATCCTCTTAAAGTCTACTTCAACCTTCGTGTCAGTTTTCTTCCTAATATAAGGCAATATGTTAGTATGAAGGGCCACTCTAATTGGTTACTCGATACTCAAAAATTTAAGAGTAAGAATCCTAGGGCTCCTGGGTGGCTCGGCCGGTTAAGCATTTGCCTTTGTTTCAGGTCACGATCCCAGGGACCTGGGATTGAGCCCCACATTGGGCTCCTTCTCTGTGGGGAGTCTGCTTCACCCTCTCCCTCTCTCTGTCTCACTCTCACTCTCTCAGATTAAAAAAAAAATCTAAAAAAGAAGAATTCTAATTCAAAAAATACCTGTGGAGAATGAATGAGTGTAAAGCCCTGAGGAGTTTCAAAAACGAAAACCCACTGTCCTGTTGATGATCTCTTTTCTCTTTGGTGGTATCTTTCCACTTACTCTTTACCTTTACTCTTTACTTTTTATCCTTTTCCCTTCCCAATACACAATGTCAGGACATATTATCATTAACACACACATTTTTAAAAAATCTTTACAGTTAGGGGCATCTGGATGGCTCAGTTGGTTGGACATCCGACTCCTGTTCTCAGCTCAGGTCTTGATCTCAGGGTGGTGAGTTCAAGCCCTCCATTTAAAAAAAAAAAAACCAACCAATCTTTACGGCTAATTCCATGACACTGATGTTAGGCAGACTCTGTAAATTCATGATTATCAATCTACAGTATTAAGAACTAATATATACTTTAACCTGGCCATCAAAGAATTTTGTACTGGTCATCTGTAGGAGACCCCATGTCAAAATTACATCCTGTATGGCTGAAACAGGTAAGAAATGCCATGAGACACATGCACTGGAGAGTTTAGAGTTCCACACTGTAAAATGGTCATGAGAAACAGCAGACCTTGCCTTCTACAATAGCCTGACTCACCACCTTTTTCTGATTTACTGGAGGTAATGGAATACAGAGGCTTAGGAAGAGCAGAGGAGAGCTGAGCATAATGGGATTTAAATAATCTGATTTTCCTAAGAAAAGAAATTGAGAAGCAAAGAGATAAAGGATTTTCTGTACACACACACACACACACACACACACTCATACTCTTTAAAGCACTTCTGTATCCCTTAGGTATCATATAATCATTATACACACACACACCACAAAGACAAAGGTTCCAGTTTTTAAGCAACAGAGGAACAAAGAAATTAAATGACTTCAGCAACTTCACATACTTTAATGGCAGCACCAGAAGTAGACTCCGGGTCCTCTGAATTCCAATGTAATGTTATCCCACTATACGATGCTGCCTACTTCTTTTCATTTTGTTTTTTTTTAACTCAACAAATATTTATTGAGGGCCACTTACATGTCAGGCACTGTTCTAGATACAAGAAAAACAACAGTGAACAAGATCAATAAGGCCTTTCCCCTGCTAAAACATTCTAGTGTGCATATGCATGTATTTACAATACATACAGTTTAATATATATGGCTTCTCATATACACTTTTCTATACCAGCCAGTTTATGAGACTCATTAAAAATTAAGATCACATATAAATATTTATTATTTTTTGAGAACTGTACTCATTAGGTCAACACAGAACAAATAAACCCCAGCTACTCCAGCCTCCCTTCCTTCTTCATTCCTCCACACAGCTAGCCTTTTAAAACAATCTAAGCAAATAGCAAAGTAACATCTATTCGAGTTACATTTGTTCACATGCTGAGAAGGAAAAAAAATGGCTATAAAAGTCTTTAGAAAAAGGAGAGGTTCAAAATTATGGAGAGAGCTTTTTTTAAGGATCATTTTAAGCATACGTACAGGATCTTAAAGAATGCACATGGATATCTTGTTTGGAAAAAGTTTGTTCTTTTTTCTTTCTTCTTTTTAATCTATACAGAGCACAGTCTTAAAAAGCCTGGGGGTGGGGGGGGTGTCTGCTCCCCATCTCCAGTTCTGTTGCTGAATGAAAGATCCACAGGAAATTAACACAGTGGTAGGGAGTTTCTGGCCAAGAGTGAACTCTGAAACAAAAGACCCACTATTGTGTAAGAAAAATCTGACATCTATACCCTCAGCCATGTTTTAAACTTCAGTAATCCTTTAGGATGATCTATGATTTGTTGTAAGTTTTTAACATATATATCTAGTGTGTTGCATTACTCTTCATCTTCCAACTCCTCCTAAAAGAAAGATTTTAGTTTCTTTGTTCTCTCCTTCTCTCCTTGTTTGTCTTTTTTTAGCCAGGAACAGAGCAAACGAATGCAACCAGCTTCCTTCTTTCGCCCTCCATGTCAAAAGCACACTACCTTCAAGGTTTACAGGATTTCCACTGATACCAAGTTACCTGAGATGATAATATTAGCGTTTGTTGTTTTGAGCTGATGTCACAGAAAGTGATCATTTCTTGGTAAATTGGTGAACCTGACATTGTTGATACTTCCCCACTTCTAATGTCCCTTACAGTAGTAATACCATGGAAAGAATACTAAGGCACGGTGGTGGGAGTCAGTAATCTAAGAATTTAAACTCAAACCACGTGCTGCTCGGATAGATCCACTGAGCATGATCCGTTTGTGGGATGAAGTTAAAAGGAGAGACTCTTTCAGTAAACGTCATGGATTGCCTTGTTTGACACTCAATGCCAATCTCTCAGAGAACATTTTAGATGGATTTTCTTGATTCTCTTTTGGTCAAAAATGACATTACCAAAGCTGGTCATAGCTTCACTGCTATTCTTCAAAAGCAATTGGGTTTACTTCATTTCTATCAATACTAGTTTCCCTACATTTAACTGCTTGTTGAGAAATGTATAAAATTGTGACCTACCAACACAAAATCCTGTTCCTCTGCTATTTAAATTGGTGCTGGTAGAGCCAGAAGTAGAACAAGTCACCAAAGTATCAGCTGGAGTTTTCTGGGCACATTCCAAAAGTCTACATCTGCTTGGCAACAGCTCAGGAAAGAGATACGGTTACTCTTTTTACAGTAACATAGCTTTCCCAGGCTTCAATGTATGAAAAACAGCTTGCTCTCTATCAGAAGAAAATCCGACCAGATTTGCAAAAATCACATACTCACTATTCCACCCCATCAACTTAAACATCACTGTCATGTACTAGACCAAAATCATCAATGACATGGTTATCATATATTGTCCTGTTCGTGTGGGCTGGGAGTCCAAGTGGGAATTTTCTTTTTCCTTTTCTTTTTGCAACATAAACACTTAAAGCATTTAGTGATAAAATATTAAAAGTGTGAGGCTCCAGACCCAGTGAGTACAAGTTGCTGATATAGCACCAGGCACCAAGGAAAGGTGTCAAGTATGTTAAAATATGGCTCTAGCTTAGACATTAGGGGCCCTATTCTTTCCCTAATATGCTTGCCTTGTTCCTACTGTCCACAATTAAATGCACACATCAGCACTAAAATGCATCCCCTTAAAATCTAGAGAGGAAATTCAACACATCTATGTCAATGAACAAAGTAATTGTCACATTTGTTCACCACAAACAACAGATCTAGACACTGTTTTTAATTATAACATTAATTGATCTTTTGTCACCACTAATTAGAGCAATAACATCACATTTAGTTACTTTACTAGCAGGAGTCAACTCTGAGTTGCTGGAAAAATCCATCAGTAGGGAAGAGGGTGAAGTGGGCAGAAAAAGAAGAATTTAGAAAAAAAACCCACCAAGTCACATTATTTTAAAAAAAGAAATGTTTATCACAGCTGGGTGCATTTTTATAGTCTAATCTTACCTCTTGTGGAAACTTCATTTGGTCGCTTTGCGATTAGGGTTCATACTCATAATGTAAAGCATTCCCTCATTGTTGGGAAATTCCAGACAAGGAAGAAAAGGCTGATGACCAGAAAAACTACCTTTGTGCCTTGAAAAAGAAGTCACATGAACCTGTCATAGCCCTAGTCTGTGAGAAAAGTAAGGGACTTCCATGGGTGTTTTAGTAGAACCACTTAAAATTAAGTGATGAATTGGAATGGGAAAAGTTATTCCAATAAAAGCAAACAAATTAACTAACCTGACCTTGGTCCACATAAAAGATTCATTTTCTTAATGGAAACAAACTCTTTGAGTCTAGCTTGGGTTTAACCACTGAAGTGTATGTGGAACCTAAATTAAGCCATAGAAATGTATGCCTGCAGAAACTCAGGTGTATGCATGCACAAGTAGGTGAGAGTTCTTATAGCTGCGGGATATGCTGCTGGTGTGGTCTAGTAAGACCCACTTCTACAATGATTACCACGTGAGTCAGAAACCTGTTAAGACCCAATTAACAAAAATGTTATGCATCACTGATGCATGTTTTGTCCAGAGCTTAATTCCACTGTTTTCCCAAGTAAATTCTGTCTTTTCTATTCATTAACTTTCTCTTCCCTTGAGTACAAGTAGCTTCTCCTATTTCGTTTAAAAAAGTTACAGAAGATCTGAAAGTTACAGAGCAATGGGCACGTCTTTGCGTCCATTACTCAAAAAGAGCACGATAACATCTGTCTTCATCACACGTTTAGCATCTCTGGTGTTGTAAAAACTAGGAATCTTTCTTGTTTCACCAGCAGTCTGCCACAGCCCAAGCAAACTGGAAATGGACCAGCCTTTTCTCTTCTTCTTACCTCAACAACCAAAACTGTTTTAATAAAAAGTAAAAGTAATTACTGAATAAGTCATTTTAGGAGCGTAAGAAAAGCTTAGAGCCTAGGCTGGTGAGACAAGACAATCATGTTGGAAGCAATCTAAGACACTGACTTTGGCTTTTTGAAGGAGAGGCAAGGAAGGTTCATCCTAACAATGTAAGCACCATTACGCTAGGTCAATTCCCTTGTCTCTCAAGCCAGGATTCTGCCTTGAGTGGGGCCCCTACAACACAGCTTGAAGGAATGTATGGCTATGCTCTGAAAGTCTCTCAAAAGTCCTAGCCTCATTAGAGATCTTCAACATATTCATTATCTCTAAACTCCCCTTGGAAAACACCCCTAATGAGAAATACAGCAAAGAACTCATAACCTCAGGTAAGAAAACATGACTGCTTTCTTTCCATAGGTATATTTCACTTGAAAAGCAACTGTCCCTTAAAATCAGATTGTATGAATTTATGCTTTTACTATGGAAGACAACAGCAGATACAGATACAATAAACTAATCCTGGGCTACTTCATATGGTCAAAAAATGACCTTTACTTAATCTTATACTTTTAACATTTGGACGATTAAAGGAAAAAAAAAAAAGCAGGAGATAGGCACCACCATTTGTTGGAAAGAGCACTACTGTTCTGAGTGAACGACCTTTGGAAAGTCACTTCATGATTAGAATCTGAATTTCCCTACCTGGGAAGCGTAGGAGATTGTATCCGCTAAACTCCCTAAGGTTCCAAGGCCTAAAATTTTCTTTTTATGTATGTAAAATCTTTTATGTATGTAAAATCATCAATTTCCTTTTCTTACAGGCCAGTGCTCATCTTAAACAACACATGAAGGAGTATGTTAATAAACACTTTTACTCAGGGTACATATTTTTTACTTCACACCTAATAAAACCCATCATTCTTAACTGGGCTCTTCACTTCACAACTCATTATGGTCCATTACTCTTCCTCTTCATTATTTATTAAATTCATTAGGTGCTCAGTACAATTATATTATTATGCCATTCACCCAAAATAAAGACACATGAAATAAGGTTGACTAAAATAAATGGCCCAATCCTAAAACACAGGCAGTTTCATCTGAACCATACCATCCAACGCATAAACTTTAAGGATCTAGTATTTGCCAGAGGCTTAAAGCGAGAGAGCAAGGACTTGCAAAGGTCCCTGATTTTGAAGAGCTCCCAGTGCACGGAGGAAGTCAACACCTATCCTACAATGGGTAAGTGCTGGGTGGATACAGGATATTCATCAGGGTCCCGCACATTCTCGAAGGTTCCTGCAGAGTGAAAGGTAAGGCTTTGGTGAGTAATACTTGGGCTTATAATTTAAGACAAAGAAAAATGGAGGAAGTTCTCTGCTTTGAATAGTTTCTAACTTTTCAAGACAACAAGTTCCTTGAAGAAGCTGGCAATTGTCACCAACCCTCTGCCCCCAAAAATTCACAGGTGGTCTAAATTCTGCACTCAGTTTCAGTCACTAATATGCAGACCACGAGTTAATCTAACCTTTTTGTCCTGTTCACTGTTAATGAATGGTTTACTAATGGCTCAAAAGATGGCATGCCAAGAACTGGTCAAAGAATCAGGCAGGGCAAGGTGAAACTAAGATATCTTCTAACACTCATGTTCTTCTGAGTCTAGACCTCTAGAGATTCCAAAAGAGCTCCATATGTTGGAAGGTGAACGAAAATCAACAAGAGGACACTGGTGTGTATGTGTTTGTTGTCAAAAAGTAAAAATCAACTAAGTGCAAGACGGCGGAGACCATATGGGCGGCAGTGGTTGTCAACATACCTACAGGAGAAAAGAGAACTCAACTCCATCGACTCTGTGTCGTTCCTGAGGTAGAATCAGGACCAAGGAGAGATGTTAATGAGGGACAGGTTTCAGCTAAGTAAAAGAAAGTGCTTTTAAACAATGTACATTATTAAGACAGAGGGGCTGCCCTGTGAGGAAGAGAGCTCCCCTTCAACCTGAGAGGCAGTTCAGTGTCGTGCTGAAGAAGGAACAAGGCGCTGATCTCAGTTTTGCCTGAGGCTAGACATGTGAGCTGAGGCAAGTTTCCCTACTCTTATATAACTTCGTTTCCTCACCTATAATCTGGAGGTTATAAAACCCACACATAAGTCAAGTGAGATGGTGAGAAAGTTCCTACTCCAGTATCCCGTAGATATTAGGTGCTCCATAGAAGTTCCTCCCAACCTTTGTCCCCACTCCCCGAGTCCCTCACCGTTTTTCTGCAAGTATTTAAGCAGAGGCTGTTGGGGGATAACACCTAGGTGGTTCCTCCAGAGGAAGGTGGTTAGACAGGAGGGCCTTTGACATCCTTTCAAGTGTAGGGTTTGGTTAGCAAAACTATCCTTAGGTGCTAGCTCCTCTGCTTTATGGGTACAAAGTGGAAATGATTTACTTCCATCCATCTTCCTTCCTTAAGGAGCCACCTACAAAAATCAGAATGAATGCTCTTATTTTTCTTCTTAGGTATTACATGCTTGCTAGCTCATTCCACTTTATTTCAAAGAATTTTCCATAAGCTCTTAAATGTTTCCATATGACACCATATTCGGCAGGTAACCTGAGTTCATACCATTCCCCAAACACGAGTCCCTATAAAACGTTCCAGAATCTCTTTGTGTGCTCTGAATAGAATTTGTTAGGCTGCCAAATCATTCGGTCTTCTCCAGATAGCCTTGTCGTTCCTAACCTGGTTATCAAATTCTTTTATCAGCATATTTTAATCAAAGCCTTTCAAAACAGTCTGAGGGTGAGGAAATACCAGAAGGTCTAAATGAAAAAGGCAAGAGGGCAAAACACAACTACCCGTGGGGACAAAAGCAAAGGGCTACCCTGACTTTGCTTCAGGATACAACAACAGCGGAAGCTACTGTCATCTTCGGAGGGAAAAAATGCCAGCTCAAATGTCACATGTGAATAAATTATTGGCCGTCCGTAAACAACAACAAAAAGAAGGTATTCTCGTTTTTTTCCTAACCCATGAGTGTACACAAGCTCTTGAGTTAAAACAACCTCAAAGGCGGGGGCGGGGGGNTCTCTCTTTTGTCAAGAAAGCATCAGCCACCCCTCGAGAGTTTTAAAAATAAAACGAAAAATTAAAAAAGGAAGAAAAGTCCCAGGCTCCATGCCTCCTAAGACAGCAGAGATTCGCTCCTCTCGTGGTGAGAAGCAGAGATGGTGGGCGCGATCCAGAGTCACAGCTGCTTTGGAAGCCGCCGGGCTCTCCTGTCATTTCAGAACCCTTGCTGCATACAGACACATTTGAACATGGCCACCTGGATTCCCTGCTCTCATGGCGGGAGGCCAGGTTACAGTGGTTCCATCCACTGCTGCTCCCGAGAAGGAAGAAGGAAGGCCTCTACGCAGAGGGTCTGCCACCCTACCTGTGGGGTGGTTTTTCAAATAGGGCAATAATTAAAAAGAAAAATACTGGCTGCCTCCTCCCATCCAGCCCCAGTTTCAGAACTAAAGGAAATCATTGTTTCTTTCATTATTATTTTCTTTCAACCATGACAATAAACACTCTTCGGCGAATAACTCATCAGTGGAAAGCTATTCAAAGAATTTTACATTGATAACACCACAAATGTGGAACTGGAAAGAACTGTGTTGATAATTTGTTCTGAACCTCTCACTATTCACATACCTGGGATGTCTGCTCCTCTGCCGGTCAAAATAGAAAATCTTTATGAAAGATTTGTAATACAAATCTTCCCGTCTCTTCCAGGCAGAATTACTCTTTCCTCCCTCTGTGACCCCGTATCTCATCTATGACACTCGCTACATTATTCGGTTGTAATGTCTGTCTCCATTGCAAGACCTTAAGCTGCTTGAGAGTAGGACTCAATCTTACTCATCTATGGACCCAAGATGCCTCAGCATAATGGTTGCCTCAGAGAAGATTCTCACGGTTGCCTCAAGAGGTAGCTGCTGAATTAACCACGCTCGAGGGACACTGGAGGTCAGGAGGCTAAAATGACTGCCCAAAGACCACAGGGCTAGAACAAGAACCCAATCCTCCCCCAGCAGGGTTCTCAATTCTTCCACGTGGACTCCCCCATGCTAAAGGAGACGAGAGGACTGGCTGTTTATTTTATTGGCCCTCAAAACCCAATTATTCTTCCTTCAGCACTGAAGCAACTCTTCCTCCAATAAGACTCTCAGATTCAAGAAAAAGGATTCTGTTTTGCCTCGTATTAAACAATTTGATAAAAAGCTAGTAAACAGAGAGGTTTTACACATGCAAATCTGCCCTTGCACCCAATTTCAATTCTCTTATTTTCCTGATCTATATTCCTGCTCTCCAGATGGACCATCAGCTTTATACCAATGCCAGCAACAGCTTGTGTATTGTTTGTTTAAAACAAAGATGATGGATTAAATATCATATGCAATGTGAGGAAAGAGGTTAAGGCTAATATTCCTGTTCTGAAACATATCATAAACCCAGTCCATGTAGCTTTTTTTCCCAGTGGATTCGTATAAATAAAGATTTAATTTTATTTTTCAGACTCATAAGAGGAAGCATGCATTCATCTAGAATATGGAGCCTTTCCATCGCTCCAGATTTATTCTCGTTCTAAGGCATCATTACCCTCCAAATTATACAGACTTATGTCATTTCATTGAAACACTCATTCACCCATCACATGCCCAGATCCAACAGTAACACTTTTGTTTTAAAATTATGCCAAAATGAGCAAACTTGAAATTCTTTCACCTATATTTGAGTACTCTGCAAAATGTCTTTAATCGTCTCAAATAAATTCCCACAAAAAAATCTACAATTTCAATGCAAAATATACAAACCAAAGAAATCACAGCAGAGGTCTCTTTTTGTACCCTCTGCATTATTATCTGAAGCTGCTTACAACGCACTTGCCAGGAGGGTGGACTGTGTATCAGAATCAGCCCTACTGTGCAGGTTTCCTGCCATGACTATGAGTTCTGCCTGGCATGTTCACTTGTTGTCTCCATTAGAAAAATGATTAAAGAAAAAAATAAATAAATAAAACGCTTTTAGAAGCCAGGACAGGAGAACAGGTGCACAATGCAAAGATAATTCTATAAAGGGATTCTGATGATAGGATATCATTTAAGGAGATTATCATCAACAAAAGAATACTGATTAGTGTCTAGGAGTCCCTTGGGGAAGAAGATCTCCAGAAGAAGAAACCAAAGGTAGCACTCTCTATTTCCTCGGGGCTCCAAGGATGTGCATATTAAGTAGAAAGGAGGAGCCCATCTGGAATAACAGCAAACCTACAGTCTAATCCTCCAGTCCGCCCAGCTTCTTGACCATAGTTCTATTACCCTGCCATTGCTGTCAACTAGTCAGGTTGAGATTTTATTGAAGGCTGGAATTTGGCCCTCCCCCGTTGCACCATGAAGAGAAAATATTTAAAGAAAGGTGTTTTGCAATTCCTATGTTTGGAATGAGTGATAAAATCTGTAGTGCTTTCTAGATGCCAGTTCAATGATATCCATTTTATACGTCAGGACAGAACAGCAGGCAGATTGTATGTCTAATGAGACACTCAACGACCTTGTATAAACTCTGGGATACATGGGAGTTAGCCTAAAACTTTAAAATATGACCTTTACAGCAACTTGACTGTGAAAAGCACACTTCCTCCAGTCTTTCTGCACCACAACTTTACTCCATGTCTTAACACTGGATTGCCATCTGCTCTCATGTGTTTGCACATGTGAGAGTATTACTCGACCAACAGGTGTAAACAAGCATCCAGACAAGTAAAAAGATACTATAGTACAGAATATGTTCCCGTTAGTAATGTGAAAAAATAGCCACAAATATACCACGAGTAAACAAGCAGACACAGTAATGAATTTAACTTTTAGGTGTGGAAAAATGCCACTCACAATCACAGAATATACATTCTTTTCTAGGACCTTGAAGCTAAAATTTGGGTTAAATGAAACCTAAGGTCCCTTACAGCTATAACAGTCTACGATTCTTGGAGTATATTTTTATTTATTTGTTCCCTTGAATTTTCTCTTGTCAGGGAAGGTAGCTCTAGCTTCCCTTTAGAATATATTTCCACCTACACATCTTCCTACTGCAATAACACGAGTTAGGCTGAATGCACAGTTATGTAATTTTTAAGATCAAAAGAAAATGGAAAAGAGAGCCTACCCCATACCCACATACCATCACTACCAAGGCCCAACTGATGAACGTTGTATTTGACCAATATACTAAAGGCTACCCTGAAATACTTCCCAAGAGCTTAAGTTAAAAAGTCTCCTTTCAAGGCACCTGGGTGGCTCAGTGGGTTAAAGCCTCTGCCTTCGGCTCAGATCATGGTTTCAGGGTCCTGGGATCAAACCCCGTATCGTGCTCTCTGCTCAGCAGGGAGCGTGCTTCCTCCTCTCTCTCTGCCTGCCTCTCTGCCTACTTGTGATCTCTCTCTCTCTGTCAAATAAATAAATAAAAATTTTTTTAAAAGTCTTTCTTTGGATTTATTATGGGAAAGACGGGGACAGGGATCACACCATTGAAAATTACCTGAATGATAGTAACTACTGTTTTAATGTCCTTCACAGGGCTCTTTAAGAACAGGAGAAAGGGTCTTCTATTGTACACATCTACTTATGGAGTGCAAATTCTTTGCCTCATAAAGTGAACTCTATTTGTACTGAATGTATATTCACCATTTCCTGCTAATGAGGTAAAAACTGATTCCAGATGAGTAGAAAAAAAAAAGTCTTCATTTTCACTAAAATTAATTCCAGGACAAAAAAAATGTAAGAAAGTTTAAAAAAAATATGTAACTCTGTAAATCAATTTCTGGTGTCTTGCTTATATGCTTATATATTTTACTCCCTAGAATTTTTTTTTTTGGAGGAGAGTCAGTTTGTGATAACACAGTATACTTTTACATTCTGAACATAAGGTTGCTAATTTCCATCCAGAATCCAAAGAGAGCCTATATGTTTTCTTGCCCAAAAGAGAACACTTTTTTAAAAGAGCAATATAATACGGCACAGAATATCACCTGAAAACACAAGGATTCAAAAACCCCCAGAGAAAGCAGAGTTAAAGATGATCATCTAGTCAACCTTCACTCACACTAGAATGTTTAGCTGATTGCGTCATTTGCAGTACACAAGTCACACGCTGTCCTCAGTCCACTCCATTGAGTAACAGACAATGCAATGCTTTAAATTTGATTTCCTAATGTCCAGGAGGTCAATTTAAGACCTCGCCATTTGTTAATACATTTATTGTAAATGTATTCGAGCTTTTTAAAACTGGACCTGGTGTTATGGCTGAGAGACACTGTTAACAAAATATATTATAAGGCCCCAAGTAGCCATCATAAAATGCAAAGTATTGCCATGAGCAAGTTAAATCCAGACTGGGCAGTCACAAACTTAAAGGCATCTTCTGCCCTAGAATCTCCTTTAACTATTACATTCCAGTGTTTTCATTCTTCCTTAAGTTTAGAACCAGCTAATAGTTTGAGCAACTCTGTAATGTACATGTTTGTCAAGTTACTATGTTGAGTCACTACCCCCCCACAAACTAATATGATATTATGTATCAACTGTACTTGAATTTTTAAAAACACAAAATTTAAAACCTTTGTGGTTCAAAAAAAGAAAAAGAAAGAAAGAACGAAAGAAAAATAGTTGGTGTAAGATCTACTTTTCAGCCTGAAATGGATTCTAACTGTAGGTTGTTAACTTCAAAAACCGCAACTGCACAGGGCCTAGTCTGTGTTACCTTGATCACTTTTAAAGACATTTTCAATAATGTCCTTTGAGATGGGACCAGAAATGACTTTATTACTTTCCCAAAGGCCTCACTTAAAAGCGTATCACTCTTTTGATAGCAGCTCTGTGTAACTGAAAACGTCACTGCAGTGGCAGATGTGAAGTAAGTGGACATAAGAATAAGACCATTAGGAACGACCGGAGTTTGCCTGGAATGCCCAACCCTGTGTAGCAACAAACATTGATTTTGATTCTAACAATATTTCCAAACAATCCTTAAATCTGGCAGACAGGAAGAATACTAATCACCTAGATAAATGTGTTTCTTCTACATTCTGGAGAAGCGCCATAAGAATATATCAAGTTTAGTAAGCTTATGTGAGTGGAGCACTGTCCCACTTGGCATTACTCATCGAATTTCATATTATTTTATTAGGATCTGGTACAAACACTATGTAAAACTCTACAATTAAGTTAATTCAGTCTTGTCATCTCACATAATTGCAAATTATTACAGAGACCAAACCAAACCTATGGCCAAGTGTATATATACCACATAATTTAGGCCAAAGAAAAATCTAGTTTAACCTATATAAACCAAAAAATGTAAATGGGTGGGGGCAACTTCTTTTCCTTGCTCTTGATGATGCAAATTTGCTATCTATATGGATCAGGTTCCCTCTGAGATGTGCATACACTCCTGAAGGGAATCAACTACCAAACCTCTAAATGTGCAAACTTTCTCCTTCCAACGTTTATTTTTAAAACAATACCAAAGTTGACAAGATCACGGATTAGATGGGCAGAGGCAAATCTGTTAAAATTGAACAGCATTAAGCACAAATATCTACTCCCCAGATATAAATGTTACATGATTAATAATTTTTCATTAACAATTTAGACTCATACATTTCTTCCCCAACAAGAAGGCAAGCAAACACTATAATGAATATTTATTTCCACAATAAGGATTCTCGGTTTTAATAAATGGGTCAAAGTTTCAAACCTAAAGACTGAATTTTTTTAACTTTCCAGAGTTTTAGTTTGAACAGATGCAAAAATTTAGCAAGAATTCTCACAAGAATTATTTCAGCCATATAAATTACTTAATGAGCACCCATGCAATCTATGCCAAATAAAAATAAGTAACACAGTGCAATGCCAACTTCTCTGATTAATGCATCCTTAGCTTATATATTTCCGTGCAGTTTCTCTTAATTAAAGACAAACAGAAATTTCCTCTCACTAAACACTTTTACATTTCCATTTACTTTCTAGAGCTATTTCTAAAAGTGTATTATCATTTGTTTTGGTGAGTAAGTGAATGACCTCACATGATAAAGCATTAATTATGTGGACCTGGTAACAAAAGAAGAACACTTGGCCCAGGAACAGAGGCTGGAGAGTTTGCTAGGGATGTGGACTTTGGGAACTGGGTAAGGAAGCTTTTCTAAGTGTCACTAGGGAGGGAAGATACCTTAATAGCAAAAATCATCACCAAATTACATGCATAAATATTTGAAATTTCATGGAAGAAGATTACCCAGTAAAAAGGGTTTAGGTACATTATATCTTTCAACTCAAGATCATAATGTATCTGAAAATAGCTTGAATAATTTTCTGCTTATATTATAGGAAGAAAATACCTATAATATCTTTCATATGCTATATACATATTCTCAGAGAGTCCCAAAGTCTCCTCTAGATCAAAGCGTCCCGATGCCTGCAGAAATGATTTCTTCTACTGCTCGGAAATGATTTCTTCCACTACTCTTTGGCACTTACCCTCTGGTGCTTGTGTCACGTGGTAGTCTATTAGCACAGTCTGGAGTCAAACGCTACCTTCACCCCCACTGACTTGCTATGTGATCTTGTGGCAAGATCTTGTGTTTCCTCCCTGGAGGAACTTCGTTATCTCTCTTTAGACCACTCTCTCCACATCACCACCTAACCACAAGGGCCTTCCTTTCTTCAGCCCTGGGACAGAGAGGAGAGAGACAGACAGACACGCACACGCGCACACACACACACACACTCATCTCTCACTAAATTCTTTGCACTTATTCTTAGCCCACAAGAAAGAGCCTTAAATACTGGGTTCAACTTGCATCATAAGATGACAGGCAATTTGAGATAGGGACCGTGTCAAATGTATTAAGCTTAGAGGCTTATACACAGTAGGTACTCAATAAATATATCTGAGGGCTTTAATATTTAAATGATAAACTGCAGTCTGTCAGGACAATGAATTATTAAGCAACTACTATTAGTGAAGAATATGATGATCTCTTAAAACATTAAAGTTATGTCTACCAAATACTATTAAGTAAAAGGAAAACATAAAATTATATACATGCTTTGTCACTACATATCCCAAAACTATGTCTACCCATGAATCCGTTTTTGTTTTCTTTTGTTTTGTTTCCTGTTCTTAGCATTTTTGCAGACTTGACCACAAAGGAGTAGGGTGAAGAGAGACTAGTTCCTAAATATAAGACCTTAAACTTTTAGGAGGGAAAAAATAGTATTAGGGAGACCAAGTGAATCCTGTATCACAACCCAGTGATTCATTATGAATATTTTCTCTAGGGCTCATTCTTCCATCATATGGAAGGAATTATATCTATAATCTCCATTATCATTAATAGAAAGTAGCCATACAATTTCACCAGAAGTCCACCAGGGAATAAGACCTGTAAGAGAAAAAGCTTTCCTTTATTGAGTTCCTAAAGAATTCCTAATATAAAACAAATAGCAGTGCCTCTGTTAACTGCCAGGATGGGTGCAGTCTTGCTGGGGAGCATTAAACACAACAATAAAACTAATTCTGCTATAGTCACAGAAAATATAGTTCATAAAGCTACAGGCCTCTAACACCTTCCAAACCCCTCCATTCTTAACTACAGGCTCTCCTTTGACACTCTAGAGTAATTCTAAAAGTAAAGAGTATTTCTGAAGTATTTCTCATCATTTAAAAAAAACATGTTTTAAAATGGAATGTTCTAACAAAATACACTTGCACATGCAGGGAATCAGGAATTTACAAGCCAACACAAGGTCATTATTTAATTTTTAATTAGGTTTCACCTAACAATGGAAAACTAAGTCTTCCTCCATCCATTTAACAAAACGCTCATTTAGAATACTCCATGGCTTAGAAAGCTTCTGAACAGATGTCTAAAATGAGAATTCAAGACTCAGGAAAATATGAAACTCACTTTACTCTGTTCTCAAGTGATCTGATAAACAAACAGCCTCACCCACTGCAGTCATGGCTGATAATTTATTTCTAGAGTCTGATGACTATATGGCAATTCACTTTGCTGATGAAACATTCTTTATTTGGGTGGGATGCACACAGATACCAACTTAACGAATGTCATTCCCACAAGATAATAGACCATAGACAAGATGCATGCCAGGCAGCACTGCATTGAAAAACCACTTTTCACCTATCAGAAGATGCCTTAACAACTGACAGTGTTTATCATAGTCACAAAACCTCATTCCTGCTAGGCAAAGTTCCAAAGCCAACTTTGTTTCTTCATTAAGGTCATCTAAACTCTCTAATACCCATGTTTTCTGCATATTTGCAGTTATTAAAAATCCTTACCTTTGCAATAATCTATAACAGCACTGGCAGGGACAGATATGTCCCGTGAAGTTATTTTAATTAACTCAGGGTCTCATTTTCACTGTAGACAAGGGTTTCCTCAAATCCATAAGACAATCCCACTGATAACTAAAGAATTCGCCTTCTCCAACATTATTCTTGGATTTCTAATTTGGGCCTTGCATTTATACTGTTGAAATCTGTTATAACTGGGCAGTTCCAGAATGAGAAGAAATCAGTATCAGACCCAAACTCTCCTGGGGAAGGAAGAAGGGGACTCCTCAAACCAAGGAAAGGACAGAAGATATGGCAGAAACTCCTCAGGTCATCCATGGGGGAAGGCAGAACAAGCGGGCTGCAAGTGAAGAAAGGGAAGGAACAAGGAGAATAATGATCTTCACCATGTTTTTATATTTTCAAAAGTTTCATACCTTCAAGGGATGAAGGGAAATCCTTCAGGGAATGTGAAATTTTAAGTGTGTTCTTGAACCAAACTTTAAATATCCTAAGGGACCATGTGTCAAAGGTACCATATGTGGACCTTCTTTCTCTTTGGAGTGAGGGCAATTGGACAAACCCTTTCAATTTTGTCCATGAAGAAGCTGGTTGAGTTTCTAGTGGGTAGCCTAGCTCCATGGTTGGCACAAGGTAAGTGACAGATGTTTGCTGACTGAATGAGGGGAGAAGTGAAGACACTGCATATACTACATACCCTGTGTTTCATCTCAGTCATGGGACATTTCCAGAACACATGCCATTCATTCCCATCCGCCATGCTCTGTCCCTTCATTTCTCCCGTCAACCTTCAAGGCCCTGCTTTAATGTCATCTCCTTGACAGAAATCTTTCTCATTCTCCACAACTCAGAATCAGTACTGTCCTCTCTTGGGTCATGTGGGTCCTCTGTATTCTACTACGAAGCATACTGCTGGACATGTTTTGCCTCCTTCCCTACCAGTCTATGAACATCTAGAAGGAAAGGAAAGCTTCCTGGTTTCCTCTGTTTCTTTATCAACATACACCATGTTACCATATTTCTAGTAGAGAACTGATATGTATTTATTGAATGTTTAAAACAAGCACTTCTATCTATGCCAATGCATTCTACCTTCCTGTCTGACTACAACACCCAATTTTCTCCTGATTATATGTGGTGTCTCTGAGGCCAGACCTTTTCTAGTCTCTTGAAGGCACTCTCAAATTATATATTATGAATAAGAGAAATATAGAAAAGTGACAAGAAGAGTGATAAAAGTCACCATGTATACACTACGTCCAACCTTATGAAAGGTAAGCCTTTAAAAGATAAGAAAAAGTCCATAACGTTCTCCTGAGTAACTCCGACATGCCCTCAACTTCCCATAAAGATCAAATATTGACAGTGAAGTGACTTGGTCATACTCAAAAGAAACAGAAATGTGTTCTCTTAAAAATTAACTTAAAAAACATAAACGGGAAAATACTCTGGAAATCATTTTCCTTTGAAAGGAGAAAAGAAATAATGTTCATTTTTTTCCTTACATACCTTTCTAAAGCATAGAATTAATCACTATTAAAAATAAAGAGAAAGAAAATTTGTTTTGTTATATGGAAATACATCTTTTAAAGTTTTAAGTACCACTCGGAATCAGAAATTGTTTATTTTTTTCCAAAGCACTCTTTCATTTCAGATATTTAGCTCATTATATTACTCAGGGCATAGGAAATGAAAACCACTATGATTTACAGTCTTGTGCCAAGACAACTACAAGAGCTGCTGCTCAGGGCCCCTAACTCCACTCTGTCCTCTTTTTCAAGGCTCCCTGCATTTGGCCTCATGATTAATCTTGCCAAAACATTTCCTGAAACACGTCATACTTGTGTTCAAAAACCCTACATGACTTTGTATTGCCTAAATCTTGAACCTGGCACTGAATGCTGTGCCCTGCATGAACCCCTCTCCTAACCAAACTTGTCAGCTGACCCCACCTGGAACAAATCTTGCATATTCCGGCTTCTGCATGTTCCCTCCCCGCTGCTCTCCAGGTCTTCTGTCTACTAATCTCTAGCCTCACCCCTGTTCGCCCATTCACTAAGAATCCAAACCTCCTTCAATCCACAACTCGAATCTCATTTTATCTGAAAGCCTTCTACTGGCCCCATTCTTCACAAATTCTCTTCTAAATTTCTACAAAACATGTTCTCACTTGGTATTTTTGTATAGCCCCAAGAGCAATGTATGTTTCATACAAGCAAGGACTACATTGTACATGTATAAGATTACATCCTTCATCAAACCTAGCATAATGGCACATACGCAGTTGACACTCAGTATGTGTGTGTAAATTAATTATTTCTAAGACAGTAATTTATAAACTTTACATTAAAAGATCAAATTAAAGACTATCGCAACTAAATTAAGATACACAGTCTATTGCAAACAAATAAAATGCTTTCCAGGCCTACAATTTTAAAGTAAAATTTTCATTCTAATCTCATTCCTAAACTTGTCACAATTTCAGAGCTAATAAAACATTGGAAGTACTAACTAAACAGGATAATTTAAATTCCTCAAACCCAAATGACTATAAGAATTAACAATAAAAAATCCTAAACTCAGCCGGTGACATTTTATTTCCATAGATGCACATTATTATTAATGCAAACTCACTGGTAACAATAATTGCATATGAAATGAGTGAATGTTCGACCTACAGAGAAGAGCACAGCAGAGTTTTGTGGGTTAGTATGAAAACTTCATTAGTCCACTGTATGCAAACATGTCCCTAATTTTAAATGGGTCTTAGCAAAGAAGACAGTTTACTGGACTAAATCACCCCCAGGCGGCTAACTGCATTTGGGTGGCCATTAGAAAAGAAACTTTCTGACCTGAGACGTGAGCTATCACACACGTGGAAGACCTGGGTAAAAACGACCTTTGACGTACCCTCATTCACCACAACAAAAAGGAAAATATTAGACATTGGAAATACCTGGACGATCTGAATGAGACCAGCCTACACGAAAAAGAATGTTAACTGACTGTGGACAAACGACAGGGACATTTTACAAATTCCTACCCATGGGCGTGCGTGCACACATGCACACACACAGGTACACACATGTGCGCACGCACACACGTACATTCGCTAAGCATCTAATAAGTCATGTTACTCTCTACTACTACATATAAATGGCACTCTATCTTGAATTTAATCTCTAGTTATTAATGATTTAGGAAGCGAATGATTTAGGGAGCACTTTTTTTTTTATTTTAAAAGCATACTAAATATGGAAGATCCTAAAAAGAATAGAGAAATACATTCTTAAGCAAATAGAAAGCCTTTATTTTTTCAATGGCACAGTTCAACATACTAGAGACATACCCAAGCTGCCAATTTTTAGAGCATGGGGTTTTTTGGGGTTTGTTTTTTTTTTTTTTGGATTTTTTTAGAAAAAAATCTTTCTATTTTGGACAAATAGGATTAAGCTTCTTAGACAATTCTTTGTTGTTTTGACTTCAACAATTTATGCAAATGAGATGTTAATTAGTGTAATTGTAACTTAAATTATGCTTGTGTAAACCTCTCCATTGGTAGAAAAGTGTGGGAATCTACACAACTGGTATTTAAAGTAGCTGTACTAACTCCCTTCTGAAAGCCCAGTATAGCAAGATCACTTTCATGTCTTTACAATTTGTTTTTATGAGGTGATAACATTTTTACAAATACCATCATTTTTGGTTTTTTATATTGTAAGTGACAGTCTGACATTTTACAACTGGCTTATTGAAAACAAGAATTGAGCACTCTAGCAGTAACGGACATTAACTGCTGAATAGAGATTCAGATGCTAATGAGGTGAGAGGGGCTCCAGAAAGTTTTGATAAATGCTACACACACTCTAACTAGCTGTGAATGTGGGTTGACAAAGAACATCTACACCAGGGTTCAATAAAATGTAACCCTTTAAATTAATCATACTGGCAGTATTTAATAGAATGCACAACAATCTCCTTTTCTGTTGGCTATAAAGCTGGAGAAATGCAAAGTCTTCACAAATGAATGCTCCCACATTTCCCACTCCACGTTGCTACTTTCATTTGAACGTCTACAGCTGTTTCAAAAGTACTTACTGTAAATAGCAAAGTATAAGCATAATTCAGAGTCTGACTCTTTCACATTTTTATGTCTAGATTTTCCCTCATTTTTCTGTCTAGATTTAAACAAAAACTCGTAAATAAGAGAAAAAAGTCAAAGGTTTGAGTGCCTTCTGCAGAACCCAGCACATAGTAGTTTCTCAATAAACGACAGTTATTGTTATAGGAAAGATCTGGCAACTTATAAAAAGAAAAACCATCTGCTCGCACAGGAAAAAATAAGAAAATTCAGGAAGTAAAGCCTTCTGTCTTCCAATTCACAAACTTAAAGTGGGCCTTTGTTCTTCAGGGGCTTTTGGGTAACCCATTTTATAGCTTTGGTGAGGAATTCTCTCTATACAGAAATAATAATGTCCTATTAAGTAAAACTAGAATGAACCTCATTATCACAAATGTCAGAGAACCTCAACTTATTTTATTTAATTTTTGATGTGCACACTCATCAAACTCTTCTATTGATTGCAAACTTGTAGATTTCAACAGACTACAGTTCAAGAGATCAACCTTCTATTTCTTAAGCAAATGCAGAGCATTAACATGTTATTTCTTCTTAAAGTGACAATCCCTAATATCCTTTTTGGTTTTTGCCAATTTTAATCTTGGCAGGAAGTGGAAATCTGTGCACTCAGCAACACTGCAATCTTGCTGGCTGTCAAAATTATGTGTCAGCCAATGCCTGAGTGGTATTCTTGTCATTTCACCATGGTAAGAAACTTATCAGTCTGACATATAAAGCCTCTAAAAGTAGTAGTTTATGCCAAAATGTAGATGCACGTACCCACCACCTAAATTTCATTTTTATAATTCCCACAATTATTATAACTTCCCCCAAATATATATCCAGATTGTAGTTACGACTTTAAGGAGGCTTTTTAAAATTCAAGGGGCAATTATGGCTCAAAAGCTTTATATTAAAAGTCACCTAAAGTTTAAAACATACATGTCTCTATATTGACACATGTGTGTATACATTTTGTAAATATGCTTGCCTACAGATATTGCATACTTTTTGAAAGAATAAACTCTCCATGTGACCTATACATTTCCAAGCCAACAAACTAATTGTTTCTCAATAAACTGCATAATAATGATACCTTTATCCTTCAGCAAGCACTGGCTACTCTTTGACTTTTTAAGAGTAAAAACTCTCACTTAAAAAAAAAAGTGAACAAGTAGAGAAATGTGTGCTATGGTTTAGAAATGGCCATTTAGCCAAATTGCATACTTGTGCTGTGTCAGCGTCCTGGCAGAGTCATCTCATTCCACCGGTCTAATGGATGGCAATTGAATTTAATTAACAAAACTCCTTTGACTTAGTTTCATACTGTGCTGAATGTAATGGAATCTCCTCTCTCCCTCTCCCCCTTTCTCTCTCTGACTCTCCCCCCCTCCTCTCTCTCTCTCTCTTGCTCTCTGGCATTTAACTAAAAATGTCCTTAACTGCCGTCCACTTTAAGAATATTAAAGGCTATACATTATACTTAAAAGATATAATACAGTCATCTCCTTCCCTATGACTTAAATTTAGTTACTGAATTATATAACATAAAATAATTAAAAAGATACTTTGATAGTGATACACAGTATAGATTCAATTACCACAATGTATCCATTAAAGGTACTTTTATAGTATGAATAAAATGCAAATCCTCTTTATGGATCAATATCAGAACATAATTCTATTCTTCCTCCTAAAAAAAGGAAGTTAACCATTATAAATCATCTTCACATGAAAATGGTAAAAAGGTATTCCTTCAAAAGTGTTCTGTTAATCTCAATATATTAAGAAAGTTACTTTCTCTATTACATCCATTTGAAAACTATACACCTAAATTCCAGCAATATGTGGTAACCAATAAACAGAAAGCTTATTTATCATTCTTCTCATACTTAATTGAAATGCCTAACACTAAATTCGGAGACATTTCTATTAATTAAATAATCTTTTCTAAAAAAAATCAAGAACACACCAAAAGAAAAAAAATGCTCCTGAGGGACTCCAAGTAAATACTATTCTGCCTAACTTTTGCCTGGCTGGGCACTCTGAGACAAGTTCCTATGATTGATTATTGTGGTATCTCTGAATCTTTGACTTTGAACCATAACCTTTTTTTCGAACAATGACAGTTGGGACCTACCATTTGCCATCTGTAGAGATGGACGGGGGAAAAGGACTTCACGTACATTAATCAACCAATTAAGAAGAGACTTAAACAAAACACTAAAGCATAATAAACCCCTGACTGCTTAATAGCTTTCTACTTTTAATAGTTGTCTTCCTGCAGTCTGCTCACAAGATTAGGAGTAATCTGTTCAAGTCTTAACAAAAATTGCATGAGCAAAAGGGGAGAAAGCGAACCATTTAAACCAGGCATTTTAAATTGTGAAAAATGATACTTAAGGATTCCACAGTTCAAGTCAAAATTTAAGAGGCTGATCTACATACCACCATATCAAGGAATCTCAAGTCAATACAAAATACGGTACTGCTCTTCACTGAAATACCTAAAATTATTAGTACATACAAATGAGTCTCTTATTTTAAAATTTTAGGGCACTACGTTCTTAAAAACACCACTCATTCAATAATTTATGCCATATCATTTGGCATATAGTAATTTTCCAGGGAATTTGACATTTCAGTTATTGGTAACAAAGAAAACCTATTAAGAAAAACTGGGGGAAAGTTGACAAAACTAGGTAAGGCCTTGCATTTTCTCTGATTAAAATGTGATCAGCAAATGTAATATTAAATAGTAAGGCATTAACTCAGTCTCATTCATGAATAAAAAATAAATAGGAAACTAAGGGAAAAAGTCGAGGATGCCTACCCTTACAGGTTAATTGAATACTAAATTGGAGGTACGAGCTAATGTAGCGAAAAGTGCAAGGAAAATAAAATTGTAAGATTGGAATAGCAGAAATGAAAATGCTATTATTTGCATTTGATATGATTAGTTACAGAGTAAACACAAAATAATTTACAGACAAATTATTGGCTGAAAATATGTATATATAGCTGGATATAAGATCATTATACAAGAGGGGTGCCTGGGTGGCTCAGTCGGTTGAGTGGCTGCCTTTGGCTCAGGTTGTGATCCCAGGGTCCTGGGATCAAGGCCCACATTGGGCTCCCTGCTCAGTGGAGAGCTTGCTTCTCCCTTTCCCTCTGCCTGCCACTCTGCCTACTTGTGCTCTCTATCTCTCTGTCAAACGAATAAATTTTTTAAAAAGATCATTATACAAGAATTAACTCTATTGCTATACTAGAAACACAGAAAATATACTTTTAAAAAACAACTTATAAAAGCAGTTTCAAATAAGATGTTCAAGACCTGGGTGAAAAATATTCAACTTCTTGAAAGATAAAAACTAAATAAATGGAGAGACATACCATGTTCATAGACGTAGTAAGATTTGATAATAATATGATGTCAGTTCCCCTCAAATTCACATTCAAGTGTAGATTCCGTACATTTCTAAACAAAATCTACACAGGATTTTTCATGTAACTTGACAAAATGATTCTATCACATGTATTAGAACTGCTATTATCAAGAAGACAAGACATAACAAGTTTTAGTGGGAATGTGAATTGGTGTAGCCACTATGGAAAACAATATAGAGGTTTCTCAGAAAAATTAGAACTAGAGCTACCATACAATCCAGCAATTACACGTTGGAGTACTGATCCAAAGAAAACAAAAACACTAAGCTGAAAAGATATATGCACCCCCATGTTCACTGCAGCATTATTTACAACTGGCGGGACATAGAAACAAACTAAGTGCCTACCCATAGATGAATAAATAAAGAAATGGAATATTTTATACAATGGAATATTATTTAACCATAAAAAAGAAAGAAATCTTGTAATTTATGACAACATGGATAGATCTTGAGGGCATTATGCTATAGGAGATAAATCAGACAGGGAAAGACACATACCATATGATCTCTCTTATATATGGAATCTAAAAGAAATAAAATAAACCAAGCTCACAGATACAGAGAACAAACTGGTGATTGCCAGAGCTGGGGAGTAGAGGATGGGAGAAATGGGTGAAGGGGATCTAAAGGTAAAAAGACATAAAAAAAAGAAAGAAAGAAAGAAATTCAATACTAGAAACCTATTTGTACATCTCTGTGGCCCATCTTGATGAATATAAAAATAACAGAAAAATAAATAAACAATATATATATATGAACTGGTGAAGGATCAAGAATAGCTAAAACACTCCTGGGGGGGAAAAGTGTGCCGGATTTGTTTTATCAGGTATCAAAACTAACGGAAACAGCATGTTGTCGGTATAGCATAGACATATTAATCATTAGAACAGAACAGAGAATCCAAAAACAGACCCACAACAAATATAAAAACTCAACAAATGACAGAGATGGCACTGAAGATCATCTGGGGAACAGAGAAACTATTTAATAAACGATGAAGAGAAACATGTTATTCATATAGGAAAAAAAAATAAAATCGGATCCCTACCCCACACCATACGAAAAAATAAATTCCAAACGGAATACAAATGTAAATATGAGATGAACATGTAAGCTGTATAAAAAATACCATGTGTTTTTAAATGCAAAGTAAGGGGGGTTATTTCAAATAAGACACAAAGCACCAACTGTAAAACAAAAGATTAATAAACCTTACCATATTAAAATTAATAATTTTTGTTCATCAAAGATATCTTAAAGAAAATGAAAAATCAAGCCACAAACCATGATTTGCAAGCACCTAACACTAAAGAGTAGAATCTAGGATTTAAACAGAACTCATAACAAGCCAAAAAGAAAAAGACAAGCAAAAAATAGGGGGAAAAATGAGTAAACGACATAAGCATTTATTTCACAGAAAAGATAGTGGCTCATAGATACACAAAAAGAAATCAAATTATTAATCAAATTAGAAATACAAATTAAGACTGGAATAAAATATCATTTTATAGTCACCACACTGGCAAAAAGTAAAAATCTGGCAGTGGCAAGTATTGGAGAGAAAAGAATCTTTTGTACAGTGCTACTGCTAGGGGTAGTGTAAATACATACAACTACTTAATAAAATAACAGTATCTTTTTATAAAATGTAACACTGACACACCCTGTGATTCAACAATTCCACTCTTAGACACATACCCTAAAGAAACCCTTACACACATGCTCCACAAGACATGTTACAATTCCTAGCACTTGTTAGTTGCAAGAAACTAGAATTATCCCATCAGTCCACCACAAAATAGCATTATTATACAAGAAAGAAGAATAATGTGGCAAGACTAGAAACATAATGTTGACTGAAAATGCAATTTCCAGAATCATGTGTGTATGTGTATGTAATTTTTATAAAACATAACAAGAAAAACTGAACAACATATTTAGTACACATACATGTTATGAAAACACCTCTTTTATAGGAGGGGAATAGTACACAATACTCAGGAAATGGATGATATTTTCAGGGAACATAAAAATAAATACAAGGTATTGGTAAAGTTCTCCTTCTTGGGTGGGGTGATAGATTCCCAGGTCTCCATTACGATGTGATATCTTACATTTATTCTTAGGTTGAAAAACGAAGTGAAAATAAGGAAATCGAACCTGTAATGTTTATCAAAACAAAAGGATTTTTCGCAATATCTTAGACCCTTTCAGCAACAGGCCTGAAAAGTTTTAAAAAATATGTAATTGATATTTGCAAATGACATATCAGATAAAGGGCTAGTATCCAAAATCTATAAAGAGCTTCT
>LNAC01000120.1:1758045-1780077 GCA_002007465.1 Ailurus styani
CTGATGATTCACAGACCTGTACCCCTTGGGCAAAGAATAAAAACAAAATTAAAAAAAAAAGAAACCAGAAAAAAATATATATATATAATTGAATTTCCATTTTGAATTATTTTAATAACACTGTCCCCTTTCCCCCCCAAAAAACTGTATGAATAATGAAATTAGCAGGGAAAATCTTCATTCTTTCTTACTTGACTGATGTGAATAATTTGTATTTTAAATCCAATCTCGGCTCTCTGTACAAACAGGGTAGATGCTACGATAAAGGAGGTAAGTCCAGTATGGGCAAATCCAAACAGCAGATAATCCACATTTCTGTTTGACTTAAAATGGATCATTCAGTCTTTTAACAATGCATTTCATGTCCTGATTCTACTTGGTTTCAAAGAAACCTCTATTTCTGGGGAGGGACTAAGAAAGGATGATCCGGGTTTACTGTAGATAGCTGGGCAGTAATACACACACACACACACACACACACACACACACACACACACACACACACCCCATATATCATATGTCACATATCATATTATCATATATATATGAGAAGAAATCAACAGGGTGGTATTTTTGTGGTTTGGCAGAGAGGGGATGATAGAGGAGTACAAAGCTTCCTTCCAATGGTAATATTTAATTATAAATAACTCAGTTAAAGAACTGAGTTTCTACGAATTATCTCCCAGAGAAAATTTTTAAAAACCTGACTGAACATGAGTGGTATGCAACACTCAAAGATGAATTTAATCAAAATGAGGCACTCCCTATTTCACCATGAGCCCGGTCAGAATTTCACCACATCCATTTTTATAGGTACATAGATTATACTATCCTTTAAAAGATGTTCAACTTCAAAATGCCTTCCCAGCCCTGCTGAACTAAGAAAATGAAATAGCAATGTCTTTCTATCCATACTTTGCCAGAATGAAGGTGATCATCAGATACAAAAATATAAGCAGAGAATTAAGTAATAATTAAATAAGTTAGAATTTCACTGATAAGCATTATACTTGCTGATATAAAGTTACTGTCTAGCACTCAAGATCTCTCCACTATATGCCATCTAAGCACACAGTCCTCACAACCTGAGAGGTGCTCAACTTGCGACACCAAACAAAAGAAGATGAGTACAAGAAAGGCCATGAATTCATTGCTATAGCATCAACTACAGAATAAAATTGGAAAATAACCAATTTTTTCCAGATGCTGTAATTTCACTAATTAAATATCTCCTTTAGAAATCAATAATGCTCTAAGGGAGAGAAAAATTAAGAGTGCTTCCTAATTCAAGCTCTTATTATTTAAAGCTAATTTTTAGTATAATTTTAAGAAAGGAAAAATAGATACTTACTTCTTCAATACAGCCTAGAGTACGGTTTTTGTCATTTAAAGATAATTTTTGAATTACTGTATGACCATCTATAACATCGTAACAGATATCTCTCCTTCCTAAGATTCTTACTATAAGCAACTCGCTGTATATTGACCTTGACCTGAATCTTCAGAAATAAGAATGGAACTGCCAGAAGATTTATATGAAAATGCAAGCTTTCTCATTAGTTTAACAGTTAGAAGATGTTCCAATTCTAGGAAACACACTGGGAAAATCCCATACTTTATACCACTTTGCAAAGTGCAGGCTGGCACAGTATCCTCTCTGCAGCTTTGAGATCCAATTAGGATGTAAGTGAAAAAAATTACATTCTAGTTTTCATTCCCCACTGGAATATTTTTGGTGATTGCTCACCTAAAGAAGATGGCCAGATTTTGGTCCCTTTTAGCATTCTATGAAAGCACAAAAGAAGATTTATTTTCAGCCTTTTTCAAGCAAATTAATTTTCATATGATAAGTTTTTGTTTCTCGTTATTTTTAATGTTTTAGCAAAAAAAATGGAAGAAAGAAATGTATATTCTGTCAAAATGCTTCCATTATCCTTTGCTGAAACCAGTAGGAGCTTTTAGATATGAAAACGGGGCCAGACGGAAACACTTTATGGGAAAATCTGCAGTGGAACGGTTTTGATAATGAACATGCCTAGAGAAATAAAATCATGAATGCTGTATGTGTTGGGGGGAAGAAACTCTTATCTTCAGTTGGGTTCTGTTTCCCTTAGAGAGGCTTATGTTACCCTACAATCAATAGGTCTCCAATTAAACAAAGAAGATTTACATATGCTGGTGCATTCTGGAGCTAATGAAATTGGTCTAACAGTTTTAATGAGAGTATGGCACTGGCTAGGAGGAGAACTTAGGAGTCACCATATATAATTAGGCCCACCTCCTTAATTCTGATCCTTCACTTTTCTACTCTTACTGCCTTTGGCCTCTCCCAACATAGGGTAAGTAGTAACCATGCCAAAATTTATCCTATTTAGGAGGGACAGACAGACAAACCTGCAAATGCTCACTAGAACTAAGGGTATGATTCACAAATGCTTTCCCTGCAGAGCAAGACGCTGTGGGGTTCAACCCCCGCCCCCAAAAAAAAGAAAAAAGAAAAAAATGTGTGCCATTCCGAGGAAGAGGTTCCATTTTTAATCAAGATCACGCTCTTTAAAAATTCAAGCATGAAATTAGAATCCTTTATTTCTCCTCCTAGCAGGGCATCTAGCATACAGTAGGTACTTGATAAATGACTGCTGGTATGAAGATGATTTCCTCACAAAGAAGCTAGAGCAACAGATATATCACCTCCAAACCACCTTTTCTAGCTAAACGGTGTAGATAAAAGTCAAGATCAGGATCTTAGAGGGGAAAACAAACAACCTGAACATTTTCTACTAATACGAGCATCATAAAACCTTTATTTTCAGAATAATGATTATTCACATTAGGTTAACATGAAACTTTGGATTTGGGTGAAGAAACAAAAGTCAGTTAACAGGATAAATTGAGAAGGGAAAAATCATCCTAACCAAAAAAAAAGAAAAAATTTAGGCATAAATTCAGTGTTCCTGAGTTGAACAAAAGCTATATTATATACTACCTAGTTTTTAAATTCATATTATAAATGTTTCACATTTTTTGTTTTGTTTTGTTCAACCCAGATTTTCCATTCAGTCACCAGATCGACAAAGGTACTGAATACATACCAGGCGCTGGGCCCTATGTACCCCTATGGGGGACACAAAAATAAATACAACCCAGTCTCTGCTTATAAAGAAATCAGACAGATCATTTTATTATGATACATGAAAAGTTAATAGTGAGTACTACTACAAGACACTACAAGTACTACTAACAAGACACTATGGGAAGGCTGGGAAGGAGCCCTTAGCCCAATGCTGGGGTAAGGGACGGCCTAAGCAATGTTCGCCAATTAAAGGTGAGTGAGGACAGTCTCAGCAGAAGGAATAATATAAAGAAAAGAACAACAACAAATAAATAAATAAACACATGTATACACACACACACACACACACACACACACACATATATATACATATAAAAGCATGCACATACTATGATATGAAGCAAGGCCAGAGCCTTAGGGGAAACAGGCAGGAAGACAGCCTGCCCTGTGTATTCCATGTACTTGCATGTGCTCTCTCCAGTGTCAAGGTCAGCTGTATTCACTGATAATATAGAAAAGTAATGTATTCACTTTACCCCACATTTGTCTAAAGACACCTTACCCTTATTTAAATACTGCAGCTACCCTCCTGATTACAAACAGGAACATTCAATATAATACACAGCATCGTGAAAGGGGGCTCATCAGAAGCACGAGTCATTCCACGCACTAAGTTCCTTACATCCTGAAGTCCCCTCTCAGAGGTGAGCTCCTACCTCTACAAGTTCAAGGATCCAAAGCTGACATATTAGAGTTTATTGAAACATCACCCTGGTGGGAATCTGCAGTTGGGGATTCAGTCCAAATTTAAAGACAAACAATCCCTTTTCCAGATGTTGGACTCAGACAATGAGAATACTCTGAAACAATTTCCTTCTAAATAATGGATTTAGAAACAGAAAAGGACATTATATGGCAGACTCTTTATTCTAACCTAAATATATATAATTTCAAATTTATAACATTAATGAAGTCTGCTGATGGTTAATGTGTTCATATTTCACGGGGAAAAAATGGGAGAGTAAAGAAAACAGAATAAGGCCAGATCTGTAAAAATGCTATTCAAGATTACCAGAAAAGAAGGCGTGGGGGAGGAAGTGAGAGGGGGTGATTCTCAAGATGAGTAGCAAAAACAGAGAGACTTTCAAACTTTCATTGTTAAACTTGTTAAAACAAGTTAAACTTGTTAAACTTTCATTGTTTGGAGATAAAACAGTCTTAAAATAAAGGAAACATCAGCGATTGCTAAAATCATCAGGTAAATTCTATCGTCTGTATCCAGGTGGCTTATTTAATCTGAAGACAACACGGCTCTCCCTGGAGGAACTGAACTGCTAACATCCCATGAACTCTATCAAGTTTGCCTCACTTCTCTTACTGACTGTAAAACAAAGAAATCTGTCTTCAGTTTCATGATGTCCCACATGGTACTGTGACTAATCCCCAACCATTTTTATTTACAGTGTTGAGAGTGAGTTTCTATGACAATCCCATGCCATTGTCAATGTTACACACAGATTTTCTGCCTTTTGAAAATAATTACAGAACAAATCATTTGTTCTGCACTCTATTCAAAGAAAAGCACACATATTAATGACTGGACAAACAGATTTCACTTTCAGATTAAACAATAAGCAGACAAAAGAGAGAGAGAGGGAGAGAGGAAGAGGGAGCGAGAGAGAAAGAGAGAGAGAGAGAGAGAGAGAGAGAGAGAGAGAGAGAGAGAGAGAGAGAAACCTCCACTATACACTGTTTGCGACCACCAGATTTTGGGGTTGTTGTCCGTGCTTCATTTATCAGACATGCGATAGTTCTTCTCCTTCCTATCACCATCTGTACACACTTTCCCAGAAGACCCTCACAGCTGTCCCATTAACACACTAACACACACTCACACACACAGGACCTCTTCCATGCGTTCAGTCTGAATGTAATACATATCTGTTTTCTCTTCACAGGAAAGAAAGGCAAAGCAGCTTGAGACCTCGGACAACTTAAAATCCACTTCAGTGTAAAAGTCTCAAGATTGCTAACTTTCTTCGGAGACAGAGCAAAACAGAGAATTTAAGTGGCTATGCTACTGAGACTTGGCTGTGTTTTAGGAACTACTACCAACTGCCAAATGAATTCACCACGGCTTACTCTCCAAGGCCTTCCTTTCCTTTCTGTTTGTCACTCCCTCATTCTCCTGCTGTTTAGTTCTCCTGTAACTCTGTGTTTTATACTTCGGCATTACTAGAAGGGTGGCCTCCAAACAAGAAATAGAACTTTTTTGTGCACCACCAGATTTCCTTAAAGAAAACATGCCACAGTGAACTATTAAATAATAAAACCACCTGTGCCCTGTCCTATATCTGCTTGGGTTTTCTTTCCATTTACATAGATATTTCTGACACAAGAAACCAAAACACGTACCACTTACTAGAAGTACCATGAAATGACAGAATTCCTCTACATATACCTGGTACACAGTAAGACCTTACGCGACACCAAGAGCCGGGTCTGCAAATGTGTCAAACTTCCTATGGGCTATTAGTTTGTAAGGATCCTAATTCAAAAACATCAAAAGCTTTTAAATTTTAATTTCTGCGGCGCTTGGGTGGCTCAGTCAGTTAAGCCTCTGACTCTTGACTTCGGCTTAGGTCCTGATCTCAGGGTCGTGGGATCAAGCCCCACATCGGGCTCCGTGCTCTGTGTGGAGTCTGCCTGTCCCCTCCTCTCCTCTCTATAAATAAGTAAATAAATAAATATATATATATATTTAAAAATCTTAATTTCTGAAGAAATTTCATTCGAGACGGCATCGACTCATCTCACAGTATTTTCTTCAGTTTCATATCCTTGGCACTCAGCACGGTGCCTACCAGGTAGTAAGCACTCAAAATACGTTTGTTGAACCAAGTTGCCAATGACATGGTACAGTCTGGCAACGAAGGCAACCCAGGTAGATTTTCTATGTCAACACTAACCAAAGAGCATCCACTTTGATGCATGTGATAACAAAAGGCTAGAACTGCACTCCACTTTATTCAAGAATGTTCTATTTTCAGAGCTCCTGGGATGCAGACACTTAGTGTCTTTACCTTGTAAAAATGAAGGTTTCCTCTCAGTTTCCTTCAAGGTTTGAAATTCTGAAATCTATTAACACAGCAGAGAAAGCTCTAGCTGCTCACTACTTTTTAAACTTCAGAGAAACCCATGGCTTTCAGCACTATTCCGTACTTCCAGCAAACACATTTTACCCAGTCCATAAACTCGGGGGCGGAGCTCGGAGAGCCTGATACCTTCCATCCTACCGTGTTACTCAGCCTCTCTGCTTCTTCACCTGCACGAAGGCAATTATAAAAGCTCCCCTACCTAAGTTTAAGGTTTATAGAAAGAGCTAATAAAATAATATATGCGAAAAGCCAATTTAAATATTAGAGAGGTTAACCACATAAGTCCAGGTTCTGATGGATCTGGCTTTAATCCTGGCTTTGCCACTTACTATTGGCAAGACCTTGACTGAGCTCCTAACACTCTCTGAGCCTCTGTTTCCTGAATAACAGGAGTAACCCACAACAAAAGTCGTCTACCATCTCTAGTCACCCCCCACTACCCAACATGAAAAATTCTCCAAAACTTGGAGAAGTCCAAAAAGGAAAACAAAACAGAAACAAAGAAACCCACATTAAACCAGAAAAATCTATATCCACAATTTAGGAAAACCAACAAAGCCAATCTGAAGAAACGGCACCCAGATATGTAAACTCCTTGAAGTGCCCAAAATATTTAGTGTCTATCCCTGAATGCTCTAGTACAAAGCAAAATGCACTGTTATAGCTGCCCTGTCTTCACTTTCAAACAAGGTGATGGGTAATAAAGGAACAAAAATGTGCATCTCTAAATGTGAATCTATGTTCCTCTCCAATCTATCTGTTTCTGTCCCATTCTGCTGTCTCATGACACGGCTTCCCTTACTCAGCACTGCCCCCACCCCAGAACCACTGAGGCTCAACTGCAAATAAAGTAAAGAGCTATGCATACATAATCAGGCTTTATATAGCAAAATTGAAAATGTCTCTCTTTGAAGAATTACAAAGCTTTCTGTCTGAAACCTCTGACCTTTCTAGAGAAATCAGAGTCACTGTAGTTTAAAAATGTAGGTGGTAAAAGTACAAAGGATTACATTTATCCATTTTGCATGTTTGCCATCTTTTCTGAGATGAGGAGCAAATATCTTTAGAACAATTAGTTCTTCAATCCTAACATTTCAGGCTGTAATATCCTCATTCTCCAAACAGTTGTATACATCCTGGGGTCGATGAAACGGCACTTTTCTGTTAATTACTACTCCCACTTTATTCTACAGAAAATCTAAAGTACATGAATTCCAGAATCTTTTTTTTTAAATAAGACTTTTGTCCATACAGTGAATCGACCAAGAAGATAATAAAAATTCCTGTGAATCTTATTAAAAAACACTGTAATTTTTAACTGGGTGGGGAGGAGGAGGACATTGAAAAGAAAAAAGAATTCTTAATAAAAGTCCTTGTCACATATTAAGAGGCCATACAATAAAAGTATTGCAATGACTATCTTTCCCTGACAGGAACATACAACAATAGTTATGCTGTTGAACGGCATCAAGTTACAAAGACTTCATTCTCAGAAGTTACTTGAAACTACTCTCCAAAAGAGAACCTCTACCATTTAAAAGAAGGGGAGGAAAAGCCGACTAAATGAATCAATCAGAGACTTTAGGAACCTAGTAAATTTTTTCTATAATATGCATCCATGCAAAAATCTTGCGATGGTCATACAAAGGTACTGACCAACTTTTGCCAAATTCTTACCCAGAACCCTGGCTTGATCTTAAACGTCTGTAAGCCGCTCATCTTTAACTCCCAATTACTTAATGCTACAAATATTCTCTCAGGTATACACTGTTTTCCATCAACAACATTTTTAGTGTCTAGTGTTATTTATGAATTGTATTCAGCATAAAAGATACTGATGATTTTCACTGTTGATCTGCCATTATGTCTGAGTCCATACAGCTCTGTTTAATAGTAGGCGACGAAGGTTTACACACAGATACATAGTATCTTAATTACTCATTCTATAGTGAGCTCTTTAAGCATCTCCATTCCTCACTCATTTGGAATGTTTAAAAATGCCACGAAGAAGGGCTTGATGTCATCTTAACACTGAAATCCATCTGTCTATGGCCCTCTTTTGACTTTACTCCTTCTGCAGCCAAATTTTTCACAAAAGTTGATGAGAATTTGTCAACCTAAGGACTTGTAATGTCAGCTCTTTTGAAAGGCAATGGAATATTTGAAAGTGACAATGATGGGATCCTGCATGTAGAATATTCACTTTATGTAGGAGTTTAAAATTAAATAATCCCTTCACGATTAAAATACGCAGAGTTCTAAATGCTTCCAATAGGGGAAGAGGCAGGCACATAGTTCTGAGCTTCCCGTAGTAAGCAGTATGTCCCTAATTTTAAAAATTAAATGATAACTGATATTGTAGCAACACAGTTCCTATTACCCACTGACGAATACCTTTCCATATCCAAAATTATTCACTCAGAGCAAGCTATGTAACTCGCCACAGACACGTCTTCCCCAACAGCATGAACATGTTGCGCTACCCAATCATGGGCTGGCAAAATTACAAAGGGAAATAAAATCACCCAAACCATAGCAACAAAGACAACAGCCTGGTAATGGCAGATGCTAAACAGGCATACATAGAAATTCTTAAATAGTATTCATTTTTTAAAATATGTTTTATTGTTACTTTTCTTTCATGCCATGTTTTAACCTATAGAGCATTTCAAAAATATCCACTAAAGCACGTTTATGAATATATATGCTTTGAAAATTATTTATGTCTGGAAACTCACAGGTTATCGGGACCACCATAAATACTCATCAGAGACATCAAAAGGTAGGCAGTATGGAACAATGGGTGTGAGTCTAATTTTTTTATTCCAGTCCTCTTATTTCCAGTTTACACTTTATTTACATACTTCAGTTTTCCCTTGCTGGCATAACCGATACTCCACAACTTTAAGATTTATGAGCATTTCTAAAAAAGAAACTTAAAAAGAAAGCTACATTTCTATTGCAGTCAATATAAGTTCAGTTCAGCAGCTTATTTTTTAAATAAACCCTAGAAGACTTAATATACATATAATGAATATAGTATAAATTATCATTACTGGTCTTTTTTTTTTCTATTTACAATTACAAAATTCACATTGAATGAGGCTTTGAATTTTTGCACGGAAGTCATTAAGAATTAATCATGCCTAAACTTAAAGAAAATAAGGGCATTAAGTAAATCCATCAATAAATCAGTCATTTAAGGAGATTAAGATGAAACTTTTCCTATTTTTAATTTTTCTCCTCTTTTAAATTAAAAAACAATTTAAGCTAATTAAGACCCAATTTTTGCTTTCTTTTAAATAATTATATACAAGGCTATAATCAAAGGATCTCTTTTGAGTAAAGCAAATTTTAAAATTTTCAATCTAACCATTAAGGGAAGTTAGAAATATACCTCCTGTGCACATAAGAAAGTATGGACAGATATTTACCTAGTAAAATATTACATGCAATTCTGATTTTTAAACTAACACTTGCTTTAATTCTCAGTGGCTTCCCAAAGCATCTAGAACCAATTCATCTATCTCACAAACAGGAAAAAAACATTTCTTGAACCTATGTAATAATGCTTCTATTCAACAAACTTCAACATTCTAAGAACAAGAAAGAACAAGTCGCTCCAGATTTTTTACCCCAACCCTGACAAAAGCATAAGAACATTTTCTCTCTCTCCTAACCAAGTATGGCCTCATCCTGTGCCTACTGTGGAAGCCACAGTAAAATATCTCCATGGGAAGGGTCAGGATTTTGAATTTTTTTCCTTCTCTCTGATTCAAGTTGGTGTGTGATACCATTTAAATGACATCTAACTCCCAGACAACAGAACACAGAGACGGATACAGAATGGATCTAAACTGTATGGTGAAGAGCACTGGGTTTGGAATCAGAGAGCCTGGCTTTAATCTTACTGTGCACCTGTCACTTGAACACTCTGAGACTTTATTTTCACCTGTACAAATGGAGAATGCATTACTTATTTGCAATATTACTGTGAATTTAAAAAAAAAAGAAAGAGCAAAAAGAGAGAGAGAGAGAGAGAGAGAGAGAGAGAGAGAGAGAGAGAGAAAGCTACAATGTATGGCAAAACTTAGTATAATGCTTGCCGCAAAATAGACAACTCCATAAAAGTTATCTGCCTCACTGCCTTCCTGTCTTCCATCCGTCTCCCTTTCTCTACTTTCAATTGATCTAGGTCCAAAATACTTACCACTAGGAAAGCATGTGAAAGCCATGAAGAGAAGTAAGTGTAAAGGTCTCAAAGAACACTAAAGTTATTCCACTTCAATCTCTAGCTATTATGACCATCCTGATCATGTCTGCATTTGGGATTAGCAATATCTTACACATGAAAGACGACCAATGCTTGCCAACATACATAACTGAATAAAAAGAACTTCTTTCTCTCAATTTTATCTTATTTGGTTTCTTTGACAAACAGAACGGCAAAACCATCCTCTCTACAGAGTTGCCACAATTTGTCATTTGTGGACTTATTTCATTGCCTCATAAGCCATGTTTATTTAACTAGAATATTAACAGGAGGGTTAATTCCGTTAGAGAAAATATACTCTTACACTGTGAGATGACCATAACAAACCACGAAAGCATGTTCTCTAATATTCTGGGGAAAACCGAGGGTAAAAGTCATTTCTGTCTTAGCAGCAGCTGGAGAATTCTGGTGAGTTCACAGGGACGCTAAAGTTTGGATCAATAATTTGTATCTTGCAGTTGCCTAAGCAACAGCCAAAATTTTGATGACACTGCAAGTTATCACCTTAAAAAGCAAAATGGTAATAATAGCAAACATCTCAATAGCCCCTTTTCCAAGTTTATGTATGCCACAGTAACCCTTATTGGCTGGAACCTCAAATGATAAAAAGAATTTTTGCAAAACTTTTCTTTTCTAAAAATTTGAAGAGAAACTCCAAACACCCCAAATAGTCTCTTAGTCTCAAACAAACTATGCAAAAAAAAATGTGGGGAGATGGATTATAAAATTCTCCACCTGATATCTTCTGCTCAGGATCCTTTTACAGTCATTACTTAAACCAAAACACTTTTGAGAGCATCTCCATTTGCGATTAAATTCACGGTTTTATGTTTCTCTTAACAAAGCATGCCAGTTCATTCATTCTCTGCCTCCTCCACCTGACTTCTTCCTTCCCCTTACCCCACCTCCCAAGGATTTACAGTTTATAATGTATTTAAAAACAAGATCTAACCTCTAAATAATGGTGGGGAAATGACTGCTCAAATGGTAAGAAACCGGTGTTTTGCACATTCAGTGAATTCAATCTGTATTTCATGTTTTTTGCTCTATTCTGACCTCAAAATTGCTTTCAATAATCTATACTAACATTTGCAAGCAATTAGAATTGTTGCTGCTTCTGTGCAACTTTTAAAAAACTGACAGGCCATTCTGCACCCTCTGGAAGCAGCTTGAGGCCTTAACCAAGTGAAACACCCAGTCCTACTGTGTACAGCAGTGACCACAACAAAGGCTGTGGTTTCTCCCACACCATCCCTAAATAGGTTTAAATTAATGCTATTCATCACTGGGCGGAAAAGAAGACAAGGCAAATCTAAGCCAGCAGCATTGGGAAATTTCTTACCAACACTCAAACCTCTTAGCCATAAATGAGATGACCTCCGTTCATGAGTTTACTCCAGAACAACACTTCCCCTATTCCTATACTCTCTCTGCCTTTGAATTTCCATCTTTTTCACTACATTCTAGATAAAGGATACTGTTACTGCATTCTAGATAAAGGATATTGTTACTACCCTCAAGTTATGCCAAAAACAGTCAAGGATACAAAAGCCATATTTATCTCAAGTTTGTTGACTGCTAGTGCTATTTCCTTAAAAGAATTACAAGATAAATAGAAAGATAAATGAAATTTTTAGAATGGTGCATATACCAATGATCAGTCAGCCACAAAATCCACTCCGAGTTCAGTTTAAGGTTGGAGTAAGAATTTGAGATAGGGTGGCTCTTACTCTTTTGATTTTAAACATCACCGTACGTTAGTCTTACACCTTCTTTTTCTACATACAGCTTATTATTATAAATCACAGGAACTAACTGCATAACTTTCTACTAGGGACTTTATTAAGGTACTGAAAAAGTTTAATTACATAATGTATAGCCGTAAACTTGAGCATAAACACACATACACATGTATGCCTGTTAACAAAATATATTGAACATATTTTAGATATGCAATACTGCCATAAACTAACATGGTAAGTTAGCCCAAAATTGAAACATCACCATAACTTATTCAGCATAAAATTATAAACTGCAACAATTTTACATTTTCATTTAAAATTTTTTACAATAATGATTCTGAAGGCACTGATAACCTTAAGCATAGAGTTCTACTGTATTTAAAGTATCAGCTTTTTTTAAAAAGGAATCATTTGCACTGCTCCCAATAGCCCTCAGTGTGCAGCCCGAATGTGCACACACACACACGAAGCACACACACGCTCATACACAGACACTCCCAATCTTACACCTGCTCTGAAGCAGTAGGAAGTGAATTCTCAATCTGTCAACATGACCATCTGGTCTATCTGCATATCACGGCTTCCTCTATTACTATATGAAGGAATGGCAGTCACGAAGCCAAAATAAAACTAAAATGCACCTGAATGGGAGTATCTCTCCCTTTGTTGAAATGGAATAATACATGGCATATCAGAGCAAAACGGGCAGAATGTAAATAATTTAAAATGAGCATTCACAGCAGCATAATTAAATGAACAATATGGTACAAGTCATGTGGTAATCAGTAATACTGCCTGGACAGGTTTCCGGCACAGGTACCAGACTTCCAAAACACTGCAAACAGCTCTTTCAGTGAGTGGCGGGACCGTTACTATTCTTGGTCCAAGCAAAACTAAGCAAAGGCAGTAACAGGGGTAGTGTGGAAGCAACCAGTAGCTACTGTACTAAAACAGGACTGTGCAAAAAGGGTCACTCTCCACCTTACAACTCACACTCCTCGTGCTACCCTTAGGACAAATTCAATTCACTCTGCCACTGGCGAATTAACCATGACAGTCACTACCTGACAAATTTGGGTCATTTATTAGTCTCTCAAGGCAAATTTTAAGGCCACTAAAAAAAACTTCCAATCTTAGGAAATTCCTGATCTGCAAAAAGTGAAGATGCTCGTGGTGATTTAGCTTTTGGGCCTAACGCCACTGGAAAATTAGCAAAGCCTTTACTTAGCTGATTTAAATATAATACCACCACTGGAAAATTAGCAGAGCCTTTACTCACTTGTTTTAAATATAACGGTATTTATTTAATTGTACTTTCTAAATGTCTCCATACAGCTGCCTCAGAGTTTCACTCCACTTCACAGCAGGTAATAACTATCAAAAATAAATTGTGACTCTGTCATTCTGGGGTGTAGATACAGCAACTTACCTCTATCTAAGAGATGAGTCCTTAAAAAGTCTAACCTCTTACAAAATTTAACTGAGAATCTTTCTAGAATCTGATTACATTACCAGAAGTTATACAGACACAGTTAAAAAAAAAAAAAAACTCTCCAGAAAGTTCTCGGTTGAGTGCCTACTAATGAACAAAGGTTAACTTTATCTAAAAGGTCAAATGCCTGGTGGCTAAGGTTATGACCTTAACAACTTAAATTGTGACCTTGCCACGTGCCGGGTATATTGTAGATTCTGATACAGATCATCTGGTAAAGACTGGCCATAAATTAGCTTTACTGTTACACGCCCACAAAGAAAACCATTTGCCACAATTCCATAATATCTTCAAGTCGTCATACGATACCTATGGAAGGACGACTCAAATAAAGACCAAATTAAGGGCATAAAATGGTTTTGCTCTTTTATACTTTTAACAAGATGAAATTCTCAGGCTTATGGAATCACTCCAATTTCATTACACTTGTTACTGTTTATCAGCCACAAAATTCACACCGTTTGAATGCCACTGAATTTAGGGGGAAAAAAATCAGAATGTAGTTTAGGTATGGTATTTTAGCATCTTAGCAAGTCTTAGACTAAATTACCTGCACTTTTAAAAAATGATTGATTCTGTACTAGTTTCCAGTATTTAAAATGTGTATCCTAAGATTTCCACCTCCCACCAAAGAAAAGGCCAAGGCATGAAGCAGTAACCATTGTACACATTTTCAGAAGGGGAAAAAAAAAAACAAATCTCATTTGGGGGGCTATCTAGAGGGAAAAATGGCATTTCGGAAGGACAAAAAAATACAAAACTGTAAAAGAGAGAGGGGGGGGAAAATCCACTATAGGTGAAAAGGCCACAATGGTTTTGGCATGTTTCTTGAAGCACGTTTCAGTCTCTGCCTCCTGCCAATACTGGCAAGTTCTCAAAACTTTTAAGGAGGTAAAAACATTGTTTAGTGTTTACAAATCTTCAGTATTATAACAGATGCTTGTCAAATCAGTTGTATGGAAGTTGACCGATCTACCTCATATTTGTATTGGCAACTAGCTTCCCTTCCACAAATCACAGGTCTCTAAATCTCTTAAATCAAATCTGAAATATTTTCAGACAAAAGGCCCTTCATATTTTCTTTTCCGATCGTCCTGTTGCATGCAGAGCTGCAGCCATTACGGCGCTCCGTGAAAGCCAATGGCCTAACACTTGGCTGCCAGTCAGGCCTACCAAGGGATTCTGGGATACCTCAGGAAAACCAAACCGAAAGGTAGTCTGATCCACGTTGCTGTCAATAAATCTTTCATAAGCAATAAGGATGCTAACTCTCCCAAGCAACCTTCTACCGTCATTTTACCAACATAATCCTTCAGGTACTGAAACCACCAGCAGCCGTGTTAGCTGAAGGATTTGGAGCCACAGCATAGTAACAAACGGTCAACGACGAAAGAGAATACATGTGATGGCATTAGCTCGGAAGGCTGCAGCTCTTTGAATCAAAGGAAAATACTTATACCTAAAATTCAAACGGGTGCTGCTCACACCAACAAAAACGTAACCGGTATTCCATTTCGAGGTACCTCATAAGAAAGCACACACCATGATGTGCACCACCTGTTGGCACCCTCATTTTTCTCTGTTGGTTCAATTAGAGCATTTGTTAGAATTGATAAATTATTTACTTTTCTAAATACTGAAAAGATTAAACACAAGATCTTAAAGAGTCCTCCCTAAACTAAAAGCACTGGTAACACCCATCCTTTTTTTTTTTTTTTTTTTTTTTTTTTTGCACCTTGCCTTTCTCTATCAGAACCTCCACTTACATACGCAAATAAATTTTTTAAAAATTTAACTCAGCTTTTTCAATAGAGAAAACAAAGTAAAAATAGGGTGAAAGGGGGATTAAGAAAGGGATACTTGTTCCTGTCTAGAGGTCATTTGAGAGGTGTTGCCTTTTCATTTCACTAAGCAGAACAGGCTAAAGCAACAGGCACTCCTTACAATTAAGTATACATTCTCCAAAACCCAAATATTTGAAACACTTACAGATCACATCCTCTAAAATACTCATCTATCCCCTGCCAACAGAATGCAAATGATAATGTGACATGCTTGCAAAGTTAATTTCTCCAGTTTCTTATGTAAGGACAGATGGATAACAAAAGTTCTCTTTCTAAAACATATATTGAGAAAAATAATAGAGAATAGGCTATCAGCTGACTTCTTTTTTAAAAAAGCTCGCAGTCTTAGAATCAAAAACATTTCGCAAAAACAGTACAGTGTTGATTTTATAGGCAGCACCTTTCTCCTTTGTGAAAAAAGACATAAATATATGAACCCCAAAACTGCCTACTGGTAGGATTCCACAACCTTCTTTCCTCCATCTGGCTCAAGTAACCGCCATGGAGGTAAAATCTAGCAAGGCCGATATGTACATATAAAAAGTCAACAAGTTACACAAGACCTGAGCCTTCCCATAACACAATGAACCTTTTGTCTAAAACAAGGCAAAAGAAACAAAGTAAAAATGCATTCTTTTAGTCAGTACTCAACAGTTTTAGCCTGAATGCTACTCTGAATGCTATAATATACACAGGTAAAACATGTCTTGAGAACAGCCTTGAAACAATAATGAATCTTATCACACCAATCAAAGCAACTCGCTAAATCAATGATCAATATCGATTTCTCAGTGCATTCATGCACCACACAGGTTGCTTACTTTTAAGATTAACCTTACCATCAATTACTTAAAGAGCTGGTCTGTTTCTCGCTCAGCTATCCTGGACAACACGAATTCCCAAATACAAAGCTACTAAGTTTGTGTATTCATGTGATTCTTTTTCCTTCATAAATGATCAGCAATTTGATAGTACTCTTACCCCCTCTTCTTAATTAGCAGGGGGTTCAAGAGGCCCCAGTAGGTTAAAAACACTCCCAGAAGATAAGCAACTAAAAATACTGCCTCACCAACCAAACTCCACGCTTTTTAAACGAGAGCATTGCCACATTTACAGTATCCCCTTTATTCCAGAGGTTTTAGAAGGCTCCTCTCGCCCAACATCGAAAATTGGGATTTCAACATATCACGCAACTACCAACACCTTTGATAACACCGCTGGCCAAAAGAACTGAACTTGGTGAGAGTCCTCGCAAAGGAGGGGTGCCTCTTTTCCACCTGAATGAACCTGTGCCCTCGGATGAGGGCAGGCGGGGGGCTTCTGGCTGTTCTGACTCTGGTTTACCTCTGAAACCACACTGTCCTTCTGCGCTGTGGCCTGCAACTTAGACAGTTCGGGACTGGCCCGGCACATAAGGAGGACGCCAGAAAAGAAACACACGAGAAAGTGGAACAACTTCTCACCATCGCACTTACCTGCTGCATGCACAAAGTATGCCAAATATAAATCGAGTTCCTTAACAGAAACCCCTATGTGATGGGGCTGCACACAGAGCCCTGGATTCGAGCACTGTGGGGACTTTACAAGGCGCTCGCCATCAGTACTTTCGAGCGGAATACCTTTAAATAAAATCACCATAACAAGGTCCAACCTCCAGACTTTATCTGCCTGGCGAAGGCAGTCAATTCTTCGCATCTTGCCTTTCTGGTCTGGGTTGGAAAGAACACAACATGGAGGCTTTTTCCCCGTAACTGTAAGAACAAAATCCTCTCGGTACTCAGGTCGGATGTCTTTCCGTAACTTGGCCAGGAGTCGAGATGCCCACTTCTGCTTGACCTCTGGTTTTTCACTTAGCAACTCATCCTTCACGGCTCTCTCTTCTTCTTTTGACATACGCTTTTCATGTTTTTTGAAGTATTTTCGTTTTCGGGCCTGCAGGTTGAACCATGTGTAGGCGAAGGCTCGGACGTGGGGCAGAAGTGCTTCAATGAAAGGATGAAATTCATCCTGGAGAAATGAATCACAACAAAAATATAACTATAATGAAAACAAAAGGGAACAACTTTTCTTCAGATGGCCGTTAAAAAAAAGAAAAAAAAAACAATGCTTATTTAACTTGAAAGTTGACTCGAGCATTATAGTACCAAAATTACACAGAGGATGCCTATGGGAAATCTGAGGGGAAAAAAAAAAGAAAACTGTCAGTATCATGCCTCATAATCTCAAAGAAGAAAATGGCTAAAAATTTTAAAATGTGTTGGTATGTTCACCAAAGTGCACCGGGGTCTACTGCCAAGCTTAGGTCCCATATCCTTTAGACAGTAAATGAAATCTATTGAAATGCTTATAACAATATATAATCTTAACCCTATTTCAAGAAAGGCATAGCTAAATTTGCTCCAGCCTTGACCTCACTACTTGTAGTACACCCAGGGCTCGGCCGCCAGATTGGCAAATCCTAAACATTTAGATGCCAGTCACTGTTTATGGAAGTCTAGGAGCAAAAAAATCATCTCCACGATCAATGAAAACAAAGACTTTCCCTCTAAAAATATTGCATGGAGACGCTAATCTGCTTCTTAGGCATTTTGGTAACATCTTAATTCCTTCTTAAGGATTACAGTTGCATATAATTTTTTTAGTCAAAAACTTAGAAAAATCTGGCATATGCAAAAGATGAATTTTATATTCTTCAGGCTGAAATAAAAGATCTATTTCTAAGACATACTTGCTGATACTATGGGAATGAAACAAAAAGAAAAAAAGGGGGGAAAAAAACAAAGAAAAGCATACATGCCAGAGAGTAAATAGAATGCGTCATTGTGACAACAGGGTTGCAACTAAATACAGTTAATTTTGTGAAATGCCTTCGGCAATAATCATCGCTAAAAAAGAGAATCTTTATTAATTTTTGAAATTAGTATTTCAGGCTTTTGTCACAAGGAAATAGAGAACCTGGTGCATTTAATGTTTACGAGACTCCAGGAAAACCCACACGGTTGCCTCTTAAGATTCAAGTAATCCGAAAATAAAATTCAATTTAAAACATTTAAATTTTTCTTACTGTCTTATGAAAATGTTTGATTCTTTTACTTGATATTTTCTTAGGAAATGTAAATATAAAATTAAAGAAAAATTAAACAGTAACCTCCACAAAGCTTTCTGAGTACATCTAACTTTTGATTAACCAACCCACACTAATCTTACATAACTTCTCTCCGCCGCTCAAGCCCCCAGAAGATAAATTATTTACTTTCAAATAAATGAGGATAAGAAAACCAAAAAGATATCTGATGGCTTTTTTAAAAAGGGTGTAGGACAGACAAATATTATAAAATGCATTCTTTTTCAGTTTGTACTATCCACTTAACTATATACTTTGGAGGCACAAGAAACTGTAATGTCCAAAATATTATTACTATAAAGAAATTATTAAATTTTCAGATGTTCAAATGTAAACTGAGTGGTTAAAATTGGAAGAATATTTTTTCAAGTCTGTTAAAATATTATAAATTATAATCAAACATCTAAACGCTATATATGACTATTTTTTAAACTACATATTAATGTAATATATAATAAATCACATCAATAATTGACATTTATCTTTTTTCCTCTCTGAACAAATTTCAGGCTCTGCATTTCAAATTTAGCTTTGAAAACTGCTCTTTTTCAATAAAAATCCAAAAGAGAAGTCAGCTTTTATAACATATGTGCATTCTTCAAGCAGAGAGGGAACAGAAAAAAATACAAGAATTATATTACTCTTTACCATGAACATTTTAAATTTCTAATGTTTAAGAATCTTTCTTATTGCCATACTTTAAAAGAGAGAAATGGTGGGGGGGGAGGCTTTTTCAAGTCACAGTTTATCTAATAAGGTATACGCCAAACCGCAAAACATTTAAACGTGACTAAATTCTGAGCTCATCCTTGAAATGCTCAAAAATACATAAAATTGGGGTTTGAAACAGTCCTTCACATTGACTGATTTTCTTCCATACACAGGACATGCTAGGGACCAAGGCTCTGTGGTGTTAAGAACTCCTGGAGTCTACCTTAACTACAAAGTGAGCTTTCACCAAAAGGAAGATTTCATCTTAAAATCTCAGGCCTGTTCTATAAAGCAAAGAACAGCTAAGTTCTAAACAATTCACATTTATGGAAAAATGTTATCTTATTCAAAAGCTTCATTAATAAGAATAAACATTTTTTAGAAAACATTCTAATATGGCATTTAAGTGTCTGAAGAGACTCCTAGTATGTTTCTCACAGAACTGCAAAATGCGTTCATTCGTGTTCAAGAGGATTTTGTTTACCTGCCAACCAAATGCCTATATATCTCATCATAAAAACCCTCAAATGAGGCCAACCATGTCAACTAATCATTAAGAATAATCTAAGTCCCCAATTTTGCATCAAAAGTATTTACAACTTATTACTCCCCAAAGGTTTCAAGAATGTGCCAGTAAAAGTGCACAATATTTTGTATAACTTTACTCACATGTACTATTAAAGAGCTAGTCATCTTTCTCAACTCACAATTAGAAATACTCCAGATCATCAAAAGTAAAGAATATCATTAACTTGCAGGAAATGTCGAGGCCCAGCATAAATTAATTTAAAAAAAGTAAGCCCCTATAAATCATGTTGCTGCACACATTGCCATAAGCTATGTACTATTTCAAAATATTCAAGAGATAATAAAGAGTATTTTAATATGTGTACTCAGTGAGAAAGTTATAGGTCACCAATGAAAAGAAACCTGAAAACCTGTTTCAAAAGCGGTATGACTTTGAATCAGCACCTTAAATGTTGATCTGTTTGTAAGTAAGCCAAGTTTAAGAATACTGAACGCTGATATTGCTGGAACTACTTTTAAAGGTTCACCTATAAATTTCTACCAGGTTATCATTCTATGGCCAGGTAAATGATTTGGTTATGATACGCTTGTATGGACAAAAAGAAGACATCTGGCATTTTCTTGATAAAGTTTTAAAAATTGCACACACGTAGATGGAGTTTATTCTTTCATTTAGAGTATTTCTATCACTGTGCTTACTGGACTTTCTTTACTGACCAATAAACTACCTAAGTTTTTCTTTCTAAAACTAGCTCTACAGCTTTATAAGTATTCCAGCAAGTTAAATAAAATTGTAAATCAATTTTTAAAAGAAGAACTCAAAACACGTCGCTCTCATTCACTATTTAGTGTACAATTTCTTCACAAACTGTTACACTAAGTGTTTCTTTTACTGGTGTTTCCAGAAGAAGGCCTAGTGAGTGTATCAATCACACTGCCAAATAGGTTAAAAAAAAAAAAACTTTCTTAATGTGATAATAGCTCCGTGAGCCAAGAGAATCCAGCTTTGTCAAGTACCTGACTATCCCCAGGGCCTGCACGGATAAACAGGTATCCGTGCATATATGCACCTACCCAAAATATAAATTTATCTTTTGAGAGCTCACTTGAGAAGACGTTCATGTGTCTGCTAAGGTCATGGCCCACTATTGCAGCACCCTGGTATTGTCTACAAGTTCTCTATGCTGCAAACTTCTGCCAGCAAGAACTTCAGCCTTTGAATCTCAGCATTTCCACTGTAGTCATAACTCATTCAAATTCTCTTACACTTTGCATCTTATCCATATGCAATCGTGAACCTTGCCAGAAGTGGTTGGAAAAGTTTCATTCCATACTTCCACAAGTTACTAAAATAGGAACTTAGGAAGTTTGTTAGGGAAAAATAAAAAACTTTTACAGTAACTAAAAGCAACTGCTATCCATTACTAATGCTAGGCCTAAATCCCAAACAGACCATTTCTACATAAAAAATGCATTTAGGAGTCTTCTGAGATCAAATAGCCAGTATTATTCCTGTTAGATATTGCAATAAGAAAGGCTGTCATGTGAGAAATAAATCCAGAATCTAGAGAGGAAAGAAAAAAATTACTGATACTTTTTAACCTCCCATAAAGTATTCCAGTTAAACCGTTATCTCCTGCTAAATGAAAGCAGTAAGTGGTAGCAGGTTTTTTAAGGGAGTGGTAAATAAACATTTTACATGAAGCATACAACTTCATGTAGGTGATTAATGGTCAGACTGCAATGTACCAAAACAGTGTGAAAGCTCACACTTTTTTTTTTTCAAAAAAATTTTAAGCGCAAAATCACTTTGACTTCATGCCTTTTAGTCAAAGAAAATAAATAATAGATTCAAAAGGGACCAGATTTGGAGCCGTGAAGTAGCAATATTTTGCCCAGGGGTGGTGCAGACAAGAGAGGGGTGGAAAGGGAGGGCATGGGAAGGAGGGGCGGGGGGCGAGAGAGACCCACGCTCCGAGTAGAGTCGGAGGGGAAAAGTTGCCCCCGTCCTGCGCGCGGAGCTGCCCGAGTCGCGCGGCGGCGGTGGCAGGAGGCGGCGGGGGGGAGCCGCGTCCGGCCCCGGGGCT
>LNAC01000120.1:1784125-1799627 GCA_002007465.1 Ailurus styani
GGGGGGGAAACACTACAAAGCACAGTTCCAACTACAGCCTCTGGAAACAAGACTGAGAAAAATACAGTAGAAGAGTTACAGTTACAGAAAGGCTTCTGGTAACTTTCTCTCCAACAGGCATAAATTTAAACACACACACAAAGAAACAGATGTTCCTCAAAGGGCAGTCTGGGGGTAAAAAACATTTCCAACTCTTTCCCCTCTTCCCAAGTTGCAAAAGTAAATCCTTGTCCAGAGTTCACAAAGATACTAAGACACTTGAGAGAGAGAGCAGGGGTGGAAGGAGGAGAGAAGGAAGAAAGGATAGTAGAGAGAACAGTTGTAGGAAACAGGTGAAGTACAAAAACTAGTTTACTGCAATCATATAAATGACCCATTGTTAGGAAGGATAAACCCCTTATTGGAAATAACCGCTCCAATCATTTATTTTGCAAGTGCTAGGAGGCTGCCTTGAAATGGGATTGTCTTTGCGCAAAGGAGGCTCCTGTCATGCTCTCTGCTATCCATATTCTTCCTGGCACAGAGCCCAGCCTTGCATTTACTGTGTTTTATTTGCAGAAATGTTACCTTGCCAGCTTTAGTGAAATCCTCTTAGATATATAAATTACGTCAATAAGGTTTCACTTATATGTACAGCTCAAATACCTCTCATTTTGGAGGTTACTTGATAGGAAGATCGTATTAATATGATTTAGATTTTAATGCCCCAAGCAGTGAAGATAAAATTGGGGTTCATAAGTGACAATGCCATTAACTCTGTAGTTCTTATCAAGACTAACTTTATCACTAGCATTTTCCAATATTTTTCTCTAGTTTTTTGACCTACTGGTCACTTGTGTGCAGATTTTTCTTAGATGCATATAATACTAAATTGAATAATGTCGCTGAACTGAGCATCCAAGTGGATTTTAACGTCAAATTTCCAAACCAGATTTGATTAGAAGGCCGAAAGCCTTGGGAAATAGCACGACGGGACTTTAATCCAAAGATGAGAAAGAGCCCATACTATTTTCCACTCACTTCCCAACAGAGTGAGGTGTCTACAATGCTCAGAGGGAAGGAAGAGATGGATGTACTTTAGTCAGAGCCTGCCAGTTACTGTCTCCAAGACAAGCTACTGCAGTTGGTTTCCACTGGATTGGTATCAAAGACTTGTCCAAGAGGCCAGACTCCAACTAAGAGTTAGCAAGTCAGCAATCTTCCACACACACCCTCCACAGGGGTTGTTGTGGTAACAAGAACAAATGTGAACTTGGCCAGTCTTAATATCCTATTTGCTACTGACCATATATTTAAACAGCAGAATTCAAGAAAAGTGGAGAAAAAAACTCTCTCTCTCTCTCTCTCCCCCTCTTCCTTTCAGATGTATAAAACAGCTGTCAGTCCACCTGTGAAACAGTCTCTCTCTCTTAAAACTGTTGTTTAGAGTTCAAGAAGAGAGGCATGCCTATTCCTTCAAAGTACTTGAAAAGGCAAAGCTTCTAAGATAACCAGGGAAGCTTTGCAAGGCTGCATATTCAAGATGTTACTTCCAGAGCTCAATACCATCCTGTAATTCAGTCAAGTTTTTAAGCCACGCATTTTTAAAAGTTGACCCTCCCCTTCCACAACAGTTAACAGCTTCCCTGAATTTAAAAATAATAATGCAAAGTTAATATTTCTCTAGAAGAATTTTTCTAACTTTTTCTGAAAGGCAATTAAGGAGGCATTACAATTCATGAAAAATTCCCCAATCAGTTTTTTTTTTCTTAAACTCAAAAACTCTTTCCTATTGTGCTTGCTAAATCCGGAAGAGCTTGTAGCTTTGACAGCTTGAACCACACCATCCCCTTCAGAGCCGCAGAGAACTTCAGATCTTTTCTGCCCCGCCCCCTCTGGCTACTGAGAACCATTGTACACCCAAGCCTCCTCATGATTGGATAAAGCTTTTGTCAATCTCCCAGGTTGTCCCATTGATTAGAGGATCGAATCGTCAATTATTCTCCGGGTCCAGACATTTCTTTTCGAGTTAGGTTGACTGCGGAGGCCAGACGTCTTTTTACAGAACAGAGCACGTACAGGATTTTTCCCCCCCTTCTGGAACCGAGCAAGCGCTAGGAGGAAAAAAATCTGTCAAGCTCAGCAATTTTTTCAAATCTCAGGGAAAAAAAAAAAAAGGAAACCCGGTCTTTGATGCACATAGCACCAAAAAAAAAAAAAAAAAAAAAAAAAAAAAAAAAAAAAAAAAAAAAGAAGAAGAAAAGAAAAAGAAAGAAAGAAAAAAAAAGCCATCCACAAAGCTACGTCTTTAAAACAAAACCATCACAAATAGACATTCACCCAGCAATCACTTAAATGCATATCCAAGCCAGAGAAAATTTTAAGTCTTAGCCATTAAACAAAATCATTCTACCATCATTGTTGTTTATAAAACACACATCGTATAAACGCAAAATAGAAAGTTTAAGATGTACCACGTACCATTGCAATGTAAAAAGAGTACGTGAGAAACTTTAAAATGTTCAGACGAATTGCTTCATTTGTTGTCCCCCTTTTTTTGCATTAAAAAAATCTAAATAAACTTGGAACCGTTGAAAACCCGGAAGAGATTTTTTTTAAAGCTGTTGGCCAATTGCAGGCTTCTTGGAGATTTTTTTTTTTTTAACTCCAAATCAGAAGGCTTTTGCAATTGCAATGCGCGCTCTCTGCCTCTCACTGTCTCTCCTCTTTTGATAGCAATCCAACCCGGGCTGGCTGGTTCTCAGATTCTCTCTGGTTTTGCCTTGTGTGCTTTGGATTGTACGAGACTTTGCAGAAGTTGCAATCGATTCGCAGTCCCTCTCTCCTCTCCCTATCCCCTTGTTTATTTCCGCAATCGCTGCAATTTGCATAGTAACCACGCACGAGGCGCCGGCGGCTGCCTGCGGAGGGGGCCAGGAGGGGGCAGGGAAAAGGCCTTGCCCCCTTCTCCCCTCCTCCCGTCTCTATCCCCGCCAGTCTCCTCCTCCCCCACGGTGCGTGGCCAATAGGAGCCCCGGCATTCAGCGCAAGCTCCGGTCGGGACACCGTTCGGAAGAAAAGCCCCTGTGTTACTAGGCCCTGCTCGCAGGATCGTGTTTTTGGCGCGGTAGAAGTTCCCCTGCTTGCGGACCTCGCAGCCGGCACTAGGGATATGTGAGGATAAAGTACATTTGCCTGCGGTTGTGCGGGTTTTGCACGTTTTAATCAAGTCTGCACACCTGCTTCCTCGGTTTCTTTTTCCATAGCCTCTCGTGAGTTATTAGGTTAGTTCATGATGGTTAGTGAGAGATTTAACCTTTATTTGCACTGGTGTAGACCAAGAGTTAAAGATCCTCTTTGGTGCGTTAAATCACGATAGTGCAAAATGTCACCGAGAACTTGCAGTGAAATAAAGCTTCTGCTCTAGATTCCGAAAGGAAAAGACGGGTTCTGCTCCCTGCAGATGATTGAACAAAAAATTGTGAGGTGGGCTCCCTCAAGAATAAAGTTGTTCCTTTAAAGGAGGGGATGCAGTGAAATTTCAGCTTAATTACCAAGCATCTACTATGTCAATATCCTTACAAAACCGGGGTTCCACAAAGTTTGACGCCCCCCTCCACCTCCTATCGCCCCAAGAGAAGGGTTATGTTTGGACGCTTGAAATGGGGAGGGGAGGCTGTTGATGTAGCTATTGGAACATTAAGTCCTTCCTCTGATTCATCGTATTTCATTAACCCGGGCTCTTTAAGACCATTTCAATGTCAACCTCTGATGTGTTTGTTTTAAACAGCAGACTAGCCTTTGGTGCAGTGGTGGTGTGGGGGAAGAAGGGAGTGTCCCTTTAAATGGAAAGCATCACACCCGGGCTCTTGCGTTTGTTTGCTTTGCGTCAGTTAAGTAGCTTTAGACGTTTTGCTGAATAACTGAGTTACAGGAAAATGTGTGCTTAGCTCACTTGATAAAAATTATCCAATAAGAAGTCAAGAGGAATAGGAAGCAACCTGGCAGTTGTCTGGTTTTCTTAACTGTCCTTGGTGAAGGTACCTATTAATTAATAACAGGACCTCGCACAGTTAAATTAGAGGTTAGAGAAACCTCCTATTTTGTTTTGAACCACATTTTTGGCTTTAGGCTTGCACTTTACGACAAGCTCACTGATGCAGCATTACTGAAAGGTATGGTCCTGTGGCCACCGATGGAGTTAGACAAGCTTTGCTGTCCTGGTCTGCCTCCTACAGATTCAGATACTGTCTTGCTCTAGAAAGTCGGTGGCATTTAATCCTGGCCCCCTCTACTAAGCATCCATTTCAACTTGGCGTACTACTTTCACTCTAGAAATACACTTAATGGGATATAGTAGCCTAAGTAAAAACAAACAAACAAAAAAGTTTTTAAGTAACCCAAAAAACTTCTAGGCCTTGTTCAACTGTTGCTAGGCTGTGTGACCTTGAGATGGTTACATAACACCTGTAAAATAGGCCATCAACCTATTGTGAGAATGGAGGATTGTTTTGTCAAGAGCTGAGAGCCTTTCAAATGCACAAGAGGTATCAATTTGTGCTGCCTTACTCTGTAGATGCCATGGTCTGAATAATCTCCAATGCTAAGCAAATCAGGCCTTGTTCATAGGTGGTAACAGTGAGTTTTGTGTCCCTGTCTGTAGTTCATTAACTCAGTTTGATGTGGGAGGTTAGCACCATTTCCAAAGTGACCTTTTATATTTCCATCTCATCAACAACAACATTGTATAGGCTTTGGAGTCCAACTTAGATATTAATGTTGGTCCTACTATGTGACTTCAGACAAATTATTTAACCTCTGTAGGATTTAGATTTCTCATATGGAAAATGAGAGTTATTCGGATAACAAATGTAATTTACCTAGTACAGTTGGTGTGCTCAATATATTGTAGCTATAGTAATACCACTATTACTGTTTAATATGTACCATATTCTAGGCACATTGAATGTGCTGAGAACTGGAGACATGGAGAAGAAGACGTTGCCCCTGCCTTCAAGAAGTTTTCAGTCCCATGGAAGAGACAAGACCCAAAAATAAATAATAATGTAATGTGATTATTGCCGTGTCTGACTTAGATATACATAAAGGGCAATAGAAATACAGATGATGGAATGAATGATTTTGCCTGGGAATATAGATAGGGAGGGAGAGTCATAGAAGGCTAAAAAAGAGGAAATGACATTGCATTGGGCCAGAAGTTTGCATCTGTCGGGTGGACAAAGGAGAGGCCAGGCATTCTTGTCCAGGAAAGCACAGTGATGTCAGTGTATTCACTGGGCCAGAGAATGGGGATATATTCAACTATAGCTACTTGCTGTAGCTAGTATTAGCTTGTATCACAGTAACTAGAAATGAAATTTGAAAATCAGGCTGAGGCAAGATAGTGGAGAACCTTGTGAGTTGTTTAAACTTTCACTTGACGGACTGGGGAGACATCAAAGGTATTTAACTAACAGATATACAAAGTAAACTTTGCAGATTAGAAAGATCATTCTAGCAAAGGAGGCAAAGGAACCAATTAGAGGTGAGAGGAGATGAAATCCTCAACTATGCGTAGCAGGAATGAATGAGAAAGAGAGAGAAAGGGAGGGAAGAGCAGAGGGTGGGAGAAAGGAGAGATAGCAAGAGAGACCCACCATTAATAATAGTTTTTAGGGACTTCAGTTAATAGGGACAATTTAGGAGTGCAGTTTTTCCAGACTTTCCCAAGTCCAAATACCCACAGGATATACAATAAGACCTATTAGCGAAACAGGTTTCCTTACCCTGCTTCTATATCCTTAAACCTAACAATATTAAATAATTTTCAAATAATACCCATAACAGTAACAATAGGACACATGGATTGAGAGTTTATATTGGCTTTTCTCACCCTATGAATTTGCATTCCAGGGACATCAGCCCTACCATGTCACTGAAAATCAGCTGCACATCCAATAGGGTGACTTTGAGTTGCCAACCCCATTGAGAGCCTCATGTTTCCACGTAGGCTGGCTTTATGCCTTGAAAATAGTAGGCTCTTCCAGGAATTCTGCTTTGTTGACCCAAATAAAAAGTTAATCCTCTTGCAGGGCATTGATATGGAGACTACAACATCAGAGTCTTACAGATTTAGCAACATGATTTGAAATTGCAGTATTTTTCTAATAATTTGTGAACTAAGTTGAATGTTGACCACAGGGGTACATTTCACATTTTCTTGATTTGACTGGGTAAATCCTAGATCATCCAAAGCACTTTTTAGTCTAAGTAATCAACACTGGCATTTAGAGGAACAACATGACAATATAAATGATAAATACAGGAAGCAAATGTAAATCTAGGAATTGATGAGGCTCCCTAATCAGCAAGTTTAGGCAGACAATTGTCCCTCCAAATCTGTCTCTCTCTATTCTCGGATGCATAAATGAACAGTTTAGAGCCTATATCTCCTAACCGTCCTTGCAGACAGGCATGGGACATGATTAAGATCACAATAGAATGTAGAATTATTGAGTCAACCTTCCATGTCATTTGCTTAAAGTAAATTTGTCCTAAACTTGTGGCCTTTCCAAAGGCTGCAATGAGGCATGTTAGAGATTCAACTTCAATTACAGAGACCAGGGACAATGACATGGGAGACAAGGGAGCAGCAAGATGGAGGGAACCTGGGCACCTAAGTGACTTTATGGAGCAGAGCTGCTTCTCTAGCCTAGATCATATGTAAGCCACTATGTTTTATGTTTTATTATTTTTTTAAGATTTTATTTATTTGTCAGAAAGAGAGCAGAAGAAGGGGGAGCCACAGGCAGAGGACGAAGCAGCCTCCCTGCTGAGCGGAGAGCCCCATGTGGGACTTGATCACAGGACCCTGGGATTATGACCTGAGCCAAAGGCAGACACTTAACCAACTGAGCCACCCAGGCATCCTTAAGCCACGATGTTTTGAGATCTCTGATTCAGCAGCTCAGCCTTGACTATAATCATCATCATCATCATCACTATAAAACAATTCCATGGTACCTTTAGATCATCTTCTCTCTGAAAGCTTATGGCTTTTCCCCAGCATGATACAAAATACATTTGGGTTTTGGTTTTTCTTATTTAATCTTTAAAAATTCAATTTATTTAAACTAAAAAAAAAAGTTCACCTATTTCTCCTATTGATTTTATTATCAGCCTCCTTTTCCAGACTTTCCTCCTGCCTAATCTCTCTCTACTACCCCTCACCCCAGACATGCTAAATGACTCACTTTTCTATTTTCACCACTTTATGAACACAGCATGCATGTTCATCCCTCTCTTTCTTGGTTTGTGTGATTTTTTTTCCTGCCCAGAAGTCCCTGATGTTTTCTCCTTGTTCCATCCTTTCTTTCTCTTTTTTTTTCCAAGAACCAGTTTAATGCTCCCAATTCCCCCAGGCAGAATTGATCCATCCTTCCTGGGTGTTCTTTAACAGCTTATACTCATCTCCAGGACAGTTATCTTCACATTGGAGGTCGGTTACTTCTTTGTGTGTTTGTCTTCTAGACTATGAGCTCTGAGAAAATGCCATGCCTTTATTCATCTTTGTGTCCTTACAAGCCAACTGCTGTAATTCTCAATAGATGTTTCGTAAACTAATGGGTGAATGGAGAGATGAACAAATGCTTACCTTTTCCTGCCTTGCACTGTCATGTAACACAAGCTCAGGAGTGTGGCTGATGCAAGCCATGACATTATCATTAAGGGAAAATTTTAAGTATAAATAGTAGGACATAGAGTTTGCTTTCTACAGACCTTCCACACATGTTATCACTGTTAACCCCCCTTCTGGATAGGTGAATCAGGCACTGTCTTTCGCACCACACAAATGAGGAAACTAAGGCTCAGGAAACTATAGGGAGTCCACTCATCATTCACTTAGTGAGTGGTTGATTAGAATTCAACTCATTTCACATTCCTCCCCAAAGCTATGTCTGGCTTAGGAAGGAGTTCAGCCTTCAGATTTTTTTAAGTGCCATTTTAATGTTTAGCTGGCTGTTACCATAATCAAAGGTAAACAAATGGGCCCATTTCTTTTTTTTTTTAATTGTTTTTTATTATTTGCCCCAGGAGTACAGGTCTGTGAATCATCATGCTTACACCTTTCACAGCACTCACCATAGCACAAACCCTCCCCAATGTCCATAACCCATCCACCCTATCCCTACCCTCCCACCCGGCCCATTTCTTTTTAACAGCTTTACTGAGGTACAATGGATAAACAAAACACTGCACATATTTAATATATACAGTTTGGTAAGTTGGGACATACACAAGCAACTATGGTACGATGACCACAATCAAGACAAGAGACATATCCAACATCTCCCAGAGTTTCCTTGCCCCTCCCCGTGATATGGGGGGTAAGAATATTTAAGTCTACCGTCTCAACACTGTATTGTTAATTGTAGGCATTTTGCTCCTACAGCAAATCTATGGAATTTATTCATCTGGCCTAGATGAAACTTTACACCCACTGAAGGAGAGCTCCCTATGGTCCCTCTACCCCACCGATCCATCCTTCTTATCTTGGACACACCCCACAACCCACTGCAGAGATGCCTGAAGACCACAGATGATGTCATGCAACTGAGCTCCTAGGATAGTCAAAGAGAGGATGCCTGTATCTTGACTGAAGCCACAGGTGTGAGGTATGAGTTTACAGTTCACAAAAGGAAAGCTACAAAGGAGCTCAGAAGTCTCCAACCACCATGTTTTACAGATGACAAAACTGAAACCAACAGAGTGAAGTCTCAAGCTCATGGCCACACGGCTGGTAAAGAATGAATCCCTAGTCCAGAGTCAGTCTCATTCCATCACGCAGAGGGTGTTTTGCAGGGATGGAAAAAGAGGGAGTAACTATCTCCGGTATCAAAGTTGAAAAGAGGCCTAGGCAAGTGAAGAAATTGTGAATCTGAGAGGAGAGAGAAAACGTTTAATCATCTAAACCAAAGGGATGGCTATAAAATCCAGGCTGGTAACTGAAAGTTTGACCCAAACATGTTCAGACAGCTAAAGGGTAATTTTCAGGAAAAGTAAGGGAGGGTGGGGAGAAAAGCAATGGTCTAGAACTGTAACTTGATGTTAAGAGCTGTGAGCTACACTGGTTCTCTATTCTCGCTATTTGTGACCTGGGGCAGTTCCATCTCTCTCTCTAGTTTCCTTCTTAGTAAAATGTAAATATCATCAGCCCCACTTCTTGAGGTTTTGATAGGATTCAATGAAATCATGAATGTGAAACTGTTATAAATTTAACTTTCTCTCCCATGAAGGCCTACACCACCACCAATTGTTTCTAATATAGCACAGAATGAAGAATATAGATAGTTGTATTTATCCAAAAGTTGTTATTTTTTTATTCATTTTAAAAAGATTTTTAAAAAGATTTTATTTATTTATTTGAGTGAACAAGAGAGAGTATGGTGGGGGGGGGTAGAGGGAGAGGGAGAAGCGGGCTCCCTGCTGAGCGGAGAGAGCCCTACTGGGCTAGATTCCTGGCCCCTGGGATCATGACTTGAATGATGATTCATGACCTGATGGCAGATGTTTAACCTACTGAGCGACCCAGGTGCCCCAAAAGGCTTTAGAATAGAGATCATGTGTGTGTGTGTGTGTGTGTGTGTGTGTGTGTGTGTGTGTTTATCTATATCTATCTCTTTCTATATCCATATCTACAACGCATATGTATATAAGCACACACACAAAATCTTCACTCCAAAACCTCTTTGAATAGAGATAGGATAAATATTACTAACTATATATATATATCTATATCTATATCTATATATCTATATCTATATCTATATCTATATATATATATATCTGAGAGAGAGAGAGAAAAATACCATTAAGATAGAAATAAGGTGAGATCAAGGCCCAGATTAGTATCCAAAATGCATGCAATGAAATTCTATGTACTTTTTCAGGGTTGACTTGCAATTTGGTTTTGAGTTTCCTAATTATCAGTTTTAAAAAGAAAAGGTAAAACTAATGAAATATATGATATTCATATGATTATCAATTTTATATTCAAGAAGCATTGTTCAAAAGCAACACAGACATTCTGAAGTCTGAGAAAACTGAACCCATAACCTCCTGCCACCACCATCACCACCAGTGCATACATACAGACAGACCAGGGTTGTCATGAAGAGGACTAATATTTACTGTGACGCACTGAACAGGTACTCAATCCCTGGATGAAATTCCAGCCAGCATAAGGCCAGAGGGAGTGGGAAGGATGGCAGCTTCTAAAATTACTGTTTTAGGAACCCCTCAACTATAGCTTTAGTGCCCTAGGCTAGTGGTACTAGTGCTTAGTACCGGGCAAATTAGAATGTGCTTAGTTTGACCTCAGTGTCTATGGACCCAGATAATCAGCAACAAAGAAAGGAAAGAACCAGTTGAGGTTGACTCCTCTGACTCTGGGGTTTTTCCCACTCATCATAATATTCCTAAGATCACATCCCACCCCTAAAAAATAACATGGCGAAGAAGGAAATGGGAACTGGAAAACCCAGTTGGCATGGACACTGAGTTCAGACTCTCTTTTCCAGCTGATGTCCTTTAGCTCTCCAGCCTCTCTTGACCTCTCTTTCATAAGGTGACTCAAAAGGGGATCAGGAAAGGGAACTCCAGCAAGGGAAGTTAAAGAATTGGGGTTGTTGTTGTGTTGGACACACAAGCAAAAACCAGTAGGTTGCTTGCCTCAAAGTCCAGTTGGTAGGCTAAGAATCAGGATTACAAGTTAAAAAAAAAAAGATTACAAGTCAACCAAAAACATTACAGAAGAAAAGGAAAAGAAAGGAAAAAGCCTGTGTGGGTCAGGGTAGAGAGATTGGGAACTATACTGGTAGATCTCTTTAGAAATGGTAATCTTTACTTTTTTTTGAATTATGATTAAAAATACATAACATTTACATTTTAAGCATGTTTAATGAACAGTTCAGTGCCATTAACTATATTCACATTGTTGTGCCACCGTCATCCCTGTCCATCTCCAGAACATTTTCATCATCCCAAACTGAAACTGTACGTCTATTGAATAATAACTTCCCATTCCTTTCTCTCCCCCAGCCTCTAGCAACCATCACTTTAATTTCTGTCTCTATGAATTTGACTAGGTACTTTATATAAGTGGAATCATTCAGTGTTTATCCTTCTGTGAGTGGCTTATTTCCTTTAGCATAATGTCTTCAAGATTCACGCATGTTGTATCATATGCCAGAATTTCCTTCTGTTTTAGGCTGAGAAATATTCCATGGTATGTATATACCACATTTTGTTTATCCGTTCATCTACTGATAGATACTTGGGTTGCTTTCACCTTTTGGCTATTGTGACTGCTTCTATGAACATGGTATATAAATATCTGTTCAGATCCCTGCGTTCAATGTCTTTGGGTATGTACATCAGAAATGAAGTTGCTTAATCATATGGTAATTCTGTTTTTAATTTTTTAGAAGAAAATAGCTATCTTAGTTTATCTTTGGAGAAAAAAATGAACAAATTCTTTAATGACTTCTTTCATTTGTGGAATTGATTTTGTGAACATCAGGAATCTTGGATTCTAATCCCAGTTCTCCTATTAACTCTGTGCTCTTTGAAAGTCACTTGAATTATCAGGACCACTCTCCATTTCCTCATCCGAAAAATGCTATCTTTGAAATAGTTAGTATCCAAGGTCTTTGAAATTCTAAAGGCCTATAATTCTGCATATTTCCTTTGGTGTGTGGGTTCCTCCATTTATGTCTTCATTCATTCATTTTGAAAATGCTTTTTGAATGCCAGAGCAGGCTCTTTCCCCCCCCTCAAAGATAAACAAGAGTAATAGGGGAGGAGTGGGAACGGGAGGAGGATGGCTGGGGTGGTGGTTGAAAGAAGAAATAAAATGTACTACAAGCCAGTAGGAGAACAGTACTAAGATGGAGGTGAAGGCGTAAATATGGGTTGGGTACACTCTGGGCCTGGTGACCAACTTTCAGATTTTAGACTTTATCCTGACACTAATGGGGAGCCATTGTAAGGCTTAAAGAAGGTGGTAACAAGATTAATTTGATTAAAAAGAAATCATTCTAACAAGAGTGTGGAGAATGGATTGTATACATTCAAGACAAGCTCTCTATCTTTTCTCTACTCCATTGTCTCATTTTTCCCTTTTGTTCTGGAAGTGGGAAAATTAGTCAAGATGTCCCAGAACCTAACCTAGAAGAAAAGATAGTTAGATCTACATTATTTCATTTTGGAAAATAATACTATACTATACTTCTCTTTACAATAAAAAATATTCAGTCACATTTTCCCTAAACTGGGAAAACTACTCACCATGGTTGGTGGTATATTAATACCTCCAGGTCATTAGTTTGCCAATTAATATTTTAAGACCATGAAATTATGATAATTTAAAAAAGTTTTGATAGAAGATTATCCCTTTATCAACTATGTTAAAAAATTAAATATCACATATTAATATACTATCTTATATGAGAAAACTTAGAAATTCATATTTGATTGAGTAAAGTTTTTTCCTTAATTGGGATGCAAATATTCTAGTTCTGGCTTTATGTAGTGTTCTTTATATAAATAATGTAGTATTATAAAATCAAAATCACACAGTGATGCTGTTTTCCTTTTTTATGTACCTCTCATTTTCTTTACTATGAAAGTTATGAGTCGTGCTGTGTCAGCATATTGTATACCTAGGAAAACAATGAATGATTCCTGAAGGACATTATTTTTAATGGGTGGAGAAAAGAATTTGGTTTGTATCTTAGATCATATTAGTACAGAAATGAGTTGTTTGGAAAAATACTCCCAAGTTTTAATATGCAAGAATAATGCCTTGATTGCAGATACTAAGATTCATTCAACTACTAATGCCCTGTTCAGTAAAATAATGTTGGAAAGAATGACATTTATCTTGAATAATTTTTGGCAGTTTGGCATAGTTTTTTCTTTGTGTTTACCAAGAAGAGAAAACCAAAATGAGAGCGAGGAGAACCAGTCATAAAGGGTGGTTTAGTTTGTCGAGGGTGCTTGAAGTGGCCAGTTGGTTAGAAGCAGGGCTAGACTGAGCTGAAAAACTAAAGTTTGTGAGGTGCTTGGTATGTTTTTGGTATATTGAAAAAATAAGTGCTTTTTCAAGAAAGAAGCCAAAGAATGGTAAGTGTTTCTGGTTTTAACATTATTCCTCTGAGTTTGCTAATCCTCCCAAGAGCTATAAAGTAGACAATAAATCAAACATATTTTAATTTGTCATGAGATAGCAGATAGAAACAACATTTTTCCAACTGGTCCTCTGCCAAAGTATTTCTACTAGTCCTACTCACTTCTAAAATTTACACTTACTATTAAAAATTAGGAAAAAAATTGAACTATCAAATAAATTCAACTCTGGAAAACATTTACTGAATGCCCTCATAGCCAAGCACTGTATCGGCTTCTGGGGTTGCAGGAAAAGTAAGTGGTGATCTGGTCGTCAAAGAGGCAAGTGACTCTAGGCAAGGCTGGGTTACCTTATATGCCAGAGGCCAGAGCAGAATAGCCTTCTCCACATCAGTAAAAACATATGACATATTACGTTATACCAAATATTGAGGCACATCCTACTTCACTGCTTTGCTTCCAAATCCAATGCCTTATATTAGTAGGACTATCTTTGGAAAGTCTCTATTTGAACATCAGATGCAAGAAATCCTATATCCTTATGTGACATATAATATTTGAGTTAATTTTGAAACTAAAGTATATATAAATGATACTTGCTTCAAAGCGTATTTAAAAAATATAGCCATTAGTGTTCGATTTTGTTTGTCAAAGTCAAAATTTGAGAAGACAATTGAATTTTATGTTACAGAAAATTGAAAGTCTCATCTTAATATCAGTATCAGATGCCATATAAAATGCTTTAAAAATTTTTTTTTGGTAGTATGACCTGGTGAGAATTTTTCTCAGTAGATAACAATGATTCAGGCATCCATATTTCCCAAGTGAGAGATTCCTAATTGAAAAGTTACTGAAAAGCTTATAAAAAAACTCATCCCTTTTCTTCTTTTTCTGTTGTAAATTTGAATCTAAAAAATGACTCAACACCATAGTTTTACAAGTGTTTACATTGTTTTGACATCGTTACTTGATCATTCCAGTTGTTTCAATTGGCTCAAGTCCGTTGCTTTATTATTTTTTTTTAAATGTGCAACATTACTTACTATTTGTCTTAAAGAGTATGCTTGTTACAATAATGATAGGCTTCCATGGACTGTAGATAAAAGAATTGGATTAACTTTGAAGTGCCAAAAAGAAAAAAAATACCTCTCCATTTTCACAGGTTATGATATGAAAGTTTAACATCACAATCTTCAATTGAAAATTAAAAAACACTTCACTGATAGAACAATCCCAATATGAGAAAATGTGGTGTTCTACTATCATATGTTATGTTACTTTAAAAATAAAAACATGATCAGTTAAGAAAACACCATAACTAATGTTTATAGTATTCAGATATATTCAGATAGTATTCAGATATAGTATTCAGGTAGTATCGTCAAATGAAATGCCTGTTCACTTTAGTTCTAAAGGAACAACACATGAACAGTTTTACTAATAATAAGAAAGCTTAGTTGGTAATTTTTCCCCTTTAAAAAAAAACTTTGATACCACAAAGGTTTTAAAAAGCTAACTCTCCTGCCTGAATAGGGTCTCTCTACATGGCAATTCATAAGTTATATAGAAAATATTACAGAAAGTATTAATTTGGATAACCTTAGCGAGCATTTCCAAGTTTAGAGCCCTGCATAATGGCCAACAGTCTTTGTTAGTTTTAATATGTTCACATGTGAATTAATACATTTCGGTATATCACTTTTATAGTTGTGAATCAGATTTATGCCCAACTGTGAGGCCCTGGAATCTGGGTCTTTAAGAAAAACAGACAGTGGAGGTGTTGCTGCCAACGAAAGTGTGGGTTTCCTCTGAGTTGGTAGGCCGCTTTTCTGTGAAGCTGGATGTTAACACTTTCATTTGTCTCTACTCTAATGACTGAATTAAAATATCCCTCTATCTCCCAAGTCATTATAATGTGGAAATTGTACACTGTGTACACATCATGGGTTGTGAAACGGCAACTCAAACACATGACCAGCTTAGTATGTTTTAAATGTTGGAGCAAATGGGGTGATTGGTTTTGAATTCATTTGCACTCATTTTTACTACTTCAGACACGATCATTAAAAAGCTGTATTTCAACTTTGTTATATGTTCACATTTCACTAAGCTGGATTTTCACTGCACTGATGCATCTGGCTTTTTAATTTGCCTTGAACAGGAATATTCTTTCATATCACAGACAATTCAGGCAGGTAAAGTCAAGTCATGGGCTTGGCCTCTTTCTTCTCAATGTCTCCAAGGAAAATGGGGTCCTTTTCCACCACACCCCTGGTACCTACAGATTAGAATTGCAGATAAAGATAGGAAGTGTAGAACCCCCATGGCGGGGGGG
>LNAC01000120.1:1799908-1814537 GCA_002007465.1 Ailurus styani
GGGGTGGGGGAGGGCTGTATTAGGCTCTCACTTTCTTCAGGACAGCTACTTATTTGCAGTCAGCTCTGCACTTGAACCCTTTAAGGTTACAAACAAACTTTGGGAAAGTTACATCACCATAAACAAAGTTGCTTAAATTAGTATTATGTAACACTGTGTCATTACTCACGCATGGACATTGCAATTATCTTCCCAATTTGGCAAATACCACTACAGCTTTGAAGGCAGTTTCAGAAGAAGTAAAAATCAAGGATAAATATGTCAGTGCCACCTTTACACATGGAAAAAGTTTCCCACCCCCTTGACAAACTTTAATGTTTTATCCTGCAAAAAAAGTGAGACCGCCGGAGCTGTCTCCTAAGTCTTTGGAATCCCCTATTTTAAATGTAAATTATCAGTCTGGTAATGATCCATATGTTCGGCTATAGAGAAGAGCTATACCATAATAAATAGGAGAAGGTGAAATTCTGGGTCTGCTTTTCTAAAACACGCAGGCATCAATACACATCTGGTAATCAATTTGGTAATTAGCTGTATCCCTCAAAAAAAAAATAAAAAGAAGTGTAACCACTGGGTCGTGTCTGCCCCAGGTGACTCTACAGATCTGGTAACGAGATTGTCCCCACTCCCACCCCACGCTGCTGTTCAGTCGCTGCACCACTTGGTGTCCAAGCAGAAGATAGATCAAACATATTCTGGATACATTTAGAAAAAATTGAATCATCCAGATAAAAAGGATCAGGTTGTAAAAAGAAAAAAAAATTGGTAACTAGTTGTCCAAGAAAAAAGCGAGAGTGAGGACAAATGCCCCGCACAAGAGCCCATGACCATTTTTCTCCCTTGCTGTCGCAGAGCTGGCAGGAGGAGGATGGGGACGAGGGAGGGAGGGATAGAGGGGGGAAAAGACAATTTAAAGCATCATCTCCCTAACTGCAAAGGTCTGGCCTCCCTGGTACCGAGGAAGCGGTGGTAGCCATTTTCATTTTCATTTTTTTTTTTTAAGAGCATAAAAGGAAAAGAAAACAGAATAGGTGTATCTCCCTTCCTGAACAAACAGTTCGGCTCCTCCCTCCAAAGAAAAAAGTATTTAAAAAATCTCTGGTACAAAACCCGATCCACATGCATCCAGTGAGGCTTCTGCAGTCAACTCGATTCGATTTGGCGAGTTGCACTGAAGCAGACGTGATCTTGAAAAATCAATCCGTGCTCGCGCCCCCGCGCCGCCGCCGCAGCCGCCGCAGTGGCCACAAAATTAGCGGCTCCGAGGACATTTTTGCCGCAGTGCACGTCCGCCGTAACCACCAAGCACTCGGGTGAATAATGGAAGTACAGTGTGGAGACAATCAAGTTGATTTATCACGCAAAATAATTCACTGCTCCAGTCCAGCTCTTGGTCCTGTCACTTTAAATCACAAACGCGCGTATACACAGATCCATAGGCCCCACACATGCACGGTACACGTGTGTGTGCGCGTGTGCGCGTGTGTGTGTGCGCGCGAGTGCGCGCAAAGCCAAGTGGAATGATTCCAGATTGCTTCGCGTATGGGGTGGGGGGGAGAGCAAAAGGGCCCATCACCCCAACCCCCTACCCCCACCTTTTGCAGCCTGGACAAGTGGCTTGTAATGCAGCTTGGAGCAAAATAAAGTCTGAACAAAACTAGACTGTGAGACTAGCACGTCCCAGAGTGAAAGTGAGTGACGTTAACGCAGACTCTGTAAAGACTCGGAGCACTTGCAGGCAAAACTAAAATTCCCTTTTTCATAAAAGAAAGAAAAGAAAATCATTATCTGGGTTCAGATCTAAAATGCTGCTTTTAAAATGCACGCACATGTTGAAGACTCAGCGACTGTAATTTCTTGGGTAAACATCTGGTGAAGACATTCCAGGAACACATCTGAAAGGAAGAAAGTCGTAAGACAGCCCCTTCTTTATATATCTTGGGTCAAAAAAGGGTTGTTAAAACTTTTTTTTTTTTTTAAGTGTGCTCTTGATCTAAATACCTTTTCGAGCTCTAGGGGTCAGTTTGGTTTGGGAGAAGAGGACTGAGCTGGGAGCTAGGAGTCCTGGGTCCCAGACACAATGGTGTGTGAGGTTGGTATGAGGTCTCTTTTCCTGTGGCCCTCTCCTCTCTCTGTAAAATCACAGGCGGCAAATCATATGCTTTCTAAGTTGTGTGTTTTGTGTTTTAGTTCCCTCCCCCCCATGGACGTTCCATGATTCTATCTAGGAAGGAATGATGATGGGGTTGGGGGACATATTAATGTAGAGAGAAAAAGAGGTCACATTCTTCAGGTGGCATCTGTTAAAATTGGGGGTGATGGAAGTGATGAGTCTAGTATGCCTGTGTCCTTAACAATAAAGATTGTGTCTATATTAAGAGCTGCTATTGTCCCAGCTCTGAAGTATATATAACATATAATGAATGCTCTTTAAGGATGACAATGTAATCCTGTAATTATATATTTTTGGGGGGAGGAAAGGGCCAGCCAAAAGGGTTTTGAGATTGGAACAATTTTCAATATTCTTGTTTATTTATAGTCTGTATATGAAATGTATTAAATCACTTGGATAATTCAGAGAACATAACTTTTTAGGGGGTACGAGTTCTTCTGTGCCAGATTGGCTGTCTAGATGGACTGAATTAATAGGTCTAATTACTCCCTATCTACTTTTTCCAAGCAGGGACAGGCAGGGGCCACTGTTTGACACCCCCCTTTATCTCTGTAATGAGTGGTCAAGAGTATGGGTGCTACAGCCAAACCACTAGCTCCTTTTGACAGGCACTAGCTGAGTAATCATAGACAAATTATTTGCTTTAGTTGTGCCTCAGTTTCCCACATTTCTAAAATGGGGATTATACCGGCAACTAATTCATAGGGCTGTTGTCAGGATTAAATGAGTTATCATATTAAAGTGCTTGGAATGGAGCATGGCACATGTAACAAACAGCTCAATAAATGTTAGAGGTTATTATTACTCCAATGTAAACACAGGGTAAGCAAGGTCAGATATAATAGAGCAATCTTTGAGCTGCTCCTGGATTTCAACTAAGGCCTCTAAGCACTTTATTTTATCTGGCTTTTATGTCAGCTTAAAGCAAGGAGCTCAGCAGTCTTTATTATTATTAAGAATAGGCCAGAACATTCTCTACCAAAACTCCCTTCCCACACATACAATAGTTAGTTGTGAAACTGGAGAATTCTCCACTTGACCAGAACAATCCAAATATGCAATATTGGCTCTATATGTTGAGTGCATACTTACTGGTGTGTGTTTTGACTCTGAAGGTGGGAGGAAGCCAAGTTTTGTTTTTGTTTTTGTTTTCCTTTTCTTTTCCCCTTTGGAGAGAAGTTTCCAAGGCTTCAGCTCCTGACTGTTTCTGTTAGGATACTCTTTTTGTACACAACTTGTTACCTTAGGCCTAGCCTCTGTCATTGAATTATGAAGTCAAAACAACCCCAAATCTCTGGTGTGCTCCCTTTATGTCATTATTAGTTTAAAGAGGAAAAGCAACATCCTGAATTTCTCTCCTTTCTTACTGACCCCCAGAGTGCAGACTTGAGCAGCGCTTTAGGAAGGGTCATAGGCATGGAATGCTTAAGAGAGCAATTCCACTCAGTGTTTGCAATTTGGGATTGGAGGCGAGCTGCAGTTAAGCTTTATAGAGGAAATGGAGATTAGGTGTTTTTCCAGAACAAGATAGGTGCTGGCAGGCTTAGTTCCCTGCTTGTTGGAAAGCAATGTCCCACTTCTTTCCTCCAGTGGCACCTGAAGCCCAGGTGCACTAACCGTTCTACCGGGGACGGCGAAGAGACCAGGCAGGCGGGCCTGGGACGCCGGGGTGGTGCTGATACCAAGTGTAGAGGGCTGCAGGAGCCAGGGTTAAGTTCAGCTTGGGACAGAAGCGGCGAGAGAAAAGTTGATTCGTTCGGGGCGCTAGCATGAGTGCTCAAGATACACTTGGTCAATTTGATTAACACAATATCCTAAATAAATACATCAATAAAAGAGGGTGCGCTGCCTTCTACTCCACCTGCTTGCCTTCTGCCTTCTCTTTGTGGGGGCGGAATGAGACTTTGGCAGGTGAAGACTCCCCCCGCCCCCCATCGTTCTCATAAGCGCACATCCCTTCTTCTACAGAGTTTCTGTGAGGTGCCAGAGAGGAAACCCAAGGTACCAATACTTTCAAAAATTTCGGGAGCCAAAGGTGAGAAATTGGGCGAGTTTCTTTCCTCCCCGCCCGCTGCAACTTAGCATCCAGAAGCCGAGGGCGCCTGGCCTCGCAGACTTTCCGAGCCGTCCAGCGTCCGGGGGACGACTTCACCGATCACAGTCAGTCCCTGTTGAGCCGCGGACTTTGCCAGTTTTACAGGTACTGGGGACGTTGAGAGTAAATAAATCAGATTATACCCTCCATCACCACCAACCAGGACAACGGGGATCCCCCACTCCAGGCCTGGAGAGGGACTGGGGCTAGGGCAGGTGGAGGGACCAAGCGGGAGGCGAGGAACTGCCCGGCAAGGTCATGACCGGGAAGCCGCCGGAGGAGGCCGCGGCGCGCAGCGGCCCGGCGCCGCCCTCTGGCCCGGGAGCTGACCCTGCGGCGCGCCCCCTTCTCGGCAGCCCGCTTGGCACATCCCTCGGGGAAGGAGGGGGCGACGCGGCAGAAGCGACCCTTACTTTCGTGATGGAAGCTGAAACCCGCGGGGCTCCGGGGCGAGTTGTCCTGGAAGGAAGACCAGATGCCCAGCACAACTGAACTTTAGAAGGGGCTCTCTGCACTGGTTCCCGTCCCTAGTGGTGACCTGTGAGAAACTTTTGTGCCCTCCCCTCAGTGTCTTCTTGCTCTGGGAACTTGGCCCTGACGGCCTAGCTCTCCACGCGAATTCGTGGTTCCACCAACTCAGCCGCCCCTTCTCCCAGACGGCCGTCTAGGGTGTCTTGTAATGAAGGGAACAAGTTCAATGTTCCCCCTCCCCCTTTCAGGGGGAGTAGTGTGTGATTTAAAAATCTCCTGGGCGTTAAAAAACTAAGCCCAGACCAAACAACAAAACCAAAAACAACAACCACTGCTTTCACGTGAGTGTGGAGTGGAGTCAATCTAAATCTTCCCTGGGCTGGTCTGAGCCCTTGGTCAGATAGTCGAGTTCCTGCATCTTTCAGGAAAACAGAGCCCCTTTCACACACTTCTGGAGGGGACTTAATAAGACTGCAATATATTACCACCACGTTTAAAAGGTTTTGCAGAGGCAAGTTTTCCTAAAAGCGACTTGCCAGCGATGCATGGAAAAGCAAATCCGCTTACAGAGAGGAACCGCTGAAGAGGAAGGGGGGGAAAGGCAGGACCGAGCCCCAATTAAAAACCGCAGTTTCCAACTTTTGAACCACAGCCCTGATCACCGTGAGGTTGTGGGGCTGGTGGAATGTAGTGACTGCCTCCGGAGCGGACAGGTTGTAGACCTCCAAGGCTCTTTTCACTGCTTTCTGGAAGTCCCCAGATTTTCTTTTCCGGTAGCCTTTCCCCTTAACAAAGTTAGGTCTCCCCTTTTGTGTTTTGTGGGTATGTGTCTGGACCATGTTTTGTGCATGTAGGAAAAGCCTTGCTCCTTACACACTTGAAGTGCATCAGGTCTCATTCTTTAGCTAGCAGCCTGTGGACGCCGGGGAGGGGGGGGATGTGGGCGGCCGTGCAGGTGGAGTTATGTGTTTGTGCCAGATTGTTGTCTGAACCCTCACCCCACTGCTAAGGAATGGGCCCAACATGGCTCTCATCTCCAGAAACTTTTGTTGGAGTTTCTGAGAAATCACCACCTTAATTATTTTAAGCTGAAGGTTTTTTTGTATTTTTGTATAATGAACTCAAGAGAAAAATTGCAGTATGTTAGTTTTGTGATTTCTTAGAGCTTATAAAAAGGTCTTGGACCCCATAACTCTGGGGGGGGTGGAAATTCACGGAGTCTTTTGCTAGAAAAGTATAGCCTTCCAGGTTCATGAGGGAAAGGGTAAGGACTGCTTTCCACAGGCTTTAAAACATCTAAAAACAGCGCACCAAGTCTCAACTACCACGCCTTTGGGAACACACATGCATCCCCCAAGTATTTCTGGCCCTCTCTCGGTCACCAGGCTGTTTTGTAGCACCTTCTCAAACTCTCTCTTTGAATTGCCATTCTAACTTTTACAAAGTTTCTTGCTGTTTACCGTGATAAAGTTGCACTTGCCCTGTGTGCAACACAAGCTTGCTTTTGAGCCCTTAACATGCTTTTAACCCTGTATTGGGAGTGTTTTAAAGGCTGCATTTTAGCCTTAAGGGATAAAAATGTTGCTTTCATCCTGTCTACGGAGAGTGCTGGGGGCAAGGTGGCCGAGTTTGCAGGAAACCGGGTCTCTTAGCTTTGCTAATATCAGGAGGATAGTTTGGACTTGCCAGTCCTTGCCTGCTAAAATGCCAGGGCAGGGTACTCAGGACACACCGTACACGGGTCTTCTGTTTCCCCGACCAGCAGGTCCCGCCTCCAGTGCTCAGGATGCTGAGCGTTGGGGATGTTGCGCACACCTGCAGATTTTAAAGCAGCCCACCGAGAGCGGGAGGACCCCCTTTCCCGTTAGGGTTACCTAATGAAACAAAGTGCTAGACCTTCACAAAAGGGAAAACATCTTCTTTACGTCTGTCCTTTCTTAAGAAGTGCTTAGGGACGAGGCCCACCAATATTCCGGATAAAGTTACTGCTACCAGAAATGTGCGGTGCGTTAGGGCTCCGACTGGGGCCTCATTGAACACCGGACTGTTACAGTTGATCTCACCTCTTTTTGTTTCCATTGCTCTATTTTTCCTTCGGTCTCTTTCCTTCGCAGTGTTCCCTACCTCCTGAAGTGAGTTAATAAAAACCTCATCCTAATTTTTATTAAAATAAAGTAGGCACTACATTTGAGAGTTAATGTTGCACCTAAACTCTTCGGGGATCTACCGTTCTGTTCGCTACATCTTTGCTGCCTGTAATGACAGCCGCTATTGTTCTTAAAATTCACCAAACTAATTCTTTCAAGTTCTTTGAGAAAGTGTAATAAACGCTAACTGGAGAAACACCCCCCCCAATTCTCCTGTATTTTATTTTCTCAGATCAAGGAAGACGACTCCAAGGAAAATAATAAACTTGATGTAGATTATTTTTTAGCTACTGTATTCTCAGTAGCTATTCTTCTAACTTGACTAAATCGTGCCGCTTCATGCGATTCGATCTCTACCTCTCCCCTCGTGTCCTCACCGACCCACTCGGCAGTTCTCTCCAAACGAGTCTGCAGGTAGTGGAAACCCTCCTAGAGGGACCTAGGACCTAAAGCGCTCAGTTTCAAAAGTTCTGAGAAAATGTCTTCCTCAGAAACCGCAAATGGAGCAAATCATCTACCTAATTCATTCAAGAGCCTCTATAGGAAGGGCTTTGGAGGGTGATGATCCCCATAATGCGGTACTAATGAAAATCCCCTTAGTCCGCCGCTCCGGGCCGCGCGAGGGACGGCGTCCACTCCCAGTCTGCGGTGCAGAGGCCCTGGCCAGCAGCGGCCCGGCGGCCCCTCCTCATCGGCCCCCGCAGGGCCCAACCGCGGCGCAAAGCGACAGCGGCGACTCCCGACTCCGCCGGGGCCACCGTCGGACCCGCCGCAGTCACGCGACCCTTGCCACCCCTCCCCGCTCCGCCGCCCCCTCCCCGCCCCAGAGCGGGGCCACTCCTCCTGCTCTCCCTTCCTTCTTACCCTCCCCAGTGATTTTTATGGGGGGGGGGGGGAATGGGATGGGAAGTAAAATGGGAACGTTCCTTCCCCCGCGTCGCCCACCTGCTCAGCCTTCTCCCGGAATTAAAATCCGGGAATTCAACTTTGCTACGAAATCTCGGTTTCCTAGGGAGGGGCTGGAGGGAAGGAAGACCCTGCGGAGTAGGCGGGCCAAAGAAGCCCCCCACCCCGCCGTCCTGCCTTCCCGTAGGGAGGATGAAAGCCAAGGGTCCCGGGAGGGGCCCCCGGGCTCCCCTCAAGAGGGGGCGTGAGCTTCGGGGAGGAGGAGGCCGAGGCCCGGCGGCGAGGGAGGGGCGGGGGCTTCAGAGCTCGCGGGTAAGCAGACCCCCCCTTCCCAGGCAGGGGCGCTCCTGGCCCTGCAGGTGCACCCCCGCCCCCTTTTAGGCCCCTCCGTGGAAACCGCCTTCCGGCCCAAGTTCTGTTCTTTGAGGCTTTGAACGAGGCCTTTCAGAAGTTTTTAAAGCTGCCCCGCCCCGCCCAGCACTCACGGGGTCACACTCTCCCCCATCCCTCCACCCTCACTCCAGCTGCGGGCCTAAGGGGGTGCGGGAAGGGAGCGGAGGGGCAGGCCCAAGGCCCCCGGGATCCAAGCACCAACCAGGGCCGTCTGGCTCAGCCTAGAGCGCTTGGAGATCCGGCGCCTGAGCCCTACCTCCGAGGAAGCGCAGGCTAACTGCTCGCCCGGCGCGCCAGCCCCGAGTGGGGGAGGGCGGAGAGGTGGGGAGAAGAGGAGGGACCGGGCGGGGGAGGGGGCACGGCCACATTGCCAAGGTTCCTTTGCAGAACTCTAGCCAAGGGACTATTTTAATTGGCCTATAGGGGAGGCAGCTGGTGACCCGTGTCCACGCTCTCCAAGTTCCCCTGAGCGAGTCAGGGCGCCACCTACAGGCGAGCTCCAGGTAGCGGGAGGGAGAAGGGAGCCGCCTGCCAAGTCCTGGGGCCCCTCCAAGCAGGGCCTGTTTAATCCAGAGCCATCTTTCAGCTCCTGAGTCAGAGTTCCGCGCTCCAGAGTTATGGGTCAGTTGGCAACAGCAAGCGTCCGGAGGGCACTGAGAATGAACTTTTGGGGAGGGGGGAATTGCGGGAGTAAATACAGGATCGACGTTATTCTGGTACAAAAGAAGTATCTCCTCCAGGCTAGTCTCATGGAGTGTGGGGCCTGTTTCTTTGAGAAGAGTAGCTGTGTGGCCTTGGGCAAGCTACTAAATCTCTCTGAGCCTCAGTGTTCTCCTCTTTTAAAAGGGGAATAGTAGTACAGGCATCCCCCGCTTTTGGGATTTTGAGTCAGCCACTTCACTTTTATGAAAGACCTAGCTTGGTACCTGTTTTCGAAAATAGAAAGAAATGGAAGAGGACTCTTCCTTTTAGGAAAAAGCAAAACTAGCAATCAATGTTTGTGCTGCCACTGGCCATGATAGAGCCCCCTCCCCACCCCCCAGCAGCCAGACTGACCTGGCCAAGCTCCTGCCCCCAGAATTACATTCAGCATCTCAGCATCAAGCCCTCAAAGCTTTGAGCTGTCTGCTAGCATCTGCACTTTATTTTTGATTTTTTTGGTGTATCCCATGCCAAGATGTGTGGTAAGGTATCAGAAAAGCCTAGGAGACCTTATTTTCGGGTTTGGGAGCATTAAAATTTTTCCATAGAACATAATGATAATTGCTGCTTAAAAAGTTTTAATAGAAATGCTCTATTTTCAACAGGGTGGGGGAGGATGTATCTTTCTGACCGGTCCTTGCAAGAATTAAATGAGATAATGTAGGTGAGAAACTATAGGTGTCCTGTAGGGAGTTTTCATCTCTTTCTAATATGAAAACGGTTTTTTATCCTAAGAAATCTAACATACAAGACTTTGGCTAGCTGCTTTCTGTTCCTCAAAGATTAGGGCCTTAGAAGAAGATAAAGAGAGCCAGAGAGGCTTGAGTGCCTGATTAGGAGAGAAGGATGGGTTAGTGGAGGTTTTAATAACTACTCTCTAGCTAATCCCCTTCTCACAGATAAATAATAACCTATTTGTAGATCACTTACTATTACCATTTATAGTTCCTCATTTAATTAAAAAAATTTTACCACCTTATATATTATATTATTAACCCCATTTGTTTTATTTAAAGATTTTATTTATTTTTGCAAGAGAGAGAAAGGGTGTGCAAGCACAAGGGTTGGGGGCGGAAGGGAGGGGCAGAGGGAGAAGCAGACTCCCTGCTGAGCAGGGAGCCTCTTGAGGGACTTGATACCAGGACTCTGGGATCATGACCTGAGCTGAAGGCAAACGCTTAACCAACTGAGCCACCCAGGTACCCCATTATCCCCATTTCTTTCCTTTTTTTTTTAAAATTAACATATAATGTATTATTTGTTTCAGGCGTACAGGTCTATGATTCATCAGTCTTACACAACCATTATCCCCATTTTAAAGATGAGAAAATAAACATGAGATATAAGGCATAGTAGGTTCATTTTTTCTACATAAAAAAAATTTCCTATTCCTGGGGCACCTGTAGAGCATGTGACTCTTGATTTCTGGGTCATGAATTCAAACTCCACGATGGGCACAGAGATTACTTAAAAAAAAATTCCTATTTCAGACATTTCGGAATCTACCTTTAACATCCATTTACTAAGCAGCTCCTATGTGCTTGGTTATTATGTGAAATAATCTTACATGTGAGGTCTCATGTAATTCTCACAACACCTCTGTGAAGTAAGGCTTCAAGTTCTCTCATCACAGAAAGGAAACACTGATTCAGGGACTTCACCGAGAAGTGATGGAGCCAATGTCATAGAGAGCCCAGATCTTCTGATTACACTTATAGATACCTTCTGCTGTACCACAACTTAGGGTGGTCCCAAGTAGCTTTAGGGCACTTTTTTTTTTTAAATTTAAGATTCTATCTATCTATCCGACAGAGAGAGACACAGTGAGAGAGGGAACACAAGCAGGGGGAATGGGAGAGGGAGTAGCAGGCTCCCTGCTGAGCAGGGAGCCCCATGCGGAGCTCAATCCGATTCCAGGACCCCCAACCTGACCGGAGCCGAAGGCAGACACCCAAAAACTGAGCCACCCAGGTGCCCCTTTAGGGCACTTTAAAAAGTTATTTAGGAAGATCAGGCAGGAGAAGTGGACACCTCGGTGTTTTTGTTGCATTGCAGGTATAGTAAATGATGGAATTTATAGCCTTAGTAATGGTAAAGTATGACAATGTTTCCTAAGGACACATTGATGGTGGGAGAAGGGGACAGGGATGTGATGGGAGAAGCCAAAGAATGAGCTTCCTTTAATATAAATATTAATAACATTAAATAAATAAATAAATAAATATGACTGAATCAACCAAATCTCATTACAACAAACACCATTACACCAAGAAATTTGGTATAATGTGGTTATTGCCAAATCCTGACATTTGACCTTGGGAGATAGAGCTTTGTTGATTTGGTTATAAAACTTATTTACAGTAAGTATTTTTGTGCATTATATATGTTTGCTTGTTTGTGTCCATGCAATAGCAACATTTTATAATGAAAGGGCTGGTTCGTTTAGGGAAGAGAGTTATACTCCTCTCATTGCTTCTGTTTTTTCCATTGTGTAATAATTACTCATTAGTCCCCTTTCTTTTTACCTACCTAAGTGCCAAATCAAACCATCATTCCTCCCCAGAACAACTCCCTTTCACACCTGAAAATGACTAAACATACAAAAGGCCAGAGAGTTAAATGATAAAATGCTTTGGGTTGGGGCATTGGATGTAAATGTGTGCATCCCACTTTCTTCTCTTTCCTACTGGGCCCAGCCAGGATGCTCCTGCTTGCCAATGCATTATCACAACCTTAGAATTTAACCGCATTTCACCATCAGCTTCTATACATTGTTTCTAATAATATAATAGATTTTAATTTTGAAACAGATACTGCAGGAGATTCTTCAGCAGGAAAACCCCACTGTGTAACAGAATAAAGTTACCAAATTTAAGGTCAGATGGCTTTGGATTGTCAGCTTCTGGGGGCCAGTTGGTAATTAGGTAAGAAGAAAAACCTGTTGAAACCAATACATACTTGTGGAATGTATTTTACATAGGTACTAACAGAGATATAATAGAGTTTATATTTAAAGCTTTAGGGTAGAAACATCTCTTCTCCACTCCCTAGAGCCGTGCCTTTGTGCTGTTATAATAAAGTGATGGGCTTAAAGTTCAAAGAACATATACACTAACTCAAAGGTTGAGCTGACATATTTTCTTCTGAAATTACTATCTTCATCCTAGAATTTTTTTTAAGATGTATTTTTTATTTGAGAGAGAAAGAGAGAGAGAGGGAGAGAGGGAGGGCATAGTGTGGGGTGGAGAGGGACAGAGGGAGAGAGAATCATAAGCAAACTCCCTGCTGGGCACAGAGCCTGACATGGGGCTCAATCTCATGACCCTGAGATCATGACCTGAACTGAAATCAAGAGTCCATGCTTAACCAACTGAGCCACCCAGGCACCCTCATCCTAGAATTTTAATGTTACTCATTTCATCATCTGCAGGTATAGTTATATCAATGAATGAATTGAGAAAAGACTTTAGGAAAGGTGAGAACTATGGCTTATGGCCTCAGTTTTGTACAATCACACCTACACACATTTATAAGAGACTGCATTGTACTTGAGACACCCATTTTATTCTCTGAGGTGGAGCTGTGCTGCTATGTCATGGAAACACATATTGGTCAGCTCCAGTGTGTGCGTGTGTATAAATCTGGAGACCTTAACCGCTTCTTTTTGATACCCTTCTCCCAGCAGTGGGCAATGCTGGGCTCTTTTTAGTACTGAAAGGGCAGGTTCAATCTATCAGCCGCTTTGAAACTCATTAGTGTTGACCTTCCCCAGTTCCAGTGTTAGGACTTCTGAATATGGGTATCTCCTCAAGTCAATTGCAGGTCAGAGGTTGTTTTTTGTAGGCTCAGCTCTGGGAAAGCATATATTTAATTGAATTGAGTGGCTTTTTACAATAGACAGGTGTAGGGGTTTGTTTGAGAAGCTGAACTGCTGCTTCTGATCATGGGGGATTGAGTTTTCTGTGAAAGAAAGCCATTGGGGAGAGTCTAATAAGCCAATGTTACATATTATTGGCATTAGATGGCCCAGTCGGATGGGATAGTTGCTCAGAAAGTCAATTACTAGAAGCCTGGAGTAAAAAGCAGTATTTTTAAAGAGCTTAGATGCTACAAAAGACAGTAGTATAGCATGGACTCCTGAGTGTCTCGAGGGAACAGGTCTGAATTTAAACAAGAGGGGCATAGCCACATGTTTATTTGAAGAAACTTTGAAGATGCCCGGAAGAAGCCTAGAGATCATGGGAGCAATTCTGAAATATTTGAAAGAGAAGAAGGGATCACATTAACGCTGATTGTATTTAGGCCAAGGACATTGTCTTATTTGACCCCATCCTCACAAACCATTGCAGCACAATTCTTCCATTTCACAGAAGGGAACAGAGACTCATAATTACAAATGGTAAGAAGGACAGATGAGATTTAGACCTAGTCCAGTCTGGTTTGAAAGCACATGTTCTCCTACTTCATTCACTCAATTCCCAGCCCCTAAATCTTCTCAATCTGGCCTCAATTTACTTGTCCAACTTCCTTTTCCAACAGAAATGATTGCCTCTTTTTCTTGGCACCATCATCTCAAACTTTATTAAGTATCTGTTTCCTGTCCTGAGCCTACACAAAAAAAATCCTCTGATCTACAATTCACTTGCAGGCACACCCAGGTACAGAAATTCTGAGACTCCAATAGACAAGCTAGTTTTACTCGCCCTTTATTTGTACACCCAGCCTGGCTGCACCATTTGACTCTTTAACGAAACCAATTTACCCCCTTTTTTGAAATCTGCTCTCTCTAATCACCTTTTAAATTCCTATTTTCATTCTCAGTAACTGCTGGTGCCTGGTTCAGTGCTTTATACATTGCTGTCTATGAGGAAATATCTGTTGGTTGCTTATAAGGCGTCCAACCTGCCCTCCCTTCTCTATCCCTCCCATCCCCCACAACAAAGGCTGGTGCAGAAATAGGACAAGAAGAGCGGGTCTCCTCCCTCTGTCCCTCCGTGGCCCCTGCCTGTCACCCTCAGGCCCCAAATAGAAAAGGAAAAATGTACCTCTGCAGTCAGAGTCCCCAAACAAAAGGCTCAAGGAGGCTCCCTCCTTGCCTCAGCTCTAACAAACGCACACTTCCCCGCGGGCAGAAGGTTCTTTCTCCCCACACCCTCTGGAGCTGAACCCAGGCGCTCTTACTCGGACTGTGAGAGGAAGCACGTGCGCGCTGTGGGTGTGGGTGTGTGCTGGGGAGGGGGCAGGAGATGGCAGCAATGGTGGGGGGCACAACGTGGCGAAGAGTGGGGAGGACGTTTCTCAGGGACCCCGAAAGAGCCACATTACTCGCCACTGGCGACTCCCAACTCCTCCAAAGGCAGCCGCGGGCCTAGCTCGTCCGTCGGTGCCCGCATTTCAGTGGCCGCGCGGGCCGTCCGGCCTTAGGTGCCCGCGCGGGGTCCGCGAGGCTTTCCGGGAGGGCTCGGCCCCCGGGCGATTCGGACGCCCCCAGCCAGCAAAGCCTCGACGGCAAGCGCGGGGCCGGGAGAGGCCGCCAGCCGCCTCCGCGCCTCTCCCCGCTCGCAGGCCCCCTACTTGCCGGAGCCCCGCCGCCGCCAGCCACCGGAGGAGCAGGTGCGGGGCGGCAGAGTCGGGCCGCTCGCATCCGCTGCCGCCCCGCGGTGGGGTTGCCCTCTTTCCTGCCTCCCGAGCCCGGGGTCCCTCTCGCCCTCCACGTAGGTCCGCCAGCGGGCGCCGCCGGCC
>LNAC01000120.1:1814757-1923765 GCA_002007465.1 Ailurus styani
GGGCGGCGCGCTCGCCTCGGCTTCTCCGCGCGCGCCGGGACGGTGTCCCGGGGCCCGGAGAGGGGACCGATCTCTCTCCCCACCCCAGCTTCGTTCAGCTGCGGGGTTCGCGCGCAGAACGTCCGCGCAGCTGCAGGACACTTCTTCCAGTTGGACTTTCAGCGTGTGAATGGGGTGAAAAGTTTATCCGGCCCCCAAACGCGTCTCTTTTTACCCAGAGGCTGCTCGCGGACACCAGAGGGCGCCGTTTTAATGCGCTTGGGTCGGGGACCCGCGCTCTGGGAGAGCAACTGCAGCAGGCCGCGCGGGACGCCGTTTCCCCGGGGGTAGAGTTGCGGTCTTGGGGACACGCCGCGGCGCCCCCTTTCCCGTCGCTCTCCCCCGTGGGGGAAAGCGCACGCGCGCGTGTGTGTGTGTGGCGGGGGGGCGTGGGGGGGTTGCTGACCCCGCATGGCTCAGAAGGCCCTGCAGCGAGGCCCCCTTTGCCTCTTCGCCAGAGGCGGGCTACTGCAGCGGTTCATGCCCTGGCTCTTTTCACCTAACGAGGGTTCCTTGCAACCATCCGTGTGAGGAGGAGTGGCCCCCAACGGAAGCTGTGCCCCCCTCTAACTGCGAAGGAACATGTCTGCAGGCGTTGTTCAATTGCAAACGACTAATTAATTTTCCAGCACTTGTGCAGAATACTTTAAAATGGAAAAAATGAAGGTCTTCAATGAAAATGAAGCTTGATAGTGTGCACCTGCCACTAATGCACGGTGCACGGTAACTTCCCCTCATTAGAGAGATGACTTGGGTTGAGAACAAGTCATATAGTGAAAATCACTTCAACACGTGCCTGTTCATATGCATAAACTCCTGTGTACCAGATGGCAAAATATAATGACATCTTAAACAGCTAATTGCATAAACCTTGTAATGCAGATAATTGCTGTACCAAAGTAGGAGTTAATAATTTCCCACTGTATTGCCTAGCTTCAGAGTAATCCTTAAGGAAAGTTGTGACAATTCTAACACACTAAAGTTCACCAAGCGGTAATTAAAACTAGCACTTAAATCATTTGACTTTCAAACCCTTAATTATGATGCGAAAGAACTGCTTTGTGGAAATCCAGAATTTATGGATAGTTACGTGATAACAGTTAATGTCTGTATTTCATCAAGTTTTCTTTCGTGGGCCTCTTGTGGCATAGTATCATAGGGCGTCAATGGGGGATATTATATTTTTCAAAATTATTTCAATAGCAGGAGCTTTGCGTTTTGGAGCATGAGTGGTTAACTTCCACTTCCAGATGGGTCCGTTGATTATTTTAACTTACATTTATTTATAGATTCCCCCACTACAATAACTAACTCCAAGCCATAGCACCTGCCTTGCATTGTTTTAAGCACTGTACAAAGTATTATCTCATTTAATACTTAACACAGCCAACTGAAACATGTATTGATGTCTCCGTTGTCCAGATGAAAAAACCCAGGCACAGAGATGCTAAGCATTTTCTTCAAAATTAGCTGGAAACCACTGATCCAAACTCAAGGCAGTCTGGCTCTAGAGCCCATCGTGTTTACCACTATACTCTAACTGTCCCCTGGGCCAAGCCGGGACCTTAGTAATACAATATTTCTTTTCTTTTTTTTTTTTTTTAAAGATTTTTATTTATTTATTTGACACAGAGAGAGGGCAAGAGAGCACACAGCAGGGGGAGCAGCAGAGGGAGAGGGAGAAGCAGGCTCCCTACTTCCCAATGTGGGGCTCGATGCCAGGACCCTAGGATCATGACCTGAGCCGAAGGCAAACCCTTAGCCAACTGAGTCACCAAGGTGTCCCAGTAGTACAATATTTCTTTCCTTCCATGCTAATAATATTTAGAAAAATACTAAAACAACATAATTGGAGTTATAGAGAGAGTTGGCAGGTAGATATCTTTGTTGATTTTAACTTATCAGCTTATGTCATGATACATTTCAGAAAGAGACTATCTGCTCTTTTCCACAGGGCAGTTCTTCAACAGTACATAAGCCAAGAAAAGTAACTCAGTTTTGAGACACAGTTTTGACCACATCAACACCTAGTTTAAAAAGCATGTGTAGCTTAGTGTTTCTACTTCTCCATCTTCAAAAAGACTAAGATTAGGTTTCCACACCTTAATAAGGATGTACAATAATGAACAAAATTTTATTTACAGAATATACAATGAAACCATCTTTTTTCCCCCATGTTAATATTGCAGTTTCCCTTTCCTCAGTTTGGGTAGACATACGCAGCATAGGCTAAGAGATGCCAACCACTTCCCTAGGATGGGGGCTAGAGCATTTGAGCGTCCTACCAGTAGAGATTCTTTCTGTGAGTTAAGTTCTATCCCCTCTCGGCTATTGCTCCTAGGATCCTTAATTTAATGGGAAGCATATTACTCTAGAAATCATAAGACTGGTATTCTCATTCTAGTTTGGCCATAAAGTTGCAGTATGACCTTGAACAAGTCACTTCAGCTCCCTGAAATTCAGTTCCTTTGCTATATAAATAAAGGACTTGGCTTGTGATTATTTACATCCCTCTGAATTTTATCATTTTAGGATGTTATGCAACTACAACTCACTATTATCTTAATCAGAACAAGATTTTTAGGTTGATTTTCTTTCTTAGAGTATATTTATTTGAGAGAGAGGATGAGCAGGAGGAGGGGCAGAAGGAGAGGGACAAGCCATCTCCCCGTTGAAGGGGAAGCTGGACATGGGGCTTGATCCCAGGACCCTGAGATCATGGCCTGAGTCAAAGTCAGATGCTTAACCCACTGAGCCACCCAAGTGCCCCTGATTTCCTTTAATAAAGAAAATGCAAGTCCTGGACTTGAATGGAAGAATGTCTTTGGGGGAAGAAAATAATTTAATGGGCATTTTCCCAGGTGCTGTGCTCAGGGTATTATTAGGTGAAATAAGGCAGAGTCCCTGACATCATGAGTTCTTAATGTAGTGGGTGACACTGACAAGTAAGCAGAGGAGTGCCATGTAGAGTGGTAGAGATGAACAATAGAGAGTACGAGAAGACAGGAGTGACTCCTCTGCCAGGCTGTGGGAGTCATGGGAAATTTCCTGCTGGAGATGACCGACTCCTGAGCTGAATTTTGAAGGGTAAGTTGAGTTGATAGACGGTAGAAGGGCATTCCACGCAAAGGACACTATATCCACTTATGGGGGGGAAGAAGAGAGAAAGCCTGGGTCTGAAAGGAGGCTGGAACTGAAAGGAGGTCATTGCTACTGTCTGTTAACCTGTGAGGTGGAGGAGAAAGTCTAAGCAGGAGAGGTGGGCACAGGTCAGATCTCAAAACGTTTTGTTAAGCAGTTTGGACTTTGCTCTGCTAGTACGGGGGAGTTAAAACAAAAGTTTGTCTATTTTAGAGTGTCGCTTAGGTATCATATTAATTTCTGGGTTACCGAAAATAAGATTTTACTCATTTCATTTGTCTACTTTTTAATAGAGAGTGTGTGAGTACCCACCAGAAGGAGGAGCCCTACTTTGGCCACCAGCGGGCTAGCAGGCAGTTGTCATTCCTGGTGATCCTCAGTAAACCAGCTTTCCTGCAGCCCTCCCACACCCCCTAAAAATGGTTGGTCTCCAATGCTAAGCCCCTAAATCCCTCCAATCGCCAAGCTGGTGGCTTATTTTACATACCAAAGAAGAAATCCAAGTCACAAGGATAGCAAAAGGCAGGACAGAGAACATTTAGAATCCTTTTAAAAATGCTTTAAAATGGCAAATCTCACCTATGTTGGTAAAGAAATAATTTCTTAGAAGTTCTAATTGATTTCAAACACTGTTGGTAGAAGTGTACATTGATAATGCTCTTCTGGAGGACAACTTGGTGATATATATAATGCTTTCTATCTTTTGAACAGTAACTTGTAGGAATTTATCCTATGGAAATAATCATGAACTGTTCAAATACCTGACAAAATCAGGTTTGTGACCATGGTTTTATAATGATGAATAATTAGAAAAATTTTGATACATACTTTTAGAGAATTATTCAAATAAATTATGCTGTATATATATATATATACATACATTAGAATACCATAAATCTATCAAGATGTGATATAATAAATGAATAAACTTTATCACAATATAAGCAGTGTGATCTTGTTTTTGTTAAAAAAGTATATATGCATAGGAAGAAAATAAGAAAGAAATATATTTCAGAATGGTGAACTTATAAGGGATTTTTATTTTCTTCCTTTTTATGTTTTTATTTTCTAAATTTTTGCCAGTAGGAATGTATAATTTTTATAACAAGAAAGAAATCATAATAAGAAAGCATAACAAGAAAATATGTAATTTATTATGAGGCCATGTATTTATTTATGTAATATAAATTATGATTGCTTATATCCTCCCAGCTTTTCAAAACACGTGGAACAGACTTGTATGTCTAACTAGGAATGGTGGACAAGGTAATTTGAACTGTTTATCTTGCTGAGGACAATACCTGCTTTAAGGCACTGGAGAACTGACAAGGTGGCAAAGAATGACCTGGGTAGGATCTAGAAGAGAGTGAGGCCCAAAAAGTAAGCTCAGCATTTGGGCCTACTTCCCCACTAGGGGACTTTGCCATTCTAGAGAGGGTAGCTAAGGGGTGGGACTAGGCAAGGAGAAACTGGTGATCAGAAGTATGAGTGAATCAAAAATAGAGAGGTCCAGCAGGGACTAAGACTAGTTTTGAATCACCTTTACATTGGATTGAAGTGATTATGGCTTGAAGGCAGAGATAAATGTAAATCCTCTATGTGGAAGATAATGTCATCCTAGGCTATGGATTAATTCTATAAACAAATGCTCAATTACAATGACTACTATGTAATAAAAGAAAATAAGTAGGCCTGTGAGGAGATAAGATGACAAGAATGGAAACTAACAAAACCAATAGGCAACAGAAACAGACCCACAGAGATTCCAGATACAGGAATTTCAAGACACAAACTTTAAAATTACTATGTTTAACATATTTGTAAAAGATATACCTAAGCATAAAAATACAGAAATTTGAAGGAAAGGAGAAAAAATATTATACATAAGTCACAGTCAAACATAAAATGCTATAGCTATATATTTTATAATGCTTATAAAAATTACTAGACGTGAAGATATTTCACCTTGATAAAAGATTTAATTCACAGGAAATGCCTATGTTCCTAATAATAGGCATAAAAATATATAAAGCAAGAATTGACAAAACTAAAAGATGAAATAGACTAACTCATAAAATGGGAAATTTTATATATTACATACATATATATAATAAAACAACAAGTAATGACAAAATATAATTTTTTTCCAAACACATGCAAAATTCTAGACCATGAAGAAAATATCAAAAACTTAAAAAAATTTTCCCCATGCAATTAAGCTACAAATCAATAATAAGAAGATAACTAGAAAACTACAAATATCTTGAAATTAATAAATATAGTTTTATAGTCTCCTGGTTCAAAGAAGAAATGACAATGGGAATTAAAAAATAATTTAAACTGAATATTAATGAAAAATATGTATCAAGACTTGTGGGATACAGCTAACACGATCCTGAGAGGGAAACCTCTAGTTTCAAATGCATATATTAGAAAAGAAGAAAGACTGAAAATCAATGAACTGATTATCTATTGCAACAAGTTAGAGATAAAGCAGAAAATTAAACTTAAATTAAAGAGAAGCTAGGAAATAATAAAGACAAGAGCAGAAACAAATGAAATAGGAAACACACATAGAGTAGAAAGGATTAACAAATCCAAAAATTAATTTGGAAAATCTAACAAAATTAATAAATCCTTTATGAAGCTGATCGAGGAAAAAAAGGGAAATGGAAAACATAATAAGTGTCACAAATGAAAAAGAGACATGTTTACAGACAATACATACTTTGAAAAATTGAATGAAAGGAGTATGAATAACTTTATGAAAATACATTTGAAAGTTTGGATGAAATAGACTAAGTCCCTAAAAAACACAACTTACCAAAACGGATAAAACCAGAAAGAAAAAGTGTGAATAGTTTGATAATAATTATTAGAGAAATTGAATCCATACTTAAAAACCTTTTTTACATAGAAAATCTAGAGTGAGATGGCTTTCTTAGAAAATCCTACCTATCCTTTGAAGAAGAAATATTGCTGATCTTCCAAAAACTCTTCCAGAGACTAGAAAAAGGGGATTATTACCCTATTTGATTTATAAAGTCCTTATCTTAATACCAAAACTTGATGAGGACAGTTTAAGAGAAAAAAATTATATACCAATCTCTCTTATGAACATAGATATAAAAATTCTAACCAAAATATTAGCAAAGAAATTTCAGCAATACATAAAAGGATAATAAATCATTATTAATTTGGGTTTATTTCAGGAATGCAAGGCTTATTTGCTATTTGAAACCCAACACAATACTGCATTCACTGAATAAAAGAGACTATGTGATTGTCTAAATACATGGAGAAAAAGTGATAAAATTCAACATCCATTTATGATTTAAGAAAAAACCTAGCAAACTAGGAATACAAAGAAATTTCCTTAATCAGGAAAAGAGTAGCTACCAAAGCCCAACAGCAAACACTATACTTAATGATAAAATATTAAAAGCTTTGTGATTGGGCACAGCATAGGATAGACTACTTCCACTACTATTCTATTCCATTCACTATTGTACCGATCCTAGCTAGTGTAGCAGGACAACAAATGAAATAAAATGTATGAGGATTAGAAGGGAAGAAACCAACTCTTACTTGTATATGTTGCCAACCTACTAAGGTTGAATATAGGTATGTAAAATCCAAAATATGCATTATTAGAATTAACATGTGAGCTTAGCAGATCACTAGATACGAGTTCAATATACAAAGACATGGGTTTGCTATATACCAGCTTCAACTGTAAAATGAATCTAAAAATGTGCTCTTTTTAATATTAATAAATGTTTCAAATACTCAGAAATAAACCTCAAGAAAATAATAATATTGTGTAAAAGTTGCCTCAACAAAAGGAGGGAGATACCATGTATGTCATTGGACAATACATTTTTATAAATATGTTATTTCTCTCCAAAATGATCTATAGAATGTGTAGATGTATAGAATGTAGTTGTATTCTCATTTAAACTCCCAACAGAATTTTTAAAATGGAACTGGAAAAAGATTATTCTAAATGCACAGGTTAATGAAAATGGCCAACAACAGCCAAGACCCTTGATGAGGAGGAATAGTGGGAGGATTTGCTTCACTGGATGGGAAGACTTCAAGAATCTCTGTGGTATTGCCACCTGAATAAAGAGGTAAAATAGGGATCTCAGGAACCGTGCATACATGGCCATCTGACTCAAGAGAACGACACTGCTTCAGAGGAGTCTTTTTCAGTACTGGGTCAGCTGGCTATCCTTTTAGAAAGAAGGAGATGACTTACTACGTCACAGCAGACTCCAAACAAAGAAACAAACAAATGAATAAATTCCAGGTAGCTGTGGCTCCTAAAGTGAAAGATAAAACAACAAAGCCTCTAGAAAATAATATAGCATATCTTTACAACCTTAGGATGGGGAAATGTTTCTTAGAGGGGACAAAATAAAGCACAGCCTTTCAAGAGAAATATTGATATATAAGGTGACATAAAATTAAGAATTTCTTTTCCTCTGAGTATACCACTGGGAGAGGGGAAAGGAAGACCCTACTAGGAGAAGGTGTTTGTAAAAGAAGATCTTTATAACTCATAAAGGCTTGTGTCTAGAATAGATTAAAAATAACTCTCATAGGGGTGCCTGGGCGACTCAGTTGGTTAAGCATCAGGCTTTTGATTTTGGTTCAGGTCATGATCTCAGGGTCCTGAGATCGAGTCCTGTGTGGGGCTCTGTGCTCAGTGGGGAGTCTGCTTGGGATTCTCTCTCTCTCACTCTCCCTCTGCCCTGCTCACGCTCTCTCTCTCTAAAAATAAATAAACAAAATCTTAAAAAACAATAACAACAACAAAATCCCAACTCCTATAATTTAAAAAAGAAAATGACAAATCTGGCACATGGACCTGAACTGGCACTTCTCAGAAGAGGATATTAAAAAATTATATAAGAGATGCCCACTAGTCACTAGGAAATAAAAATTAAAACCACAAGAAAATATCACACACATTTTAGAGGGCCTAAACTTAACAGGCTACAGAACCAACTGTGGGTGAGAATGTGAGCAACTGATATTCTCATTTATTGCTGGTGGCAGGGAAATGGATGCAACTACTATGGAAACTAGTTTGGCATTATCTACTAAGGTTGAATATAAGAATACCTCGTGACCTTTGGAACAATTTTTCTCTAAGCATAGATCCAAGAGAAAAGTGTGCTCCAAGAAATGTGCATAAGAAAGGTCATAGCAACATTATTTAAACTAGTTAAAAATTGATAGCAATCTAAATGTCTATCACCTGTGGATTGGATAAATAAAATTGTCGTATATTCACACTTTTTAATACAACAGTGAAAAATGAATGAGCTACAGCTACCTGCAGCAAAAGCAACCAAACTCATGAACGTAAAATTGACCAAAAGAAGCCAACACAAAAGAATGTATAGTATGTGATTCATTTCGTATAAATACCAAAAAGAGAAAGAAAGAAACAAAACCAAACTCTGGTGCTTAGGGATAAAAACTTAGGGAGGGGAGGAAACTGTGAAAGAGAGTAAGGAAGTAATATTCTTTAAAATCAGGATAGTGGTGGGCAGGAGGGGGCAAAAGAGAGGAGTTTGTAAGAAACTGATCTTGTTCTATTTCTTGACCTGGGTGGTAGTATCACACACGTTCACTTTGGATGAATTGTCTAACTGTTTATGTATATTTTACATATTTTTGTTTAGTAATATGCTTTTATGCTTTAGATATATGTGTTTTATATTACAGTAAGAAAGTTAAAGGATGGAGTCACATGTACACAGTTTATAAAGTGAAGGATGATGTTGAGCATTTAGACTGTGCCAATAATCTTTAAGAAACCCACTTTAAAGACAATGTCGATCAGGGACGGTGGATGTATGGCCCTTGTGTTTTCCAGTTACCACATCCTTCAACTGTGACCAATACACATCACCAATAGATTGTGTCTCATTTTCCCACAAAGCCCAGACAGCCATTCTCAACCAACCTAACTGACTTATCATGGAAGTTCCAATCTATTCTCCTTCTGTTGTCTATGTATCCTGACTCATTAGATAAAGTAGAATAATCAAACCGGTTTGTGTATGAGCGCAGCTTGGTATATTGTCCAAAGTATATATTGACATGTATAAAGGTGTTGTGCATAAAACCAACACCAGCTCACAACTCAGGAACCTCAACAGAGGGCTCCAAAGGCATATTCTGTCCTCGGAAAGTAGGACTATACATATAAATAATAAGTATGACTTACAGTTCTTTTAAGAAAATTGGAGCACATATTTTTCCATTGATTTTATCAACAGATAAGATGGGGCACTCAGCTGATCACTTGGAAACAAGAAGAAGCCTCACAAGTATGATCCCTGCCCTCATGGAGTTTCCCTCCCGGTCTCCCAGCCTCCTCAACATGTGCGCCATTTTTCCTGGTCATCAGCCTACCCACTGATCGCCCACTGCTATTGTTTGTCATTCATGGCCATTGCCCCTGTTCAATTCATGGAGAATTTGTGCACGGACTTCTCAGTGCTTAGACCTGTGCAAGATGCTATGAGGACACATGGTGGGAACAAGAGCCATAGCTTCAGTCTTCAAGCCCTTTTGTGAATTGAGGGCCAGAAATGTACACATGCATGTCAGTGAGGTAAAAATCTGAGTGTGTGGTTAGGGGCAACCTGCCCCTGGGAGGGCCAACAGTGCTGTAACATTTTCAAGGCAAGAGGGATTGGTGAAAGTTGAGGTGGGCAGGGAAGATTTCAGAGATAGAGCCTATAATGAATACATTCAACATGATTAGTATAAAATCCCATCTTCTAACATGGCCTATGGGCTTTGTGACTTCAGCTCATGACAACTTCTCCTTCTTCAACTCTTTCTGTGGCCAATTCACACTTGACCTTCAAATTTAAGCCAGGGACATCTCCTTCAGGAAGTCTTTCCTGACCTCTTATCCAGCGCAGCTGTGTGTCTGCCTTTTTTTCTTCCATATCACTTCTCTTCCAATCGTGGTTACTGCACCAAGGTGATTTAGTTTAATTGTTTATTTTCCTCACTTTCTATAACCCTAGCACATATGTTCAGTGATTTTTATTGAATAAGTAATCAATAAATGTTTGTTGACTATTGAGGCAATGAATTATATAGAGGGTAAGAAAGTATATGAAGAAGTACATTGAAAGTGGTGATAATGACACATGTATCTGCCTCAATATGGCAGCCTAGGGACATCAGGAGAGGGACGGGACAACCCTGTTTTCAACAGCGCATCTGGGGTTAATCTAGTGACTAAATTCACATCCTCACGCTCAGTCCAGTGCTCTATTCCTTTTTAGAAAATCCCTCCTAAAGGGCACCTGGCTGGCTCACACTTGGTAGAGTATGTGACGGGGTTGTGAGTTCAAGCCCCAAGTGCGGCATAGAGTTTACTTAAAATAAAAAAATTCCTCCTGTTTTACTATCTGTACTTGACTTTGTATAGTTCAAGATTTCTATCAGTTTTTTTGTATGAGGAATGGATGTTTCATTTAATAAAACCTACAGATGAAGAAATCTGGGAGGAATAGCTAGTACCGCTGATGATAGAATCAAGATTTAACATAATGTTGACAAGCTCCAACATTGGTTGGAAACCACAAAATGGATCCCACGGGGATATATGCAAAGTTTTGCATTTAGATTAAAAGCAAAACAAAACAAAAACAAAACAAAACAACAGGGGAAACTGGGTGGCTCAGTTGATTAAGCATCTGCCTTTAGCTCAGGTCATGATCCCAGGGTCCTGGGATCAAGATGCATGTCAGGCTCCCTGCTCAGTAGGAAATCTGCTTTTCCCTTTCCCTCTGCCCCTCCCACCACTCATGCTGTCTCTCTCTCTCTCTCATAAGAAAAGAAAATCTTTTTTTTTAATAAATAAAATCTTAAAAAAAAGCAGTAGCACAGTATATAAGTGTAGCTTTCTATCAGCAGACTGGAAAAATATTGCATGTCAGGCTCCCTGCTCAGTAGGAAATCTGCTTTTCCCTTTCCCTCTGCCCCTCCCACCACTCATGCTGTCTCTCTCTCTCTCTCATAAGAAAAGAAAATCTTTTTTTTTAATAAATAAAATCTTAAAAAAAAGCAGTAGCACAGTATATAAGTGTAGCTTTCTATCAGCAGACTGGAAAAATATTCGGGAGTTTTAGTCGATACTTAAAGGAAGTTACAGACATCAGCAAGCGACCCTCCCTCTGCCACAATCTAAAGACTTAAGTTATAGAACCAACACCTAATGGATGAGGTTAGATATATGCAAAAGTACTTTCAAGAGGAGACACTGGGAAAGCAAATGGAATTTGGTTGTGGCATGGTCTATGTCATGGTATCTAGAAAGAGAAGGTGTGCGTGGCGAGGGGAATTGGTGGGTCAGAATGAACATAGGAAATGAAGACCCAGTGCAGACCAGCTGGTTTCATGTCAGAGGATAAGAGCCTTTCACTATGGTGTAGTCAGTGGGTAAGTACAAAGGCCCTGGGGTCAGCCAGCTGCCTGTGCTTAAAACCAAGTTTGCAAAGTACCAGCAATGACTATTTGGGCAAGTTACTAATGCTTTGGCAATTCTCCTTTGTAGAATGAAGAGGATCGTGATCCCCACTTACAGAGTCGTGGGTATTAAATGAGATAGTGTGGGAATACGTGTTAGTCACTATTATCATTATTTTTACTGTAGATCAATACACTGGCTTTTTTAGTTGCTACATCAGTCTTCTGTGGGATTCTACAGATAATTCTTTCCGTAAAAATCTGCCTCCCCTTGGTGAGCTGAGAAAAGAAAAATCAAATTCCTGAATGGTTGACCCCGGAGCTACAGTCAGAGTTGTTTTTAATATTTTAAAATAATATTCGCTTGACACCTGGGTGGTTCAGTGGGTTAAGCATCTGTCTTCAGCTCTGGTCATGATCTTGGGATGCTCGGATGGAGGCCTGCAGCCCTGGGCTCCCTGTTTAGCGGGGAGTCTGTTCCTCTTTCTGTCCCTGCTTCCCATGCTCTCTCGCAAATACATACATACAACCTTTAAAAAAATAAAATAATATTTATATCCTATAACTATGCTGAACAGACCACAGTGGAATATTTCATTGATTTATAAAAATCCATCCTCTAAAAATGGCATAGATGAATTTCAGGTCACCATGGTCTAAGAATGGTTAAAAAGCTAAAATGCTGAAGGGAGCCACACAGCTGTTTTTAATCCTTGGAGGACTGAAGGCGGAAAGGAAGGCCTCCACATTGGACCTAGCTGGAGGAGCAGGGAGCTTCCGTGTCTTGAATGCTCGAGTTGCAAGCTCCCAACAGGAAGGCCAGGGCAGAACAGCTCTTCACTCTGTAAGTTTGGGCATAAGCAAAGAACTTGACCAGCCTTTATAGCTTTAGAGGCCTCATGAAAACCCTGGGAAATGAATGGGATCTAGAGCTTGGTCTTTGGCCTCTAAATCCAATATTTTTTAAAAAAAGATTTTATTTATTTATTTGAGAGAGAACACAAGCTGGGGAAGCAGCAGGCAGTGGGAGGGGGAGAAGCAGGCTCCCCCGCTGAGCAGGGATCCCAAAGCGGGGCTCAATCACAGGATCCCGGGATCATTACCTGAGCCGAAGGCAGACGCTTAACTGACTGAGCCACCCAGGCGCCCCTATCCAGTGTTCTTAAAAAGTGTATTCTGAAGTCACCTGCCTCAGAGGTACCCACCTGAGGTGTCTATTACAACTTCAGATACCTGACCCACATTTGTAGAGATTCTGATTCAGTAAATGTGCCATGGGGCCCAGGAAACCACCTTGGCCCAGTCCAGAGTGCTTTCTTCTACTAAACTCTCTACTCTAATTTTAAGACTTTATTCCCTTGATGGATGTCTATCATTTCGGCTATGTACTGGACCTGTTTCAGAGGCTGGTGGGTACACTAGTGAATAAGACTCGAGGTCTTCTAATTGCGCCTCTCTCTAGTAGAAGGACACATTTGTTCGATAAGCAAGCCAGTAAAAATCAAGAACCCTGCCAGACAGTCAGAAGGGCTATGCCAACAGCTGAATAGGGGGCTGTTGCCGAGAGTGATCAGCGGCTCCCCTGCACTGGGGCGCCTCTCCCAGAAGGTGAGGTTAAGCTTAGAGCTGCACCGTGAGACGGCCTGCAGGAGGTCAAGGGCAGCGCGTGCCAGCCAAGGGGCTGCCTAGGTCCCGGGGCCCAAGAGGAGAAAGCGCCCGTTGTAGTAGAAGGGTTGAAACGAGGGTGTGGTGGCCAGAGTGTCCTGATGAGGGGAAAGTCCGCTCTGCCGGGTGGACAGTTCCCAGATCTCACGTAGCTTTCATTTTAAGTAGGATGGGAAGCCACTTGAGAGCATAAGGCAGGGAGGAAATAATCTGATTTACATTTTAAAAAGGCCCCTCCTGCTGTTGCACAGATTCTATAGCTGTAGGACACACGGCTCTTCAATACAGCATCACGACCGCGGGAGAGAACTTGTTCTTTATGGGTTTCTCTGTGAACACCTGTTAACACCAGCACTTTACAGCTTACGAAGCATTTTTATATACCTCTTTCTTTTGTTCTCCTGGAAAAGCCTAGGAGACTCATCTTCCTGTAATCATCATGTTGCTGATGGAGAAACTGAGGCTTGTAAAGGATGAGATTTTTCTTAGGCTGTATGTCTTCTGAGGCAGACATTCGGAAGGGGGAGATTTCACACAAAGTTCTGGATTTTTTTGCTTTTAAAAAATGCAGATGTGTCCTCATCTCACAGGGATGGTGAGCTGCTGAGGGCTGGTCCTATCGGATGACAGCTGCCCCCTCCCTTCCAGTGAAGCCAGATCTGCTTCAGTCCTTTCCCTCTCTGCTGACCCAGGCTATGTCTGAATTCTAGACTCCTGCTGTTCCATGTCCTCAGCCTGCTCTTTTGGCACCTCTTTAGAAGCCATTTTCGGGCACCTGGATGGCTCAGTCAGTTAAGCTGCTGCCTTCAGCCCAGGTCACGATCCCAGAGTCCTGGGATCAAGCCCCGCATTGTGCTCCTTGCTCAGCAGGGAGCCTGCTTCTCTCTCTCCTCCCCACTCGTGGTCTCTCTTGCTACATCTGTCTCTCTCTCTCTCTCTCACAAATAAATAAATAAAATCTTTTTTTAAAAAAGCCAATTTCCTCTTCCCCTATCAGATCTACTTGCAGAGAGGAGGGGGCACTGGTGCAGCCTCATTATCCCCAGCTGGAACCGTGAGCTTATTCTCACGGGGCTTTAGCCCAGTACAACCTGTGTAACATGGAGGTTGTTTGGTGTTTGTGCTTTAGCTTAGAAATTTATGCAAAAGTTGCCTTCACTCTCCAATATGGCTACTTGAGATCCTGATAACAGGGAGAAAAATCCATGTTTATTCTATGCTTCCACATTACTTTATACTCTAGATGGCTGGGAGGCCCCCTAAAATTATATATCAAATTTTGTGTTTGTATGTATTTTTCTAGGGAGAGGATTTACAGCTTTATTCAGACTTTCAAAGACATCCTCATCTAAAAAAATGGGTTTATTGGGGCATCTGCATCTGGGTGACTCAGTCATTTAAGCAACTGACTTTTGATTTTGGCTCAGGTCATGATCTTGGGTTTGTGGGATCGAGCCCCATATTGGGCTCCCTGCTCAGGGGGGACTCGGCTTCTCATCCTCTCCCTCTGTTCCTCTCCCTGCTCTCTCTCTAATAAATAAATAAATCTTTAGAAAAAACGGTTTATTAATACTGAGCTTGTAGAGCATTGGGTAAATGAGATGATACACATGGAATACTTAGCTCTGTGTTTGGCATACAGGAGGCATTCACTAAAGGGTAGGAATTACTATTGTCATTGCTGATGTTGGATCATTGTTCCCATTACATCTAAATGCCTGCCGTGGACTGAATTGTGTCCATGTGTTGAAGCTTTGACCCCTCTAGCCCCCAGTGTGACTGACTGAGTTTGGAAATAGGGCTTTTAGGAAGTTGTTAAGGTTAAATGAGGTCATAAGGATGGGGTCCTCGCTTGATAGGACTGGTGGTCTTAAAAGAAGAGGAGGAGAGAGCAATCTCTCTCTTCATGCATGGGCACAGAGGAAAGGCCATGGGAGCGCGCAGAGAGAAAGTGGCCATCTGCAAGGCCCAAAGGGAGCTCTTACCAGTGCCCAGCCAAACTGGCACCCTCATCTCAGACTTTTTACCTCCAGAACTGTGAGAAAATACGTTTCTGTTGTTTAAGCCACCTGGTCTATGGCATTTTGTTTTGACAGCGTGAGCTAAGACAATGCCCAACCCCCTTCCTTCCTGAGCCAGAACCTTCTAGAGCAGGGACAAGGGGGCACCCTATACTCCATCCCTGGGGAGTGAGGTTGGTTTGGAATTGGTCTTGCTGCTGTAGGGTCTAGATTCATTGCGCCTCAAGGGTCCTGCTTGTTCACCAAGTAGGCTGACATGCGCATTCATCTGAACTTCTGGCTATTTTTCTCATTGAGTCCTCCACTTCTGCTGTTGACCAGAGCATCATCCTTACCATCAGCCTTCTGAGGAAGCAATGTGATTTAATGATTAAAAATGTGGATTCTAGAGTCACTCTACCTGCTTTGGAATCTTAGTCAACCACTCACTATCTGTGTGACCTTGGGTAAGTTACTAACCCTTTTGCTTTGGTTTCCTTGTTTGTAAAATGATGTTAATACTAGTGCCTATGTGGAAGGGCCACTGTCAGGATTAAGTGATTGAATACATGGAAAGTGTTTGGAACAGTGCTTGGCACACATTAAACCATGTACACATTAGCTGTTTTTATAATTACTCATCTTGGGCTTGCTTCCTATTAGAGCAGCTACTGGCTGGAGTCCTACTCCAACTGGATGTGTCAGGTGCTTGATACTGAATATTACCTTGCCTCGAACCTCCAACCACTGTAACCCTCTCCCTGGATCTGAACTCTTTGGGTACTGACTTGAATGTTGAATTATTCTTTCTTATAATGTAATGCCCGACTTAGATCAGAGGGCAAAGATGTGAAATTAATGTTGATAACTTGAGGCCTTTCTCTGTTCCTAAATAATAATAATTAAAAAGGGGAGCACTATTTCTTGTACCTCTACGTAGGGGCTCTTCTGCCAAGAAGACTTATGTATCATCCTGATTGGAGGGTGAGGGATGGAACAGAATTCAATAGTTATCAACTGTGATGATTAAGGATCAAAATCACTGGAGAAACTTACTGTTAACATGGATTCCTAGGTTCTACAACCAAGACTCTTATTTTAGTACGTGTGGAGTAGGATCTGGAAAACTACATTTTAAAAAAAAGATTTTATTTATTTATTTATTTGAAAGAGAATGAGAGCGAGCGTGCACAAGTAGGGGAGTGGCAGAGGGAGAGGGAGAAGCAGATTCACCGCTAAGGAGGGAGCCTGGACGTCTGACTTGATCCCAGGACTCTGGGATCATGACCTGAGCTGAAGGAAGATGCTTAACCAACTGAGCCACCCAGGTGCCCAGAAAATTGTATTTTTAATAAGCACCTTGGGTAATTCTAATGCAGCTGTTCGGCTGACTTGTATTTGAGAATTACTTGGCCAGATGTTCTTTCAAGGTCTCTTTGAGCCTTTGGCATGTGAGATTCCAGACTGAATATAAGGACTGGGGAAGATAAGGCAGAAACTTAGAACCAGGTCCAACTTCCTTAAAGCATTTCCCAGGTCAATACCTGGTGGACAAGAACACAACCAGGCATGCTTCTGTCAGGTTTTGTCTAGATTTTAATCTAAACAGGGAGCTAGACAGTGATCATGTCAGAAAATGGAATCTCACAGTAAGTTCTCATAGCTCAATTTACAAATAGCCATTCTCCAAAAGCTTTCAGCCAGGCATTTTGGGAAGAGTTTCTGGAATGGCGGTCCCATTTAATTTACTATAAATTACCTTCTGGGCAAAATGGATAGCTGATGGCGATGGCAACATTTATTTGCAGGAATATCTGTGGTGGCTAAGATCTTCTATGTACTAACTAGAATTTCAGAGTGGTTCAAATAAGAAGCATCCTTTTAGGGAAGACTTAAATCTTAGAAACGACTGCCTAGGAGATAAAATGCCATCCTCATGCATTCAGCGAAGACAGTTTGGGATTTGTTGAGAAAGCTAGCTGGTGTCGAGGAGGCTGCAGGCACCACACATGAAAAGCCATCTCCCCTTTGACGAGCGTTTAATTTGGCCTTGTAAAGTGTCTGAAGTGCAGGCATTTAATTTGTTTGACAGAAGCAAGCCCAAAGCACCTCCTGTAATTCTGTGCCACAGGGTTTCACGAGTCTTACCACATGGCAGGCATCGTCTGAGAGTCTGTATTAAATAAGCTTCAAGTCAAAACACTAGTATGACAAAAGTCTGTTTTAATTAAAAGACACAAACCTCTCTCTTGGGAGACAGGTGGAGGGACATAAAAGAGTGGACCATCCACCATCCTGTCCTATGGAACACTTGGCTCATTCCCGGAAGAGGACAAAGATTCTTTGGGGCAGGCAGGGAGGAATCTGTCAGTGGGTCCTGCAATGTCTGGTGCTGCTGGCCACCTGTAACGTTCTCTTTCCTCCAACAATGCTGGCTAGCTGCCACAATATCAATTACCTCTAGCTGAGACAGTAATGATCTAGGATACCACTTTTTAAATATTACATCTTAACAAACCAGAATTAGGAAACTCTACACAATTCACACATTTTGACATCCCCATGCATTAATATCCAGCTACTCATAAATCAACCATAGTCATCAAGCTTTTCTGCCTCGAGTGTGTGAAGTGACCGCATTTTAACAATATATGAAATATTCCCCTCATCTGAGTATTCTGCTGCGCCCTGTCCTCTGCAAGCTTGGCTATTTTTCCTATGAGGAGAGAGTAGCTCTGTATCCTTAGAAAAGTGCAAGAGACAGCAAAGTCGGTTAGCTCGAATATGAAATGAATGTATACTTTCTGTTTGGGGGATTATATATTCTGACTTTCCATTTCCTCATGACATGGCCCAATCTCTCCTTTCCACCTCCTCTTCTGCCACTTCCCCCCTTATTCTGCTCGCTATCTTCCAAACAGCCTTCTTAAGTTTCTTCAAAATGTGATATATTCTCCTGCCCAGGACCTTTGAAAGAGAGATCTCTCAACTGAGAAGTTTGCCCCTCCCCCTTATCACTGGTCCCTATACTCCTGGGCCTTCCAGACCAGATCAGTCAGTGAGATTTTTTTTCTTTTTCTTTCTCTCTTTTTTTAAAAATTTTATTTATTTATTTGACAGAGAGAGAGAGATCACAAGTAGGCAGAGAGGCAGGAAAACAGAGAGGCAGAAGCAGGCTCCCTGCCAAGCAGGGGCTTGATCCCAGGACTCTGAGATCATGACCTGAACTGAAGGCAGAGGCTTAACCCCCTGAGCCACCCAGGTGCCCCAATCAGTGAGATTTTGAATGTGTAACTAGGTCATGCTGTTATGTGCTCCTATAATTCCTGATAGCACCATTTGTCATTACATACTCATGTGATTATTTACTAAAGAATGTCCTGTCCACTATATTGTAAGCTCCATGGAGGCAAGTATGAGATCCTTTCTGATTACTTCTCTATCTTGAAAGATAGCTCAAGACAAGTGCTCAATACAAATTTGTTAAAATGAATGCAAGACGCTGTGCAGTATGGATAAAAATGCACATACAGACTACGTTATGAGAATCAACTGAGATAATGAATAATGAATGAATGATATGAACAATAATGAACAAGTCCTTTTTTGTAAATTGCAAAGTTCTGGAAAAATGTAGGCATCATTATTTCTGTGGATGAAAGACCCTCTTGTATCAGCCTGGTTCTGTGTTCATTGATATGGTATGACCTGGATTCCCCTTTCCAGAGGCAGTGTGGGTAAGTGAATAGGAGCGTGGGAGCTGAAATCAGACTGCCTGTTTTGATTCTTAGCTCTGTCTCTTACCTTGTGACTTCACTGTGCCTCTACTTCCTCATCAATAAAATGGGATGACAATGGTACCAAACTTATGGGGATGTTGCAAGATTAAAAGAATTAATATCTCTAAGGTGCTTAGAAGAAGGCCTGGCATATGATAAATAATAAACATTATCATGATTATGGTTGTTATTCTTATCTGTTTTCAACTGCAGTTCAGAGTTTTATCTATTGGCTGAAATATTTCTTGGTTTCATCTTAGAGATAAACTCGTAAATCCTAGTTCAGTGATGTTTTCTTTAACATAAGTCAAAGAGTAAGGATGACTCTCAGACCCCATCCTGTAGGTTTTAGCATCTGTTCAGATTAACCAAGGACTTGTTTTATCTTCATGCTCCTTTTCCAATTGTCTTGGCAGATGGAAGTGAAACTAGAGCCATTGATGGCGGAGAAAACAGGGTCCAAATCTGATTCTGTCACTTACTGGTGGAAAGACCATTGGCAAGATATTAAATGCTTTGAGGTTCACACCCTCATCTATGAAATGGGACTCATAATTGCTCCCTTGCGGGGTTGATGTGAGGACCGAATGAGATAATGTCCATGAAAGGCCAGCTCAGAAAGCATTTCTGTCTCCTTTTCCCTTTGCTCAGGAACAAATGTACATTTTAGGTTCTTTGTTTGTTGTTTAAGTAAGCTCTATATCCAATGTGGGGCCTGAACTGACAACTTGAGATCAAGAGTCATGTGCTCTATTGGCTGAGCCAGCCAGGCGCCCCACAAATGTACATTTTAAAAGGAAACTTCTAGAGACACAACGACACTGTGGTCTGTGATGAAGGCTCTGACAACCGTTCTAAATCAGGAAGCCAAAGTCAACACATGTGGAACTCACTACCCATGAGTGTAAAATGATTCACATCACTGGCAGAGAACATCAGTGCAATGAGCACAGTGTTGGTGTGTTATCCTGTAACAAGGAGGAAATAGTTATTTAAAAAGCATTATTTTTTAAATGTCAAAAATGTATCAATTTATGTAGAATTAACCAGCTAACTAGAAAGGCCATACCAAAGGTACTCAGTGGATTGTGGAAAATTTTACAAAACACCTTATTATTGATTAGCAAATATTAGGAATATTTGTGATGTGACAGTTGTAGGAATGAAAGAGACTTTTTCTGAATGTTCAAAGTTATTGCTTGATGACTGTAATCATATATGACTCCAGGTTTTGTGTGTGTGTGTGTGTGTGTGTGTGTGTGTGTGTGGTTGTGACAAAAATGAAAATAAGTCCAAAATGTTCCCGTCACATGCACAAAGATTTTAGATTTTCTTTGTTTCTCTCCTGAGTGTTTTTGCTAGCCTTAACTGATGATTTTCACTAATTGTTCAGTTGCAAAATACGATTTTCAATAGGGTCACACTTAAACTCTTCAAATTACGTTCCACTTCAAAAGACCTCATTTAGCTTCCAAATCTTCTTTTTCCCCAGGTTTGGGACTTTTGATCAACAAATGTTTATTGAGGCACCACTGTGTCAGTGGCAGGCTCCCAGAATGGTTTTTCCAATGCCCTTGGTGTTCCAGATGTTGGATAAATTGGAAATCTATGAATCTGAAGTTAAAACAGAGTTAAAATTATGTGTGAACATGCACTGAACGCTTAGAAGGCAACATGCTGTTTGCCGCTGGCAGCAGCAGAATTGGGGGATTTATTTCTACTTATTGGCTTAAAATGTGAAATCTAGATGTGAGGAGGCCTAGCATTACTGTCCTTAGGGAATCATCACGCCAAAGCTACTCATTCTAATTCATTGGACATTCTTGGTTGCTTGGTGAATGTTCAAGCCATTCACTACTGTTCCAGTCTGTGCCTTTGATAGCACTTCATGGTCTATAAAATAAAATTTGGCATTCAAGGCTCTCCACAGTATGGGTTCTGCTTACCTTTCCATCCCTATTTCCTTTGGCTCCTCTGCTAGCTCAATGGTGCAGCTGAAACCAACTTTTTGCTCTTCTTCTTCATTCATTGAGTACCTACACTTGGCCAATTACTGGTCTATTAATTTAAAGGAATATTTTATCTTCCTGATTTTTCTGGGAGGTAGTTATTGTTATCCCTTCTACAGATGAAGATACTAAGGCTCAGAGACATCAAATGATTTGTTCAAATTCATGGGCAATCATGTGGACAAGTTGTTGTTTTTTCCCAGGTCTCTAATTTCAGGAGAAAGAGCTCTTTCCATCACACTATAATGCTTTCCTCCTCAAAATGCTTAACACTGGCTCATTCTGAACCCTTCTCCCATGTGGTGGTAGGATAATGGTCCCCCAATGAGGTCCATGTCACAATCCCTGCAAACTGTAAGTATGTTGCCTTCCATGGCAAAGGGGAATTCTGGTTGCCAGTCAGCTGACTTGAAGATAGGGAGATGACTCTGGATGAACCAGCTGGATCCAATGTCATCGTGAAGGTCCTTAAAAGTAGAAGCAGGAAGTGGGGAGCTGAGGAGAAGACTCAGAGGAGGAGATCTGAGGATGGGAGAACAGTGTTGCTGACTTGGAAGATGGAGAGAGGGGCCAGGAACTGAAGGCTGGAGGGAGCCTCTAGACACAGGAAACACAAGGCATGGATTCTCATCTAGAGCCTCTCTTCTAGGGGACACAGCTCTGCAAGCACCTTGATTTTTAGCCCGGGGAGACCCAGGTTGGACTTCTAACCTACAGAACGATAAGATTATAAATTTATGTGACTTTAATCCACCCTAGTTTTGGTAATCTGTTATAGCAGCAGTAGGGAACAAATCCACTCCAAGCAGTATTCCTTTTCTGCATACTTCAGCTGCTGCATGTCACGCCCAAGGCTGAAATCCATCATCCCCTCCAACCCTCCTCACTATCAAAGCCTGCTCTTGGGTAAGATATGAAGCTGACCTTGATAAACTGTACTATCCCAGACAGAACTGATAGAAACTGTCTAAATCAAGGTCCTCATCTCAGAGAGATGGAATGACTTGTCCAAGATCACACAGGTAGCAGTGTTAGGGCAAGAGTGCCAATCTACAACTTCTAATTTCCACTTCTAACAGCTTACAGAGGAAACTTAATTTAAAAGCATCAGCACTTTTTCTAGGGATCAGTGCTCTGAGATTTATTTATTAATCATCTGTGTCATAATTTCCAGATCTAGCAAACAGATTGGGTCCTTGCAAATCTCACTAAATATGTCTGTGGAAAAACCTGTGACTGTTGGAATTAGCCTACCACCATGGTCCTGTTCACTCATTCATTCAACTGGTAGGATATATTTGCCAGGTACTGAGCTAAGTCCTGAGAATTGAAAATGAGTAAGACACAACCTCTTCCCATTAGGAACTCATCATTTATTGGGACTGGGGGGAAGGTCAGGGGTCGTGAGAACAGATAAAGAGAAACTACAATGTCTTGTGATAAGTGATATGATAAAGTGAAGAAACAGAGACACTGGGCAGCCTAAAAAAGGAGTCTTCACTCAAGTTTGAGGCTTCTGGAGAAAGCAGTGTTTTGACTTTGGCTGGGTTTTGAAGCAGGTATAGGAATTAACTTACAGAGAAGCAGAGAGCATTTCATTGCGGAGGGACAGTAGGACTGGACTGGTCAGGTTAGATAAATAAACCATAGAGGCTTCCTATTCTCTACCCAATTCCCAAAGTCAGTTCAAAGAGTCGTTTGATAAACCATTCAATTCCAGAATGGTTCAGCCCAGCCTTGGATGGTCAGTGTGTAGGAGTGGAAGGAACTACTAGCCAGGGCGTGAATTTTCTTTTCTTTTAAGATTTTATTTATTTGACACACACACACACACACACACACACACACACACACACACACACACACACAGATCACAAGTAGGTAGAGAGACAGGCAGAGAGAGAGGAGGAAGCAGGCTCCCTGCCGAGCAGAGAGCCCGATGTGGGCCTCGATTCCAGGACCCTGAGATCATGACCTGAGCCGAAGGCAGAGGCCTTAACCCACTGAGCCACCCAGGCGCCCCGGGGCGTGAATTTTGACTCTACTCCTTCACCCTGTGTTGACACAGGGTGTCCCTTTGTGCCTCAGTTTTCTTGTCTTTAAAATGGGAAAGCAAATTCCTTCTTTGCATGGTGGATGTGAAGACTAGAGGCGATGCATGCGACAGCACTTGACATGGAGTGTTATGTAAATGGCAACTGTCATCATCAGGCTTAAAGATAGGGCTCAGATACTCTCCCCTCTGTCTTTGCCAATTTTTTGGTAAGCATTGTGTTGCTCCACACTTCTTTCCAGTCTGTAGGTAATTTTGGGTCTGGGGGTTCTTGGTGCAGGACCACAGAAGGTTGGGGAAGGAGGTACTGGCGTGGTCTGGCTTCAGCTAGAAGTATGAAGTCTACCCACCGTCCTGTAGCCATTTCCCTTCTAGCCACTGGGGTCCCTGTTCTGGCATGTAAAGCTAGCTGTGCCTATTATACTCAGAAGGCCTTTCCTTCCTGGTGACCGGCTCCTCTTCCACCTCGGAGACGCAGTGCTTTAGCTACTCTTCACCTGCTCTGGTGGATGGAACTACTCTGGCGGTTATAATTCCTGGAATGCCCTTAGCCCACCTTATTGGTCTGACACATTCCTATCACCTTTAAAACTCAGCCCACACATCATTCTGCAAAACCTTCCCTGACTTCTCCTCCATGAATCAGGTCTGTCCTCCTCCGGGTTATCATAGTGTCTTGTACAAATCTCTTAATTCATTGTGCACATCACACTAAATTAACTATTCCTTTGCCTCCCCCATCAGACTGGATGCTCCTAAAGAACAGGTGTGTGTTTTCTTCATCTCTTCATTTCTAGCACATAATAGGGACTCAACAAATGCTTGTCGAATGACTGATTGACGAAATGAATGAAAGGCAGGAAGGTTTTCCAAATTTTCCAGAAGCTAACTCTTATGAAAAGGTGGATTGGGAGTCCTATAAGTAATTACACTATCACATTCTGTAATGGATTGGTGCTAGCTGGGGAATGACAGTATGTCCAAAAGGTAATGAATTAAAACCTTGCTCTGGCATGTTCCTTTTCAGAAATGAGAGCAGTCTTTCAAGTGACTTAAAACATAGGCTTTAGTAAAAGTGTAAGAAAATATATGCAATTAGACGCAATCAATAATGTTGTCCCTGACTAATGTCTAATTTAAGGTAGTTTAATTAAATTATGAAAAAGACCTGTCTGATTTAACTGTCAGTCTGGTTTATCATGTATGTACACAAGCTGTTTATAGAGTTTTCTTTCAAGATTTCCAGACTCTGAACTAACACAGAGTTGCAGAGAAGTAGCAACACACTGCTTAAGATGGGAGAGGCTGGTAGATGAGTTCAAGAAAGCAGGGAAGCCAAAATAATTTAGCTAGGTAGATCAACAGAAATAGAAATTCTGCAAAATGCTTTTTGTCTTCTCATTCATTCATTCATTCAGAAAATATTAATTCAGCACGTACCATATGCCAGGGACTGCACTAGGTACTGACAATTCACTGAGGTGGAAAAGACATACATCAAGAGCAAATATATATATATATATATAATTATGCATTATGTTTATTATGTTTATGTCCCCCCCACACTCAAGCTCAAAATGCCCTATCTTTTTTTAATTTTGCTTATATAAATTCAACATCCTGGCAATAAACAAGAAGTAAGGAATAATATAAAAAATGTGTTAAGTCTACTATATGTCAGATAGTGTGCCAGGTACTGGGGACACAACAGTACCTTCAAAGATCTTCTGGCTTTTTTTTTTTAAGATTTTATTCATTTATTTGTCCGAGAGAGAGAGCACAAGCAGGGGGAGTGGCAGGCAGAGGAAGAAGCAGCCTCCCCATTGAGCAGGGAGCCCACCATGGGGTTTGATCCCAGGACCCTGGGATCATGGCCCGAACCAAAGGCAGATGCTTAAGTGACTGAGCCACTCAGGTGCCCTGGGAGAGGGAGTCTTAAGCTGACTTCATGCTCAGTGCAGAGCCCAATGCGGGGCTCGATCTCATGACCCTAAGATCACAATCTGAGCTGAAACCAAGAATCAGCCGCTTAACCAACTGACACACCCAGGCGCCCCAGAGCTTCTAGCTTATCGGGAGAAACAAACACAGGAACAATAAAACGAATAATGCCGTATAAAAAGTACAGCAATAGAGGTAAGCATATAGTTACTGCCAGAAGAAGGGGGATCCGTGGCGCTTCCTTCCTCTCTCTCCTCCCACAGGCAAAAAGGCTGGGCAGGGGACCGGTGGGAATCGAATAATATCATTAAGAAATTTTCTTAAGGAGAGCCAGCTTTGAATGGAATCTGCATCTCTGCCTGCCTTTCGTCCTGCGTTAGCAGAGGAAGGGTGAGGCCTGTGGGCAGATGAGGGAGAAGTAAAAACTTTTGCAGTGAGGAGCTCCAGGACAGGGCGGAGGAGCTGCCCAGAGCCTGTGGTTCTGAAAGCTGCAGTGGCAGAGTGGGGTAGGGGTGTGGGGGGGAGGCGGGCAGGGGTTGCTAAACCCTATGAGAGCATTTAGAGCCCACCTGCCCTGACTCCATCACACAGTCCCAGGTGCCCCTGGGCAGAAGAGGCTGATGTCCAAGGCAGCAGCCGAACCAGTACCACCCAAGGGATGCTCAGCTAAAACTTCACATTTGAAATATACTTAATTTCACCGATTTTATTTAAAACACTCTCAATCCTTCTGAAATAAAGGGCAACTTAAATAAAGCAAGCACTGAAATTCTAATAGTATCATTTTGCCCTGGGGCTGTCATCAGTAGCCAGAGTTTGCAATCAGCAGTCACGGGATGGATTTAGATCGCAGACACATTTGCTGTCCAAGCACATTTCAAAATTTTGGAATAAAAATGCTTTTGTAGGTGGGGCCGACTGTTTCTGTTCTCCATAGTGGCAAACACTCCCCTGGGCTGCTCCTGTGCCATATGTGTTCCCTGCCTGGTCCCAGAGGGCGGCAGAGGTTGCCACCTCTCAGCAAGGCTGAGCCCTTCATCTTGCAGACAAGGAAGCTAAGGCTCGGAGGAAAAAGTGACCGGAATACATTAGAGGTAGGACTAGAATCCCGGGTCCCCGACCTCACTAGGCTCTTCCTATGCCACGGGCTGCCTCTCAGAGAAGCACTTTGGGAATGGAATGTGCCTGGGCTGTAGGAAGCCGCCATACCGAGCTGCCCTTTTCCAGGGAAAAATCCTCCTTAGTACCACCCATAAACGCAGGCACTTGGTTTTAAGGGGAAGGGCTCAGAGACTTAATGTCAAGGTCTCTGCAATCTAGGCAACTGTTTGGCGTTGCACCCTGAGATAAGTGACAGGCTACTCTGCACAGGGTGGGTGCATTCCCTGTCCCTCTTTAGGGTGCCTGTGCAGGTGAGAGATAGCAGGGTATCCACGGAACGAGACTCAGGGTAGGGTTTGGCGGGAACACATCACTATGAAAACCCTCTGAGCCGGGGTCACTTTAGAATGCCTCTTTGCAAACTCAGATGTGGATGGGTGGGGAAGATCATGCATTAGGGCTTATCTCTCCCTCTCAGCTGGGTTTCTGTTATTCCCAGGCAGGGAGGGGGCTGGCAAAGGCCCTGACCTATTCACTTGGCAGGTTGGATCTGCATGTGTGCAACTTTCCCACTCTCAAGGAGCACGCCTGAGGATGGTGGAGGGGTGGGGGAGGTGGGCTGAATTTGATCAGAAGCCAGATAAGAAAAAGAAATCAAATCCACAAATCCAAACACGCATTTACAAAATACAGAATGACTGGCTGGCTAGCTTTAACTGTTCACGTAAGCCAGGCCAACCAGTTTAGGAAGAATGTGCTTCTGGGAGGAAGGCTGATAAACAGCATTTTCCCCAGTGCCAAGGCATGCCTTCACCGTGGGGAATTTTTAATTCAATGGATACACAGTTCTTTCAATTGGCCCATTCACAGCCACCACCCATGGGTGGGGGAGGGTGGCGTCCCTGGCTGGGCTTTTTAAGGTTGTGAGTCCCTAAAATTGGGTGCAAAAATCTAGAGATTTCCCACCTCCATGGGCACCCTGGAAGGTGACAGGGAATCAGCCCATCTGCTGTCACTTTTCTCCAAGGGTCCCAGGCAGACTGTCACCTACTTTGCAGAGACCTTGTAAGTCCCTGCTGGATCTTTCCCTTCGCCTACCAGCTGGATTCAGGGACATCTGGAGGCCCGTAGAAAGGTCTGGATGTCTGTCTGGCACTCTCACCCTTGTGCTGACAGATGGCTTCTGAGGCAGCCTCTCTTGTGAGGGCCCCCGGGCCGTGGAGTCTGGAGAGCCGGATTCTACTCCAGCAACACCTCGATTTCTCTACAGAGGGGTCTCAGAGTGTTCCCCTTAGCAGATGAACACAGAACCTTGTTCTAGACCATGACATCCTTAGGGGAAGAAAGGATGGCTCATATATATAGCCGTTTTGTGGGACCCAGACCGTGTTCACCACACAGTTGGTGCATGGCAAAGAATTCTTAAATAAATTGAGAGTGCTAACTACAGAGTGTGATATTATTACATGGGATGATAGGGAAAATAGGGTGTATGCTTCACCCACCGACAGCTTACAATGTAATGGGGAAGAAGATGCCAATGAGGATTTCTATGCACGGAAGAGAAGAGGGCAAGGTCACCCTCTGCTGAGTGGGGGAGTCTAAGCAAAGGTGTGGAGGCAGACAACTTCTGACGCTGCTCCACAGCAAGGGACCTGTCTTTGACTTACTTGGAGAGAACCAACACAAATCTTGCCCTTGAGTTTCCCATTTCCCAGCAGAACTCTGCTGGCTTAGTTTGTAGGTGGCATGTCTCATAGACCTGGGCTCGGGCCCATTTGCTCGGCCGGCCACCTGACCTGGTGATCACGTTCACTTTGAGAAAAAGTTTTTCAGATGCCTTTTAGAGCTCATTTTTGAAGGATGGTCCACCTGGTGCCTGCTCCTCGGTGCTGGATGGGGGCCAGAGGATGACAGCAGCATGAACTCGCTGTGGATAACAAGTCCTCTGTTATGACTGGGAGCGTTTGCAATGCTATAAATAACTCTATCAATATTGTGATAATGGCACTTTAAAGAGGTCTATTTTACAAGTGCTGAATGTAAGAGAGACCACAGCTGCGCTCATTAATTCTGAAGTATGCCTTCCTCTATGTACGACTTGCAGGTGTAACAATAGTCGTGTTGACTCAGTGGAAGTCTAGATAATGTTTAGATTAAGAAAAAGGTTAGAGTAACGTTGTTAGTTTTTCCATTGTGTTTGGCATAATGAAAACAAATTATACTAGCTTAATTGGAAGTGGGAAAAAAAAGGGCAAAACATAACTTTGGTACAGATTTCAGATGTTCACAGATAGCTCCTCCCCTCCCCCCCAAGAGCAAGTATCATAATTGACAGCAGTAGATCTTTTGATAATTAATTGCAGTAAATTATCACTTGGCACAAAGAAGGCATAATTGTAATTAATTTGCAACCTTCCCAGCGTAACACTGAATTAGAAATGCCACTGCCGTCATTTTTCCAACGGAGGAAATCGAGGGTAAGAGCAGGGTACCCTCTTCCTTTGATGTGCGTTCAGAGTTTTGAGGCGAGCCCCGCTTGTAATTTTTCTGGTGTGTTTGTGACATCTCTGTGACTCTCTTGGGTTAGGGGTGTTTAATTTAGATTGTGCCTGTTGGCTCTGGGCTATGATAGTTAGCAAGAGGGGTCCCCTGCCAAATTCTGCCAGGGCTTCCCATCACTTCAGCCTCCAGTCCCTCGCCTAACCACTGCATCTTCCTGTATCCATCCCATTCGCCGGGGGTACTTGCCGAAAGACCTAAATGATTCAGATAATAGGCATTGTTTCAGTGCAAAATATTGCATTTATAATTGAATGAATTAAGAAAGATTTGCCCTAGGATGCCTGGGGGGGGGCTCAGTAGGTTAAAGCCTCTGCCTTTGGCTCAGGTCATGATCTCAGGGTCCTGGGATCGAGTCCCACATCCAGCTCTCTGCTCAGTGGGGAGCCTGCTTCCTCCTGCCTCTCTGCCTACTTGTGATCTCTCTTTCTATGTCAAATAAATAAATAAAATCTTTAAAAAGAAAAAAAAAAGAGTTGCTCTCCAAGTGTTTCCCTCTTTCTCCAGTGCATCTTACTTTTCGGGGGTGATGCAAGATCATTATTAAGAATCTTTGTCACGGTGCAATTTTAAAGTGATTGCTGCAGATCAGCTTTCAGTCTAATTGTTCAACAATTAATTAGAAACAGAAATGAGGAATTAAAAACTAGTTGCACTGGGTTCTAGAGAACTGTTTCTATTTCATCAGAGTGCCTGGGAGAGCTAATCATTACACTATAAAAGAATACATCTGGGTTAGAATTAAAGTCAAGTGGATTCATTCAGCCAAATGTTGGCCCACAGATTACTGCCATGGTATGCCACACTTTTGACCAAAGGTTCCAAGGGTTCATGGAACTTTTCTTGTCTTGCTACAGATGTCCATGTGGGAGAAAAGGAGAATCATACTTCTGACAAGAAGGGCAAGAAATCGCTCTGCCTAGTGGTTGGTCATTAAAAAAAAAAAGATAAAGATCATAGCCCTATTTTAAGCAGAACCATATAACAAAAATAAGCCTTATTAAATTATTGTGGACACTCTTCAAAGTTCTTCTGAGCCCCATTGTTATAAATGCTGAAATAAGGTGAATTTATAGCCAGAGCCCCTCACCACCGCTGCCCTGCCAATGAACTCAGGTTTGACCTATATGTAACACCTTCTCCGGGGGTTAACAAATCATTCAATCTTCATGCAACTTTACTTTCTCAAAAAGCAACGCTTTAAGTAACCCTTGCTACCCTGCCCCCTGCCAATAACTTCTTCCAGTTGGGTTGAATTAGTCATGATAGTTTTACTGTGTGAGCTAATATTCACAAGTGTCGGAGTTCAAACCACCCAACATATTTCACAGGAGACTTCAAGTTGAACTCAAACCTTAGCCCTAGCTGCCAAAGGTCCAAATGTTTATTTTACTGAACAACTCATATGAAGACCTAGAGCATATAGCAAGGACATATAGACACCACCTACGAGCGCTGCATTTTGTGCCCGTGAACCTGGGATGCTGGAATCTTCACTGGGAATAGAACTCCAAGTTTCCAATCTAAAACTGAAACAGGATTTCCATGGAGCAAAGGGAGGGAGAAAATTTCTGATAGGCTCTTACTTGAAAGAGGAAGTAGACTTAAGCTGTATATCCTCGAGGAATAGAGCTAAGGTTCATGAATGGATGCTTTGGAGAGGTAGGTTTTGGCATAAGGAAGAATCACGTTAACATTTATGGTTGTCTGAGGGGCGAAAAGACACTGGTCGCAGGAGGAGCTGGGGGTCGAGACTGGAGATCAGTGGGTAGGGAGGGTAAAAAGAGATTGAGGTATGGGGCTTGAGAGAGGAAGTTGAAGGCTTTCGATGACATGCTTTTTTTTTTTAGAGATTTTTATTTATTTATTTGACAGACAGAGATAGCAAGTAGGCAGAGAGGCAGGCAGAGAGAGAGGAGGAAGCAGGCTCCCCACTGAGCAGGGAGCCCTATGCGGGGCTCAATCCCAGGACCCTGAGATCATGACCTGAGCCGAAGGCGGAGGCTTTAACTCACTGAGCCACCCAGGCGCCCTGATGACATGCTTTTAAAAGCCTCTTCTAATTTAGAAACTGTGCATGGGTGTTTGATTTCATGGCATATGAAAGCAAGTTAAAATGAAAGAAAAGACCCGAAGCCCAGGAATGTACTCTCTGCTGTGGAAGGTGGTCTCTCAGTGGCTGAAGCTCTAGCCCGATGCCTGGGGCCTTCTAGGTTTGTTTCCAGCTCTTTGGGCGGAATCACTGGTAAACTCGTGGTCAACCTGAAGGTCTTTCATTTATTCTTTCAGTCATTTATCCATGCAGCAAAAATTCCTGCAGTGTCCCTTTGTGCCAAACGCGCATGCCCTGCTGTTCTGGAATTACTCAGGTATCACTCCTGCTCTGGGGCTTCTCTTGGTCAGGTGGGCCAGGGGGCCTTAATATTTTGGTATTTTTATTTCTCATTCTGACTAGTGGCCAAATGAAGGAAAATACATTAGCTATTGAGAAAAAAATGAGAAGTAAACTTTCTGAGTCCTACGTAAGGTTTTGCTTGGTCCTGAGAGCTTGGTCTGGCTCCCGCCTGCCTCCCTCGCTAACCTTGTCTCATGATTCGTACTGCTGATCTTTCCCTCCAGCCATGCTGGCTACTCATGCTGTTCCCTTGGCCTTCCCTGCACCCCCGTATCCTCTGGCTCTCAGTGATAACTTCCTCAAGCAAGCTTTCCCTGCTCCGTGAATCCAAAGCAGCCCCTCCCACCACCACGATGTTCTACAGGCATCCTGTATTCTTTTTTTTTTTTCCTTCAAGGTTTTATTTATTTACTTGAGACAGAGAAAGAGAAAGGGCACAAGCAGGGAAGAGGATTGGAGGGAGAAGCAGAAGCAGACTCCCTGCTGAGCAGGGAGCCAGATTCGGGGCTCGAACCCAGGACCCTGATCATGACCTTCAGATCATGACCTGAGCTGAAGGCAGAGGCTTTAACCCACTGAGCCACCCAGGTGCCCCCTTTAGTTGTCTTTCATAGCACTTAATAATAGTTTAAAAATATTAGAATTTCTTAAAAAATTAGAACATGATTTCATTATTTACAGAACTCCTGAAACATTAATTGAATCACAGTTTGAGATTCAGTGGCATGAAAGATTGTACTAAAATCCACAGCACCTCTAGGAAGATGTTGAATTTAAAGATAAAAATAATGCAGTAAAAAAAGTATCTTAAATGTTATACCTGTTATGGTTTACATATATTTCAACACACGCTTCTCTTCTGTTCCTCAAAGCAGACAAGTACAGCAGGCATTTATTCCTCTCCCACTTCACAGAGGAGTTGGCAGAGGCTACACAGCTGGTGAATGGTGGCAGGGGCCTGAGAATTCGACCTCATTCCATACACAGTGGCAATCTCCTCATTCAGTGTGTTTACATTTGTTTGTTTATTTAGAGAGGGAGAAAGTACATGGATGCATGAAGGTGGGGCCAGGGGCAGAGGGAAAGGGAGAGAGAGAATCCTAAGCAGGCTCCATGCCCAGAAATGAGGGGTGATGTGGGGTCAGTCCCTGGACCCTGAGATCATGATCCAAGTTGAAATCAAGAGTCAGATGCTCGGGGCACCTGGGCACTCAATTGGTTAAATGTCTGACTCTTGTTTTCGGCTTAGGTCGTGTTCTCACGAGTCGTGGCATTAAGCCCCGCATCGGACTCCATGCTTAATGAGGCATTTGCTTGGGATTCTCTCTCTCTCCCTCTGCCTCTCCCCCTCCCACAGTGCCCTCCCTCTTTCTCTCACTCTCAACAACAACAACAACAACAAAATGAGATGCTTAACTGACAGAGCCCCCCCCCCCCGGATTCCCAGTGTGTTTTACCTTTGAATCAAGGTACCCATAACCCGGCACTTAGATGGGCACTTTTCTTTCTTTTAAAGATTTTATTTATTTATTGGATAGAGGGAGAGAGCACAAGCAGGGGGAGCGGCAGGCAGAGGGAGGGGGAGAAGCAGGCTCTCCACTAAGCAGAGAGCCCAACTTGGGGCTTAATGCCAGGACCCTGAGATCATGAGCTGAGGCACCCGGGTGCCCTTTCTTCTCTCCTTTCATCAGTTGCCCAGACTCCAGTCTCCTGGGGTACAACCAGGCCAAGCTGGGGCAAAGGAGAACTGGGATTAGCCTTGTGGCTGGTCTGTTTCAGAGTAAGCGTATCCCCATAGTCTGCTGGAACTGTAGGGCGGCTCTGTTGTCCAGTGATGTTTTGAGTTGTGCTGGGTGGTGCTTCGGAGCTAGGACTGCTCCATTGCACAGCTCCCGGGGGGGGGGGGTTACCTCCCACGTAACGCTCTAGGGAATGGTGCCTGCAGTGTTGTGCATCTGTGGGTGACTTGGGACGGCCACCGTCACCTTCACTTTCTTCCAACCACCTCCGCTCTGATCTCTTTTGTATATTGGAGCTTCTGAATCATATTTTACTTGAAGAAAGCATTCTAATCCTTAAAAAAGAAAGTACTAGAAACCTCATTACTAAGTAATACACCAGCTGACGTTTGGGGAGCTGAATAACATATTCATGGTCCTATAACCAGAGAGGGTCAGAGTCCAGGCTGGAATCCAAACCTCTGGATTCGAGGTTACCCCTGTGGCCTCTACCCTGGGCTGCCTGTCTAGAGATGTGGTAGATTGGAGAGATGTTGTGCGGAATGAAACTGGGTTGCCTATTGGAAGGAACCCTGGGCAGTGCAGGGTCAGAAGTTGTGATATTTCCAGTTGGCCCCACTCTGGGTCCCTCCCTGCCTCGGTTAGACATGCCCATTCCTTTGACCTTCCCTGAAAATATGTAGCTCCCCTACCCTCATCCCAGCCACCCTCTAACCTCTCTCCATCTCTACCCTGATGTCTTCTTAGGGATGCTTTTCTGTCTCAACTTTGAGAACAGTGGGGAGGAACACTAAGGTCCTTCCTCTGTTTCCCCAAATTGCTAGGAGGTGCAAATTCTCCTTTATCCTCTGGATCGGATCTGACTTAGACCTCACACTCAGCAGTGGCGCCCGCATCTGTGTGTAATTGCTGTTGTTCTTGATCACGAGTAATAGGAAAAAGGCGAAATATTCTGGCAGCCTGTTTTATGCTTTTTTGCTTTGGAGTGAAACAATCCATCTCCTGTGATCTCATGACTTCACTAGTCACACGTGGCCCTGTCAGCACTTGGGGAGGGGGTTGGGCTGGGGAAGGATTTCTGGTAGTAGTCAAACCCAGGCAAGCACAAATATACCACAAATATACCACAAGGAAGGAATTACCCTTCCTGTGAATGCATCTTGCTTGCAGTGAGAGTCAACAAATGTGGCCAGCTTGAATGAATGACTATTACTTTGTCCCAACTCACCAGGTCCACGGACAGGTGCCGGCAAGATCTGTGTTTCTATGGTGTTATATACTATGACTAGAGGGTATATAAACTAGACATCAGATGGTTTCTCCCCACCCACTAAAATGGAAACCAGACAGACTCAGACACCCGTGTCATGGAGTTTGTGAGGGCTGAGCCCTACCGAGGACAAGGGAGACTTGCCAGAGTCTTGTTCTTGTGGTCAGCTCTGGCGTTGAGCTCCAGCTTCATTTGATTACCTCTCTTGATGGATTTTCTCACTACCCTGCTCATGTGTCTGGTTCCCCGCCATACCAACTGAGATGTGAACTCAGCAATTTCTTGTGATTTCTGCCAGGAAAGCCACCCACGACAAGATTTCTGGGTGGATAGAAAGCCTTCCTGTTCGTGGGGGAAATGGGAGGGATTTTGGCTGTAGCAACATAGATAAATTAAAAATTTCCTGTGAGGGACTGTTGTTTTTTGAAATCCCTTTAGTCAGTTTGACAAACCGGACCCCAGCCTTCTGCCAGGTACAGAGCCTCCACACCCCAACCCTCCCTCCCTTGTCCCTCTCCGTCTGCTCCCTCACCTCTAGCAAACGAGAAACCCAAACTCATCCCATTTCCTCGTGCAGTGAGGTTGAGGTCTCTCAAGCCTTTACCCCAAGATTCAGACTTAACTTCATCAAGGTCCTTAGCAGAATGAAAGACGTTTGATGTAATAAGATGCCACTCTCCTTAGAAATAAAAGCATAAAAATAGACAAAAATTGCCCTTGGATTGCTGCAGAATCAGTGTGGGGTTGTAGATGCAAGAAAAGGCCTGTGGTGGGTGCTGGCCGGCACGGGGTGCCCTCATTCCCAGGAAAAAGGCCTGGGCTTTCAGGCATGGTGAGGAGGGACAGAGGCTGTGGGGCCCCTGCAGGGCCTTTGCAGGCGAAGCGGCTTCTCTTACGCTGATTCAGCATTCCGGGCTGCTGTCATCATTTGCTCCTTGGAAAGGGGACCGCAGAAAAACGTGCCTTGCTTAGAAATGGAACACTCCCCATGCCATGCTGGACACCGAGGAGGGATGCTGAGGGGCTGGCTTGTCCTGAGGCTGTTCCTGCCCAAAGCCTGTGGCCCCGGTCAGCCACGATTATCCGCACTGACACAAACGAGTGCAAATCTGCAGTATGTTCCTGAGCGGGGCTGACTCTTCACACTCCTCTCCAGAGATGGGAACGTGAAGGACAGTGGATAGCCTACGTTGCAATGGCAAAACCAAGGGCAAGAAGCAGCTAGAGCTAGTGGGATCTATGCAGGTGGGGTCAGGAGACACGGTTCTAATTCTGGTTCTGCCTCGTATTTGACGAGCAGCCTTGGCGAAGGTGTTCCTCACTCTCTGCTCTCAATTCTCTTACCATGAAATGAGGGGTCTTGGTTTTCAAAGTGTGTTACTTGGGGGTTCTGTGAGGCTTGGCACGAGGGCAGAGAGCTGAGGGCAGGAAGAAGCTCCGACAAGAGCAGCCCTGGTTTTCCTCTGTTTTATTGCTACTGGTGTGAGGATTTTCTTTGCATAAAGGATTTGCCCATAAAAGAAGTAAAAAAACCTCTGCTCTAAAGGACGGCTGTCTACAGGCTCTTCCCGCACTGACATTCCATGATTCTAGACAGAGGCAGGAAAGAAGAATGGATGCCGGGAAAGACGCAAGCATGAGAAAAAGAAGTTCCTGCTACAAATAAATCCCTGGGCCAGCTCTCTTAATCTCTGAAAGTTTAAAGATTTAAAATCTACTTTTTTTTTAAACTGCAGTTCTCAGCAAATAAAGACTCCTTTAAATTATTCAGGTTTGTTACACCCACAAATCACCCATACAGTACATTCTAAATAAAAAACTAATAACTCTCTTTGCGAGAAGTGTCCCTTCCAGAGGCCGTGTAGAAGGCATTAACCTGTACTGGGAGAAAATAATTCTAGTGATCTCCAAATTACACTCATTTTAGGAAATAACTTAAATAAATGAATTTGGCCAAGTGCAGCCTGCTTATTTCCCCTGCATTGAGATGCAGAGGTAATATTTTTCTGCCAGCAAGTATTGGAAACAAAATCACTTACAGCCATACTTAAAGAACATTTCAGAATCTTCCACACAATTAGTTTAGTTACATTTCCAGAGCCTTTGCTTTCCAGTGCTCAGAAGAGTGAGGGAGGGGTCGAGTAGGGAGGGTAGGAAAAAGAGGGTCCCTAGGGCTACGGGGGTAAGCTCCGAACTTAGTGACCTTAGCAGATACCTAAGACCACCCCCATCAAATGCTTCTGTTTCTAGACAGAAGGCAGAGCGTTCTGTCTCTGTCCTCTAGAAGCAGGTGCTCACCTGCTTCTAGAGGACTCTCCTCTAGGCATGGCCCAGGCTATTCTCTTTTCTGATAGGTGTAGTTATTGGGAAATGCTTGGCAGAGTAAACATTCAATGTTTGTCAATTAATGAAGATACTCTATTCTCTGGTTTTCATGCATTGTCCTGGTCAGCCTGCCGAGGAAGTGCACTGAGCAACATTCCTCCCAAGGTGACCTGCTGCATCCTTTCCTGAGAGATGGTGGCGGAGTGCTGAGTGGAGGGAATGAGAAGCCAGGGACACACTCTTTCCCCCTTCTGCCTTGGGTGGCACTGAGTGGGGGGCTTGAATTCAGTATCTAGCTCAGGTTGGAAAAGCAGGAGTCAGATGATACACCCAAGGCTGAGTAAGGCAATGGGGAGGGGATGCAGGGGTGGGGGTTGCAGCGTGGAAGCTGGGGAGCCTCCTGAAGGACCAATGGTGACAGTTACTCAGGGCATATGAGCCTCCATTTCCTCATTTTTAAAGATATTTATTTTACTTAGAGAGAGAGAGAGAGAGAAAGGGAGAGTACGAGTTGGGGGAGGGGCAGCAGGCGAGGGGAGAGGAAGAGAATCTCAAGCAGACTCCATGTCAAGTGTGTAGCCTGACCCAAGGCTTGATCTCACGACCCTGTGATCATGACTTGAACCGAACTCCAGAGTCAGATGCTCAGCTGACTGAACCCCCCAGGCTCCCCTCCATTTCCTTATTTGTAAAACGAGGATAACAATGCTTGCTTTATAGGATGATAGTGAGGAATCGGTCTGGGGACATTTATTGAGCATCTACTTGTTTTACCTGAAGCTAGGTGATACTCCTAGCTTCAAGGAGTTCCAGGGCTGAAGGGGAGACAGACAGGTAAAGAACGGCAGGAATGTCCTGTGGAACGACAGATGCCCTGGAACACTGAGCCAGTGCCTTACCTAGAAGGGGGTGGGAGTAGGTCAGAGCTGACCTCCCAGAGGACAGAAAGACCAAATGAGGCTTGTCATCTGGGCTGGGAGGAGATGACGCCAAAGCGATAGGCAGTGCCAAGGTCATTGTACGTGATGCTAAGAGCCTGGGTTTCATTCTGGGTGACGGGGAACCACAGAAAGGTTTGGTGTCACCACACAATTTGCTGATGTGTTGGAAAACACCTGGCGCGTGGCAGCGTCTCAATCAATGTTCATTGCAAAATTCTGAGCTGAGATTACTTTTATCCCCCCAGGAGATTTCCCGCACTTCTTTGCTTAACGCATATCCAGAAATTCGTGATAAGAGAGACTGAACGCTGCAAAAAGCACTGGAGCAGGAGGGAGAAGACATGAGCTAGCCCAGGTTGCCCTGTTTCCTGTCGGTGTGATCTCGGGAAATTCACTTAATATCTTTGAGACTCAGTTTCATGATCTGTAAGCTGGGATTCAGGGCACCTACCCTACTTACTCAGGGAGCCGCCACGGGTCCCTCATTCTCAGGGGCTCACCTTGGACTGTCTGTGGCTCTGCAGAGCAGGCTGGGGACCTGGGATCCTAGGACAAGTGAAGGACCGTGAAGGCAGGGTTGTGAGAACCGAGTTTTGGGAGGGGGTTAATACATATCTTCCTTTGCTTTGTCAACCCGCACCTCCCGAGTGAGTAAAATGTATGCTGTGTGCATCTCGAGACGGCTGAGCGGAGTGGCTGGGGACAGAAATAGCCCTGCTGATTTATGAGTAGGAGGCAGATTTGCTTTAATATCGCAACACAAGAAAGTCAGGTCTCTTAAATAATACGGCTCGCAGATTTACAGCTGTGTTGCGTGCTCGCTTCAGTGCTGTCTCTGACCATGGACGGTGCTTTACTCTGGAAAGGCTGAAGTCAGCATCTTCCAAGACGCTGGGAAATAGATCCAGTGGCAGGAGCCAATCTACTGGGTCAGCTGTTTTCAGCGGGGGCCCTGCTCACTCCCGCCACTTCATTATATGTTGTCAGGACTTGACCAGTGTTTCCCCGCAGGCTTGGGGCTGGTCTGGGTCTTGTGAAGCCAGAGATGGAGCACAGAAAAAGGACTGGTGCTTCTAGGGTGCTATTTGGGGGGATACCAGCAGGCTCTAATATGACCTCCAGTATTACCCACGTCCATTGGTTTAGGCCACAAGGGTAAGGACTGCTGTCCCCTTGGGCCTTTTGAAAAAATGCAAGTATCTCAAGAAGCGGGGACACCATCAGCCCCAGATTCCATAAAAAGAATGACATATTTATTCCACAAATATTTAGGTAACGTTGATTATAACCCAGGCACTCTTCTCAGGGCTTTATAATTATCGACTCATTTTCCTAACAACCCCCTAATTTAAGTCCGTTATCATCTCCATCGCACAGAGACGGGAACTGAGGTAAGTACCTGAGGTGAGTGAGTTGTCCAAGGTCTCGGGGCTAGTGACAGGTGGAGACAGAATTTGAATCTGACAGGCTGGCTCCATTGTCTGTGTTCATAACCCTTATGCCATAAACAGTAGTGCAACATGAATCACAATAGCTGAGTGCCATGCGCCAGTCATTGTACTAAGTGCTTTTTACGCAGCTCAGGGCACCCTCACAGAACCCTGTGCACCAGGTACTGTTAGGATCATCCCTGCTTTGTAGAGGAGAAAGCTGAACACACAACTTGCCAAAGGTCACACTGGTAGCAAGTGGCACCGTTGGGATTTAGACGCAAGCGATTTGACTCAGGAGCTTGTTGGCGAAAGGTGAATGCGGTGACTGAAGTTCCTGCCTTGCACATTTTGGAAAGGAAGTGATAAAAAGAGGGAGAAAGCTGTGAGGGCAACTATGGGAATAGAACTGTACGTATTTTAGTTTCTGCCAACGGACGGCTGCCCGTTGATCCTGCCACTAGGGAACCCATCCAAGTTTTGGTGGATGACGGCTGGCACGTGACACCGCAGACATTGCCCAACATAACAAGAGGCCAGTCTCGCTGAGCGCCTTTGTTCTCGGCAACAGGGGCAGTTTGGCTCTCTCTCCATCTCCCACCTCCTCTCCAAGCTCCACCAGCTCTCAGAAATCATCCCCATCTTGGGGTCTTCTGTCCTGTTCTTGAGACCAATCCCACCTCTCCTCCTCCAGTGGTGGTACCCGAGTTTCTGACTTCTTCCTTGTCCCTCAGCATCCACTTCGATGACCCGGGCACGGTCCGTATCTTGTATGTCCAGCCCCTGCTCCGTTTCCTCCAGCTTCGTGAATGCCGGAGTTTGGCTCGGACCTCCAGGCCTGGGGATGGGGCTTGCCCGGTAGCTGCTGTCAAACCGGCCCCAGGTTGACAGAACACCTGCTTTCATTCCTTCCTTTATTCGGTGCATGTGTATGGAGCTAAGAGAGCGCCTATCGAGTGCCAGGCACTGTTTTAGATGCAAGGGACACAGATGTGCACAAGATCAGCACCCCTCCCCCCGATTAAGAGCTCACAGTCTGGCGGGGATAAGCAAGTCCGTCCTACGGTACAGGGGATAAAGCAGTGGGATAGTTGTGAGCACGCAGCATTAGGGGAGCGGAGAGGAAGATATCTTAAATCACATGGGGTGTGTGTATGTGGGTATTACAAGTGTGTGGACAGGGGGTGAAGGAGGTATGGGGACATGGATGGAGGTCTGGCTTTGCCAGAAGCTGATTTTTAAATATTGAGGGAGGGGTGAAGAAGGAGAGGGATCGGTGTTTTGTGAAATAGCGAATGTGAAGGTTCTCCAGTATGGAACAGCATGACGGGTTTGGGGACCTCTTAGCAGCCTGGGATGGGTGGGACGCAGGAGGGGACCTAGGAGCACAGGGTGGCCTGAACGGGAAGGTAGGTGAAAGAGCAGGATGGGCGCTGGGTACTCAGCTCATGGAGATGAGCTCATCTCTGTCAATAGAGTAGGAGATCGGCATGCTTGCTATCACCTCTCAGTGCTGCCCACTCAGCTGTCCATGGCTTGTTGCTCAACATCCCTGCTCTCTCCAGAGGCGCCATATTCCTGTTCTCCATTCACTGCAAACACACTGTGTCCTACCCACTAGACCGGACTTCCTGAAGGTGGATACCCTTGCCCATTCACAGCCCTGGTGGGCTCTGCCTCTGTGACCCCCTACTTCTGAGTCATCTGAGGAACAGCAAGAAACCAAGGGGGCAGGTCCAGAGAGAGTGGGAAGGCGGGGAGAAGAGCTGGGTTTCATGGTAAGGTAGGCAACAGGGGCCCACCACGACAGCATGGAGGACTGGACCTGGAGCTTTTATTGAGGAACAGCCATCGGAGGGAGGCCTAAAGCAAATACATGACCTAATCTGATTCACATCTTAATAGGATCATACCAGCTGCAGTATTGAGGAAAGACTATAGAGTGGCAGGGATGAAACCAGGGAGACAAGTTAGGAGGTTGTTGCTTAATTCAGATGAGAGATGCTGGCATCTTGGATGAGGGTGACAGTGATGAAAATGGTTGGATCCTGAGTCCATTAGGAGGCAGAGGTAGTAGAATTTCTTGCTGTCCTTGGAGGGAGTGGTAGAGAAAGCGAGGAACCAAGATGGCTCCCACGTTTACGGCCTGTGCGAGTAGAAGCACAGGCATCTGATGGCCAGTGATGGGCAGGACAGCTAGGTGTACAGTCTGTCTTTCAGTGGCCTTGGCATAAGTGCGGGGGAACCAGGAGACCAAAGGGGAGGCCCAGGAGTGACAGGGGGTGCGGAGGGGGTGGCATCATGGCCTGTGGCTCGCACTGCAGGGTCTAAAGCTTGGAAGTTCATTACAAGAAACTTCCATTTCAGGAAAATACAAGTAATGCAGTCACTTCAGTCTTTTCTCTGTATTTAGCTATTTCTGGGCACCTGCATGCTGTGTCTGCAGCCCCGTTATATCTCTGAGAAGGTGCTGTCTTCTTTCGCCTTTTGCTAAGTGACAGGATTTACTGTGGCCTCTTGTGTTTGGCTTAAATCAAGCCTGGGGATGTGGACATTTTGCTAAGCAGGAACTTGGGTGCAGGGACTCAGTAATGAATGGGTCTTTCCACAGGCACGGTGCATTTAATAACTTCCAGGTTATTCCCAAATGATCTCCATGGGAGTGGACCAAAAATGGCCCATCAGTCCAAATGAAGTATGCCACCACTTCCCCCGCTTTCCCGTTACTTTTTAATTTCAGCACCACCTGCTCCTGGTTCTACCAGGGCAGAGTCTGCCAGCATCGTCATTAAGGGTTTTGTCTTTCTGTGATGTGTAACTCATCATGTCCCAGGCCTGTTCCTGCTCAGTGGCTAAAAGAAGTATTTGCCAGTGTATCAGCATCTCTGGCCAGGAGACATGAAATGGGCTGCCTTCCTTATATCCAGATGAGACTTTGAACCCATTGGCAAAAGCGGACCACATCGTTACGTTCTGTGTGTGTGTGTGTGTGTGTGTGTGTGTGTGTGTGTGTGTGTGTGTGTGTGTGTGCGCGTGTGAATTATTCTTGGCCATCAAGGTAAATTCTACCCAGACCTGGTATGTGGAAAGAGCAGGGGCTTTAGTGTCAGAAAGAACTGGGCTCAAATCCTATCTTTCTGACTTATTCAGCCAGTGACTTGAGGTAGGTGAATTGTGCGCCTTGGGTTTTCCCACCAGTGACATGGGGATGGTACCTGCCTCATGGGATTACCTTGGGCAGTTAGGCAGCGTATGAGAAACAGCTTGGCATGTGGTGGGCTCCTGGTCTGTGTTCATTGCCTTCTACTGCCTTGCATGTGTGATCCTATGAGTTTCCTCATCTGTAAGATGGGAATACAGTGAACATCACGAGAGGTTACAAGTGCTGGCTTTGGTGTAGGGCGCTTGGGTCTGAGTCTCTTACTCTGGGGCTGAGTCTCTCTTACTGGTTGGATGACATTAAGAAATTACTTAATCTCCTTATACTCAGTTATTCACTTGAAAAACAGAGATAAAAATAACACAGCCTTCAGAAGATTGTTGTAGGTTTTAAGCCAGTTAATTCCTGGGAAAGCACTTAGAACAGTGCTGGGCACAGAGCAGACCCTCTGCAGAATGTTCGTGCTCATTCTGCAGGCTTCCCTTTCCATCAAGGGGCTATTTAGCTTGTGGTGAGTAAGCTCCCATATCAACTTTGCAAAGTCAATATAGATACTTGGTTTCATTTGATTCTCATAATATTTGGGATGTAGGAGAAAAAAAATTTTTTTAAACTATCACTTAACACATGGGAAACACATGGGAAACTAAAACAGAGCAAAGAGGTAAATTATGCAAGGGCTGAGACTAAGTTAGCACCAAAACCTAAGTCAGACCGTGTCTCCTTGAGCCCTATGCCCCATTCCCCCACTGTATGATCCTGACTCCCATCACCTGCAGGGTGGAGACCCTGGAGCACGGTTCAGTCTGGTGGCCCGTGTAACTCTTGAACCTGTGATTCCAATCTCATCTGGAGTGATAGAATTCCCATGCATTTATTGCGTAGGTGTTTTACATACATTATTTTGTTATATAACCTCACACTCTTTATATCCTTGACAATGATTTATAAAAAAGACTTTGCAAACAGAGATATGGTTAATAATCCTAATCTATTTTTTTTTAAGATTTACTTATTTATTTATTCCAGAGAGAGAGAGAGATTGGGAGAGAGAGAGCGGGGGGGGGCAGAGGGAGAGAGAGAATCCTCAAGCAGACTCCCTGCTGAGTGAAGAGCCTGATGCAGGGCTCGATCTCACAACTCTGAGATCATGACTTGAGCCGAAATCAAGAACTGGATGCTTATCTGACTGTGTCACCCAGGAGCCCCCTTAATCCTTTTTTTTTTGGAGAATTAATTCATGTACTATAAAATACAACCTTTTAAAGCGTATAATTCTTTGGTACTTGCTATATTCATAAGGTTATGCAACTATGATCATTATCTAATTCCAGAACATTTTCATCAGCCCCCAAAGAAACCCTGTAAACATTAGGAGTCACTTGTTCCCTATTTCTACCCCCTGGTAGTGACTCATCTATGCTCTGTCTCTGTGGGTTTGTATATTCTGGATTTTTCATATAAATGGAATCTTACAAGATGTGGCCTCTTGTGACTAGTTTTGTTCATTTAGCATAGTGTTTTCAAGGTTCACCGAGGTTCACCAAGGATGTATTAGTATTTTGTTTCCTTTTTATGGCTAAATAGCGTTCCATTGTGTGGATCAACCACCTTTTGTTTATCCATTCACCAGCTGGTGGACATTTGTGCTGTTACCACTTTGGGGCTATTGTGAATACTACTGCAATAACATTCATGCATAGATTTTTATTTGAATACAGGCTTCCTTCATTTTTTCTCTGTTTTTGTTTTTGAATATAAACTTTATTTATTTATTTTAAAGATTTTATTTCTTTATTTTAGAGAGATAGAGAGGTCACATGAGCATGAGTTGGGGGCAGGGGCAGAGGGATGAGACAGAGGGACAAGCAGACTCCCTGCTGAGCATGGAGCTCAGTGCAGGCTCCATCTCACCATCTTGACATCAGGACCTGAGCCCAAATCAAGAGTCAGATGCTTAACTGACTGAGCTTCCCAGGTGCCCCTGAATATATATTTTAAATTCTCCTGGATTATATACCTAGAAGTGAAATTGCTGGGTTATATGGTTACCTGTATTTTAATTTTTAGAGGAACTGGCAAAGTGTTTTCCAAAGCAGCTATGGCATTTTACATTTCCATCAGCAGTGTTCGAAGGCTCCAATTTCTTCACATCTTCACTGATACTTGGTATTATCTATAAGGTATTCATTTTATAAGACCATATTTTTATTCTGAAAACTTTTATTGATCTTGGATACCATTACAAAGATCACAGTGCTTGGGGTGCTTGGGTGGCTCAGTTGGTTAAGTGTCCTACTCCAGATTTTGGCCATGATCTCAGGGTCTTGAGATCCAGTCCCGTGTCTGGCTCTGCACTGAGCATGGAGTCTGCTTAAGATTCTCTCTCTCCCTCTCCCTCTGTCCTTCTCCAACCCTACCCACCACCCCCCCGCACCACCAAAAAAAGATTACATTTCTTAGTTAAATGAATAAGAGAGAATCTTCAAATTTCATGGGTACAAGAGGAAAAAGTGTGTTTGCTTCCTTAGCTTTTAAAAATAGCTTAAGTGGAAAAGAATACTTAATTATTGGCTTATATGATATATTCCTATTTACCATTTGTTTTAACATTTCTCCTTTGTACCTTCTTGTTTTAAGACATCATTTTCAGGAATGTGCATCTTAGAATAGATTCAATGCCATGACCCTTAGGTCTGCTGGACTGCCTATTGTAGTATCACTGTATCTCTATGATTTGCCTGCCATTATCCTATGGTGTTTAGGTATAATAACACAATCTTTACAACAAGTTTATGAGATGGTTACTATTGAATTCCCCATTATGCAGATGAGGAATTTAAAGTACAGAAGGATTGAGTAACTTGCCCAAGAACACACAGCAAGTAAATGGTAGAGAAGAGACTCAGACTATAAAGTCCATGTACCCCTGTCTACCATGGTCCTAATTTTTACAAACATTGTGGTCTCCACTTATTCCAGACTGATACACTCTCATATTCCAAGACCTTTGGGTAGAGCCTTGATTTGTTGAAGTAGTTTCTTCCAAGTACCAGGACCATAATATTAGTATACATTTGAGTAATCCTATGAATTGAAACAATAAACATAAAGAAAAGGCCAAGGTAAGGCTTTAAGTCTTCTTTCAAGAACTCGTTGATCCCCTCATTCAGAATCATCTCTCATTCCTTAGTCATACTTTGTATGACAATTCAGTCCAACAAATATTTTTGTGCCAGACATAGTAATAGGTTTTGGGATGCAGAGATAAATAAGATAAGGTTCCTTCTAGCACTTAGGGTAGTTTGGGGTGTATTATTTACATGGTTCTGTCTTTTCCCTACTCCTTCTCTCTACTCTTTCTCCAGATGAATTAAACTGAAAATAAAATCTAAATTTTATGGTGAGCCTTTATCACAGTTTTCTTACATGTCCATGATGAAATTTCCCCTTATCTCTCTAAGAGGAGAAAGTATGGGATCCACATTTCTTGTCCTTCTTCCTAAAGAATGATTTACCTGAGTGGAGAGATCAGGGGAAGGAAGGGAGCAGGCAGGTTTCACTCAGCACCCTTCTCACCAAATGTAACACATTGTCCTACAGACCCTGAGCTTCTTCTAGTTTCCCATCTGAGGAAATGGAATCACCATTCGCCCAGCTATTCAGGCCCCAGACCTAATAATATCCTTGATTCTTCTCTCTTCCTCACCACCCACTCTGAATCAGAGACAAGTTTGTGACCTCTTTCTCCAAAAATGACTCCATATCTGTCCAACTCCCTACACCCCCTCTGTCCCAGAGTCTGTCTCCCATGCCATCATCCCCTCTCTCTTAGCTCCTCCTTGTCTCCTGAAAGGCATTCACCACACAGAAGCCAGGATGATATTTTTAAAACAGTCATGCTACTCCCTTCCTCAAAAAGCAGGCAGTGGATTTTCATGGTACAAAATAAAATCCACACTCCTAATGAGGCATAAGTTTCTTTGTGATCTTGCTCCTGGCAACACCTTCCATTTTTTTCCCCCCAGAGATCCTATTCTCAGGATGGACAGTTTTTGCTCCTACACATGGTAAGCTTTCAGGTAGCTTGTTAGTTATCTCTATCCTGCCAGTGTCCTTCGCCAGGGAGCAAATCGGCATCCCTCAGGTCTCAGCTTAAACGTGAACTCTTGAGTGGTGCCCTCCCTGGCTACCCTATCCTAAAATAGATGACTTTTACTGAAGATTCTCTCCTTCTCAGCATCCTTTGGTTTCTTTCTTCATAGGGCCTATATTTGCTCAGTTGTTTGTTGACTTCATACCACAGCCTCTCCTACGACTGCACAACTCCCTTATGCCAAAAACTGGTCCTCGGCGATCTGATGTGATCACTGCATTCAAATAGCATTTAATTGAGGGGCAGAGAAAGCAAGACAGACAGACATTACTGCACAGAATTGTGAAGCATGGACACCAGAGAGGGAACATTGGTTGTTGATGTTCATGCCAGTTAAGCTAAATTCACTCACAACTGCAAGGAAGTGGAAGACACAACTCTGCCAAGGACTTGCTCTGTAATCTGCTTCCTTGTCTATAAAGACAACAGTTATGCTTACCCTACTGGGGCTAAGATGAAATGATACTGTATGTGGAAAAACACTACAAAGTGCTGTGATTAGGTAAGATATGTGTTCACTTACAATGCTTGTCGTTGGACACAAACATGCTTGTGACTTTAAGCAGAATTTGATTCCTTCGCTTTCTGCTCTTGGTGCTGCCAGTCTCCTATGCATTTGTAGCAGATGCTTGTGGGGGCAAGGCAGGCTGCTGCAGAAGGCACAGTGGTGCAAAATTCCTCTCCTTCCCCACCAGGACACGCTCAACCCTCAGCCTGCTCTGACTTCTTGGAAAGCTGGCCCAGATATGTCCCTTGTCAGAACCACATGGGCAGAACCTGCTCCAAGCTCTGACCAAAGTGGGAAGAGCTACTAGAATAACAAAACTGGAACCAGATAACAAGAACCAAACCAGAGCATGCTGCTCTGGGGCGTGCATAGGTGGGCACAGACCCACAAAATTAGGCATCTCATCCAGGCTTTGTCCAAGTAGTTCCAGAAAAATGGTTTGGAAATTCAGGTAGCATTATTAGTCAATTCAATATCTAAACAGTGTTGTAAATGACAGCTCTAGTCATATAGCAATCTATCCAGTCCATTAGAAATCAAGGTTTCATTTCAGTTGGGCAAATGCTGGGTGCTTGTTCCATGTCTGGCCCTCTTCTCAGAACTGGGGTACAACAAAGGAAACAGACAAAGATCCTTGTCCTCATGCAGCATACATTGTAGTGGGGGAGACAGAGAACACATACGATCAATAAGTTAGACGCAGTTTGAACTAGTCAGGGACAGTGAAGCTTGAGTAAAGCGTAGAAGATAGGCAAGTAACCATGCATATATTCCAAGCAAAGGGCATTCTATACCAAGGAAGGGGTCACAGCAAGACCGGAGCGGGAGCATGCCCTGGGGGTATGGGGAGCAGCAAGGAGACTGATGTGGTTGGAGGAGCATGAGCAAGGTGCAGAGTGGTGGGAGATAAGGTCAGGGAGGAAATGGGCATCTGATTATGCAAGGTCTTATCACGGGAGAATCCTGAGACTTTGGCTTTTACTCATGGGACATGGGGAACCCTTGGAGGGTTTTGATTGGAAGAGTAACTTCCAATCAAAGGATCATGCCTACGTGCTGGATAGAGAATGGGTTAGGGAGGAGGGGCATTCATAGAGGGAATGATTATTGGACTGTTTCAGTAACCTGGGTAAAAAGAAGATGCTCAAGTAGACCCAGAGGTAGACAAGTTTTAGGAATATACAGCCAACAGGGTCTTCTGCAAATTATTGTGGGTTAGTTAAAGAGTTAACATGCTGAAGAATACTGTCTCTTTTGAGGATTAAAAAACCCCCCAAATTTCGGTATATTATCTCATGTGATCCTTGTGACAATCTTGTGGTGTAGGAGTACTGGCAGCCTCAGTCCTGGCACTGGTGGTGAAATGGGACAGCCAGCGTGGTCATCGGCTGAACTGGGACTCTCAGCATCTCAGTTCCAGGCTCCTCTCTTGTCTCCTTTCTACTGGCTGCCTTTGCCTCCGAGCTCTTATTTAGGTCTTACCCTCTATTTTCCAAGCTCCCACGGAACAGGCACCATCTTTAATGGCCTCAATCATATCCAGTCAAACCTCCAAACCTAGTGATTCAACAAGGACCAACGGGAGTCAACAAACGTTTTCTGGCTCCCAGGCCCTGAACCCCTATCCCCCCTTCGCCTTTCACATCTCCCTCAGGTGTCTCCCCCTCTGACACTGCTCGTCTGGACTGAATTCAATTATTTCTTGCACTCTCATTACAGTCTGACCAAGATTTATGAGTTGATAATTGTCTGAAAGTTAGACCACAAAGTATCATTTGTGTTTGGGGCTAACCTTCCTGGTGACCTTTAGGATTAAAGGCAAAATGGAAAGTGTGATTTCTGCAGAGCCAAACAGGGTAACGTGATCCAACCCAGCTAATGATCCAAGGCCTCAGATTTCCCTGGTGGAGGACACATTAAAGCTGGCACAAAGGGGGATAGCTAATCCTGCAGGTTCATTTCACAAATTAATTTTTTGAAGGCGTCGCAATCCCCCACCCCCACCCCTACTTCTGGTGCATTCTGAGTGACGTTTTCCAAACAGGATGATGACAACAGCTCACACCTCTAAGGCCTTTATTGGATTATTTTTACAGGCTATTGAAAAACACTTTTTTGAGAAGCCCTAATTGGAAACAGACCTCTCCCCCTGCCTGAGTTAGCAAATGGAGCATCATGAAGGGTGAGAGGAAAATGAATTCATGGAAACTTTCCCAGGTCGGTGGGTGAGCCATGATCACTCACTTCCCCGAAGCACTGCATGCACAATGACGGCCCTTCCTGACAGCTCTTCCTCACGTGCCCCAATGATCCAGAGACACAACTGCAAAGAAAACACCTTTTGAGCCTCAGTTTAAAGCTTCTAGCCAGCCTGAAGCATTTGGGAGGCATTTGTGGTTCTCTGTCGGGAATGTGCAATACTGGGTCATTTGGAGTTAGAAGGCCACTTCCTAAGGGAAGAGGGGCAGTTGGCTTCTGTAATGGAGTGAATCATAAAATGAGAAGGCCTAATAAATATGAAACTGTGATAATACCTTCCTTCTGCTCTGGCAAACTTGATGCTCAGTTCAAGTATTTATTGTACCAGGCACAGTGCTAGGTCCTCTGAAACAGTTTCTGCAAAACCTCAAAGAACTCGGGGGCTAGAATCTCCTCTCGATGCAAGCAAGGACCCAGGATTCTGCTCAGGCTGGGGCTGGGAATAGGTTGGGCTGATTTGCAGGAATTGGCCTCGGATCAAGGGGAGACCAAAGCCACTGTGGTGGGAGAAAGAAGACTCAGGAAATATAGACTGCTTATAGTGTCAGATCCAAGGGGTTAAGCATGGGGGTAAAAGAGTGAAGACTGGAACATCGTGAAGGCAGGACCATCTTTGTAGACTTCATCATTGTACTCACAGCCCGTCTGGTTCACTAAAAGGTAAGAGCAACCATTGCTTAATTTCATGATCCTCCCCCACCCCGCATAGGCAATGTGTGATGATATCTTTGAACACGTATATTATTTTGGAACAACTGTTTGAACACCATCTTGAAAACATGTATCCCATTTTGAAATGTTTCTTCATCGTATTGTTTGCTTTCCATACAGCCGTTAATAAAAAGATTTTATTTATTTATTTGAGAGTGAGCGCATGGAGGGGGGGGTAGAGAGAGAGAGAGAGTACACATGAGAACATGAGCAGGGAGAGGGGCAGAGGGAGAAGTAGACTCTGGCTGAGCAGGGAATCTGGCGCAGGCTGAATTCCAGGACCCTGGGATCATTAGCTGAGCCTAAGGCAGCCGCTTAACTGACTGAGCCACCCAGGGACCCTGTCATACAGCATTTTAAACCAGCCTAACACAAACATATACCTTTGTTGCATGGCAGAGACCACCATAGATTCTGGAGTTAGGCTGTCTATTCCATCTGTAAAATGGGGATACCCTTAGTGGCAGAAAGCAGGTAAAGCAACTAAAGCAATACCCAGTCTATGTTAAATGCTCTGTAATGATTATTAAGTGCTCATGAATGATTATCAAGATTATTTATTAATCAGGGCGTCTGGGTGGCTCAGTCGTTAAGTGTCTGCCTTTGACTCAGGTCATGATCCCAGAGTCCTGGGATTGAGCCCTGGCATCAGGCTCCCTGCTCAGCAGGAAGCCTGCTTCTCTTTCTCCCACTCCCCCTGCTGTGTTCCCTCTCTTGCTGTATCCCTCTCTGTCAAATAAGTAAATAAAATCTTCAAAAAAAAGATTATTTATTAATCAACATAAGCAATGCAGTATCTCAGGTATCTGTGACACCTTCCAGAAGCCTCCTCACTCTTTCCTGACCCGTTTGTTCTCTTTCTGACCATGACTTGGCCTCAGATCAACTCTGTTCTATACTTTCTTTGTGGTCTGCTGTTAGTACTTTGTCTCATCTGTGTTCAGCTTCCAGTTCTCCTTAAATATTGGCAGGGCCTGCACCTCTGGCTCTTGGTAATCCAGATGGCTTCAAGTAAGCTCTCAGCTCACATCTGGCCTCTTGAATCCCCACCCTGTCACTGGTGCCCTGGTCACCCCTCTGTCCAAGTGACGTCCATCTAGAAGTGCGCTAAAGTGGCTTGAAACCACTGGTCAAAGTCAATTGTTAAAAGCTGTAGGAATTTTGTGAGTTGGTTGTTAAACACAGCCACTATAAAGCTTAAATGATATCAATTGACAATCAAATAAATGATATTTAAAACAGAGTTAATAAGTACTCAAAATTTATTGCCTCCAAGGTATTTTATTTACTTTCCCTCTGATCTGTTCCTGGGATTCTTCTGTCTGTTGTAACTATATGGCAGAAGTACTAGGTAATGGTGTATTATTGCACACCTTTTTCCAGCTCCCTCTTCTGTGATGTCACGTTGCTAGCTTCAGATTGGTCATAGTGGGATGATTTACACTGTGGCAATCGGCATGAACACCATATTAGGACTTCTTTTCCCGCGGAGAACTGGTTGTTATGCACTGACCTGCATCCCGCTGGGTCCAGCTCTTCTAGCGTGGCGTACTGAGGCTGCTCAGGCTTCTGTCGGAGCAGTGACCACACTGTGCACCATTGCTGGGGTATCATTGTATCCTTTCCTGCTCTATGACCAGGCCAAGGGTAGGGACCAGCATCTATTCATCTTTGAAATGTAGTCTCCCTTTCTCTATGCTGCCCTAACCCTAGGCCATTTGCAGAATGAAAACTTGAATGTGGGCTTATGAAAAGGGGGTTTCTGGTAATATCTGCCCACCTTTCCCAGCCCTTCTCCTTGATTTGACCTTACAGTGTGACAAATGGAGAAAGGTGAATGACGTCAAGGACTGTAAGCTCATTCATTCTTGTAACTGGAAGAGTTGGGTTCCAGTTGGAGTGGAGTTCTTGAGGACACCTTGTGGTTAATCTTCTGGACCAATATGTTTTGTGCCAGGCCATTTCTATCAGTAGTAATTATGTTTTCAATTTCAATAGTGTGTGTGTGTGTGTGTGTGTGTGTGTGTGTGTGTGTGTGTGTGTGTGGTATAGATAGGAAGATTCACATCACTGGGCTGTAGGAAGGAGAAGGTAAGGTGGCTATTTAAACATTATTTATAGATGCTCCATGTGCTCCAAAGTTAAAAGAGTTTTCGGTGATCAAACTATTGATACAAACATTTGCATTCAAGACTTTTGCCTTGAATTTGTGCCTGCATTGGAATGTCTAAATAGTGAATACCAGCTCCTTGTAACTGGGAATTATTGAGGAGCCTAGGAAATAATATATAGTCCTGGGCTTGGAACACTCATAAATTTCATATAATGATAACTAGTTAACACTTTTCAAAGAGTCCTAGGAAACAGCCCATATGAACCTTCTCATTTAAAACTCAGCCTCACACATTTTATAATTAAACAGCCTTCCAAATGGCTTATAGCCTGGGGTTTTTCTTTTGCCCTAATAGACTATCTTGGCACCTTTTAGCATTAGATGTTAACCTGGGTCCTTGCCTTTCACGAATAATCCTGAGTTTTGGAGAATAAAAAACCATTGCTTGAGCTGATGCAAAAGAATAATCTCACAAGGGAGACCCAGGAGGCCTCCCTCCCCAGTGAACTGAAACATGGTGTTAGGTAAGTCTGTTAGGAGTATCACCTGCTCAGATTTCTGACTCTGGACACAGTAAGACACAGCCAGAAATGAAATTGCCCTTCAGTTGAAAAGTTGTCTTCTAACATGCAGTTTGGATGATATGTAGGGAAAAATGATCTGAATTTGCTTTAAAAATCATCTCACCCGACAGGTTGCTGGTTTTCTGAATCTTGGAGCTCCAAGTTATCTGAATCTTGGAGCTCCAAGACTGTGGACATACTTCCTAGGTCTGAGGTCCCTGCACTAAATCAGAGCCAGGCATTAAAAGAACTTAGTGAAAATTAATATACATTTATTGTTATTTCTACTCAAAATAATCATAATGCTAGCTAACATTTTTGGAGTGTTGATAGAAGTCAGGCATACTCTAGGAGTTGAGTATGTACAATCTCATTCAGTTCTATATGTATATGAGCTGGGTGTTATCATTACCGTTTCTACTTTTTACTGGGAAGAAAATTGAGCCCTTCTTGCCTATAGGAAGGGAAGGTGCTTCTTCTGAAAACTTTTGTTTCAGTTCTATGTATTTGTATTTGTAAGTACGGGGTTACCATGTAAAATGTATTTTTTATTGTAGACCAGTAGAAAAAGAAAAGTTTGAAGAACATTAAAGACAACAGGGACTCCCAGGTGTTTCAGGAGGGAATGGACCAGATGACTTGATCAGATCTGTCACGTAGGGTGATCAGCCCTGGCTGGTTTGTGCAAATGGTGTGGACCAAGGCCAGCCAGGTGAGTTAGGTGGCTGCAATTGTCCAAGTGCTGACTGATTTTCTCCTAATTGTGGGAAGTGTGTCCATTGTGCATTTAAAAAATCTGGCCTATTCTATTCTCTTGAGAGGCAGGATGGTTCAGGCCCTATGAGCATGAACTCTGGCTCACTGGTCCTGAGCAAAGTCTCTAACTTTTGGTTGCCTGTTTCCTCATCTATATCAGGGGGGTAATAAGTGTATTGGGCCTGTGGATTTGCTGTGAGTATTAACTGAGTCTGAACATTTAAGCCCCTAGACCAGGGCTCAATCCATGTTGGCCCACATAATTTTGAGATTGACACAAATATGGCCATGTTACAGTTATGGATTCCTCTAGTCATTGTCCATGTAAGAGCTGTTGAACCCCAAAGTCACTCGGCTACTAAGAGGTAAAGCTGGAATCTGAACCACAAGCAGCCTGATACTCATGGTCCTTCCTCTTAACCACTTTGTTATACAAAAGAGACAGTGCATTAAAGACCTGCAGATATTCCAATGGGATCCCCTATGGGGCACAACTGATGCACAGGCAAGGTCCTGTGGACACAAGGTCCACTGTGTGTTGCCATGTTTGGATCTGAGCTACCATGACAGGAGGGGATCCCGACAGGCTCCCACTCTGGATTGTCTGTCTTCTAGGAACCATCCAGAGAGAACATTCTCAGGACCATATTTTGGATACACCTCCTTTCCAAAGCACTCCAATTCTTAAAATAATTTCTTTACCATATACCGGCTCTGTGTGAGGAAGTATGGGAAAGATGGAAGAATGAGATGAAGTTCGTGTTTTCAAATTCCATAGACTTCATCTGAGAACAATTTCTGCACATGGGAAGATCACTAAAGACACAGGTATTTGTGATGAGCTGTCAGAGTTCTGAGTGGAGATGTTGAGGCTATCTAGGTGGTAGGTAAGGCCTAAGATGGAGCTCATGTTAAAACTAAGACAATAGGCCTGAAATGAAGTCAGTTATGCTAAGCCCCATGTCACCAAACCGAGACTTAATTACAGTTTTGGCTCTCTTAGAGATGGAATCTTAAATCAGTCAATCAGGAAGTACCTGACCAGCACGAGTTAGGTAATCTGCCTGATAGACCCTTGCTAGCCCCTAAGGAAAGCAGCCTTGTCGTAACCAATATGTCCTTTCTTTGCCAATATTTCCTTGTTCCTGCTGCCTTTTGCCTATAAAAGTCTTTCATGCTGCCTGATTCATGAATCGTTGAATAAAGCCAAGATCTTTCAGGTTTACTCAGTTGAATTTTATTTTTTTTAACACTTGGAATCACAAATTTCCCAAAGTGCCATGAGATATATGAAGCCCCTTCTCCATAATTCAATCANAGATCTTTCAGGTTTACTCAGTTGAATTTTATTTTTTTTAACACTCGGAATCACAAATTTCCCAAAGTGCCATGAGATATATGAAGCCCCTTCTCCATAATTCAATCAAGCTGTTGCCCACTCTTCTTCTTGGCCATTGGTTTCTACTCCTCAAAGGGCCCCCTGTCATTTCTGGGCAGCTTGACTTCTTACAAGTTCTTTCCTACCAGCTAGAATCCACCTTCTACTGGTAGGTTTTGGTTAAGACTAAGAATTGGAAGAGTGGATGGGGAAACTTGAGGGAGGAGACAGCTTGAGGAGTGGACAGCATGTGGTACCTGGCAGGGAATAATTCTTGACTGAGAAGTGGGTTTCCCAGATGGTAATAAATGTGAGCTAATGTCTCTGCTTAGCCATTTGCCTTCGAAAAAGAACTATTACGGATGTTTTCCCTTCTTATTACACACACTAATTTCTCCACCAAAATAACAAGTCCTAAAGGCTGACATCTGCTGGAAACTGTATCCTCTGGGACCATTTTCTGTGTATAAGTTCATTTGGAGTTTTCCCTGTGTTGTGGGGAGGGCCGGGTAACTCAGCCTCTCCTGATTCCTTGTGATTCCCCAAACAAAGACTAGAGCTACATTTGCTCCTTTTTAAGTTTGCGAAGCCCCTCATGTTTTTGGCCCCTGCTCTGTGCTCCCCTGGGTGTAGGACTCACTGAGACGTCTTCTCCCCTCATGAACCTCGGGAAGCCCCGGCTGAGCTGAGAACAAGCTGCTGAGTGGCTTGTTTTGGTTCGTGGGGCCAACCCACCAGTCATCGGGCCCCATGATTGATGCTGGCCTGTGCTCTGGGTTATGTGAACTCAGGCTGTTTTCAAGGGAAAATTTTGGTCATAAGGCAAAGCCTAGCCAGATTTGAGATAAGTGTGAAAAACACATTGCAAAAGGAAACAGACTCGAAGTTTCCTGACAAGGGAAACATTTAACCCTATGTTTAAGGAGTGTGAGAGACACTCACAGAAACCATGCGTCTCTGTGTGTGCTCATGTCCCTGCTGGAGAGCATGACTGAGTGTGTGTGACGGGAAGTGTGTGTGTGAGAGAGGGTGTGAGTGCGTGGTGTGGCTGTGTACATGTTTGGGGGGGTTGGGGAGAGAGACAGAGAGAGAGGGAGGGAGAGAGAGAGAGAAACGAACGTGCCTCAGGGAAGGCAGGGATATTAATCATGCTAAAAGCAATCTGGCCCCACGGGAATTTATAAGGATCCAACTAAAATCAATGGGAAGTTTTATGAGACAATTTTCTTCTCGCTGGCTCTGGGGATTGTTTGAACTCTCATCGAGCTTAGGGCGGCGCTGGCTCAGAGCTCCCCCAGTTCTCACACCTGTGCATGAGACAATGCACATTTTCCACGTTAGCAGCTCTGAGCTGACTCATCTCAAAGGGCTGCCATGGAGGGGGCCCTGGGCTCCCAAACGCCTGGCTTTCTAGCTCAGGACTGACTGCAGCATCTGCTAGAGGTCAGGAGATGTGTGAGGAGGAGAGCGGCAAGGGGGGGTGGGTGGTCGGTGCCCTTGGTGGTGTCCAGAGAGTGGAAGAGGCCAGAAAGAAACATACAGGCCTGGAGGCCTCAAAGACCACTAGCAGTTTCTTATTGGTTTCGGAAGGTAGACCAGATAACTTCACAGCTGGTTCCCAGTTACCTTTTCGGCCCTGGCATCCTTCACTCTCAGCAAAGCTATGCTGCGTGCCCCAACCAGACCAGTCTGTGCTTTCATTATTCTGGGCTCCGGCCATACTGCCCTCAGCTGTGGAAAGGTCAACCTCTGCCTATTTCTCAGCCTGATTTGGGTCTTCTAATTTAAAACAGGATTGATTATGAGCTAGTTCACACTTCATTCAGAGAAGAGCAGAAATTGTTTTCCAGAAACTCATGCCTATCACCCAGCTTGAAGAGATGTTGACATTAGCCGAAGTCCTTATCCTTCCCCTCCCCAGAGGTAAGCTCCATGGAGAAGTCAGGTGTAATCTTTCCCAACGTGCTTTTACTATATTTAAATGCATTCACAAATAATACATAACATTGTTTATGTGACTTTTTATTTTGCATCATTGTATCAATCTTCCCATGTCCTTCGGGGAGCTATTTAGCGACACCTAGTAGTTTTATTCACAGTTGTCCCTGATAGGGAAAGATCTCACACGTGTCCAAAGCGCATGATAGTCAGTTGAAAAGTACACAAGTAGTAACGGCTTAATTGTCCCTTAGTAGGCAAATAAAAATATACCATGGTTCAAACCCCCCCCCAATACTAGATTGTAGTTAAAATATATAAAATCTGGATGTATTATAAATAAAATGTTAGGTTANCGGCTTAATTGTCCCTTAGTAGGCAAATAAAAATATACCATGGTTCAAACCCCCCCCCCAAATACTAGATTGTAGTTAAAATATATAAAATCTGGATGTATTATAAATAAAATGTTAGGTTAAATAAAAGACAAGTTGCAAAATTTCTTGTTTTTCATGGTTGGGTTAAAAATGTATTCCTTCTCTTTAATGAAGCATTCTCTGACAAATCCCACCTGAATGAAATTAATTGTTCTTTTTTTCCCCCATAGAACTTTCTAACTTTTTTGGTTTAAGGATTACTTGTTGCCCTCCACTCTCCATTACATGTACATCGTGAACTTCTTAAATACAGAAATCAAATTCTAGCCATCTTTGCATTCCAGATGTTCCAGTCTGACAGGGTATTTATTGTTGGTGGTCAGTGAAGAGTGGTGCAGAGAGATAAATGCACATGTATGGAGTTTCTGGATACTTACTCATATTTCGTGACTTTCTCATGTCATGAGCTGTTTATTATCTCTGTGTTTCTGATGAGGAAACTGACTGCAGTACATTTCATCAAGTACCTTGCCCTTGGCCATCAAGGGCAGATACTGACGAGATTCGTGGTGCCCTGTCTCTTTTGTCGTCTCTCTTACACTGAACTGCTTTGCATTAACTTCAAGAAAGTGGGATAATTTAAAATTTATGTCATTTGCCTGGTGTGTTTGGAAAAGATGGTGGAAGTCTTCCTTGGAATCAGGAGAGTGATACACAAAGACCGCTAGAGATAGGGTGAGAAGATATTGCAGAGAGGGAGAATGATTTCATTTCAACTCATTGACTAAATGGAATTGCATCCTTTTATTTTTGGCAAGTGATTTTTTTTTTTTTTTAGGTAACCTCAACACCCAATGTGTGGCTCGAACTCATGACCCTGAGATCGGGAGTTGTATACTCTGTAGACTGAGCCTGCCAAGTGCCCCTGAATAAATAGAATTGAATATGCGTTATGTGCTAAGCAATCACATGAGCTCAGCCAGGTAGAGCAAACGGAGAAGTCATTGGGGAAGACCCTAGCAGAGCATGGGCACAGAGTAGGTTTCAATATGGGTCAATTCTGCTTCTTTCTTTAAGGGCAGAGTCAGGACCAGACCCCAGATCTCCCGATTCTAAGGTCAGCATCATTTCAAGCATGTCAGGGTCATGCAAATGTGCAACCAGGAGAATGAATCTGTATGGAGATGATGCCTGAAATGCTCTTTCTGGTAAAAAATGATACCACGCTTTTTCGACAGCTCTTTCACGCTGTCATCCAGCCCCTGTCTCATTTTATGCTCACATGGCCATTACTCTCTATTAGCATACTAATAAATGTTTATGAGATTATACTGTATAAACTATAAACTTTTACATATTATTAATTAACCTCATACATTGGATTGGGAGCTCTTGAACATTTACTGACTTGTAAAACAGGAAAGCGGCATAGAGGGAGACATGTCTACAAAACTGGTCCTATCTGTCCTATCTGGAGGCAAGCGTGCCTTTCATTTGTGTGTCTCTGAAGTACAAGCCACAGACAGCACTGTCTTTTTTAAGGAGAAGACCTGGTCTAACCTCTTGGGTAAGTTTTCTAACTTCTCAAAGGCCCAGTTTTGTTTGCAAAATGGACACAGTAACAGTACCTGTCTACAGGAGGCTTGGCCCATGGCAGGTACCCAATAAACATAAACAGAAATTGGACCAATGCAGAACCAATGAGTGGACACGGCAGGGAGTCAGAATTCTATTTGCTAATGACAGAAAGATCAATGCCAGCGATTTCCAAGAGTGGATGGCCTATATTCTGATGTGGTGAGTGGTGTGTTCTCACTGCAGAAACTGGATGAAGGGATGTCTGCGTGGCATGGGAAGGTACACTACATAAGGTTTCTTCTATTCTTCACATCCAAGGATTCTATGAGTGTGGATTTTTCAAGGCCAGAAAGAGGGCAAAATGGGGAGTTGTAGGTAACTCAGGAGTCTGAGATTCTAGTTTTAACTTAGTTGCTGACTAGTTTTATAATTTAGCCTAGATTCAGGACACGTAAATGCTACCTGTTCTTTCATCTGTAAAATCACTGCACAAATTCAGTGTGATAATTAAAACACAGTATAACTAAGAAAGCACTTTAAATAATATAATATTGCTCTTTAACAATTAAGTCAGTTCTGCCATCTTTGATACGGAGAGTTGAACATCATAAGAAAAACCCAGGCTTGGGCTTCAGAACCAGTCCAAACTCTGTTACTAAGTAAGTCCCCTGACTTGGGTTGGGCATTCCTGCCCCTTGCATCCCAAGTAACTGATTGTGATGTAAAATGAGGCTAATGGATCTGCTCTGTCAACATCACTGGAGTGTCCTGAGACTCAGATGAGGAAATGGACATGGTTTAGTGCTTTGTTAACAGAAAAGGGGCATGTGTGTGCAGGGTACACATGGAACTCCTTCCCTTATTTCAAATCCATTATGTTCTCATGTTCTACACCACCAGGTTATGGGCCCTTTAAGCACAGAGCTGTCTTACAGATCTTTGTATTTGTCAGTGCCTAGCTAAGTGAATTCATTGATTCAACACACATTTGTGAAACACCTTCTGTGGGTCAGGCATAGTGGTTAAGTGTTGGAGATGAAAAAGATATGGCCTCTGTCTTCAAGGAGCTTGCTTTCTAATAGAGGAGTGAACTACACACATATCCGGAATAAAGTGAAAGGAAATTGAGTTTAAGACTTAGCCTTCAAGAAGGCATTCTGTTTGTCTACTTTGACACCTCCAAGGCAGGAAAAGCTTTATCCCCTCTTTGCTCTCCTGTGTTCAAAGAAATGATGGCAGACACCTTCTAAGTTGTTGCTGGTCACCTTTCTCGATGGCCAGGCAATTATTCGTTTTGTGTGTTTCCCTGCCCTTGGACACGTTCTGATGGGATACATAACAGCAACTCACTCTTGAGGTCCACTTACAAGGTGGCTGCATGTAAAAGATCAGTGAAATGATTTAAAGCTTATAGAAATGGGTAAGTCTCCAGGGGCTAGAAGGTACTTTCCAACGAGGAAGAGGATGCCTTTATAAATACAATTACTATTGATTATGGTCAGATTCTTTTATCTGATTCCTGCCCATTAGGCCCTCTCTTGCTGCTAGAAGCTCTCTCTTGCCCTCTGCCTCACATTACCTCTGGAAGTGCTTCTTAAATGAGTCCTGTGGAATCCTGGTGATCCCTGAATAGCTTGTAGGTGTTATGAGAGCATTTGGAAGACTATTTGAAAGCTTGGCAATAAATAACCGTTTTATGATTATGACATAAGTGGAAGGAAGGGCCACATCTCTCTAGTGCTCCATCTCAGAATGGTGGCAACCACACCAAGGTCGGTTAATCTCTATACAGCTGCTTAGCAACCAGGGTCTTTGAGTGGTGCCTGACTACGAAGTGTGTGTAAGGGACACTTGGAGTTTGCACGCCACATATCTTCCCTTTACTTTGCTTATAGACCCCACTTTTGCTTTAGGAGGACTGTTCCTCACATTCTCATCCTGTACATTTGAGTGACCCAGGGCAGCCCTTGATAAGTCAATATATATCAGTTCCATTTTCTAGTCGTAGGGATAGACATATAATGCAGTTTAGTCCAATGAGAGAGTTCCAGCTTCTGAAGAACACACCAGAAGAGACAGTATTGGGGGGTATGCTGTGTGTCTGAAGTTCTTAGTGGTCAAGGAGACTACAATGGGAACCTGAGGATAGAACCGTTGTGGGAGGAACAGAGCCTAAGATTCCCCCCCCCGTGACATCATCATCCCAAGTCAAGCTGTGTCTGAAGCCTGATCTGCTCACATTCGTTTCCTAGGTTGAGTCCATTTAATTTGGCTTTTCTGTCATTTGCATCCAAAATATTCCTAATGCAGTACATTGTGTGATGATTTATGGCATTTTTGCAACATATTTGTTTAAGCAATACTATATTAAATTATTTTATTTAATTTTTATGCAAGGTTAGAAGACAAGCTTTACAATCTTGTTTTATCAACAGGAAAACTGAGTCTCAGAGACAACAAATGACTCATCAGATCATAAGCTAGTAAATGATTGGATAGGCCAAGAACCTAAGACTGGCTTCTGATCACAGCTATGGCAAAGGCACATTGTTCCCCAAACCAGATACCAGTAGAAAGCAAATATAAAAGGAATGCAAAGGAAACTAGAGTTAAGGTTGATTATACAATATGTGATTTGCTGGGAAGTTTCATCCAAAAATACATGATTGCAGCCCAAACTGAAAAACTCCCAACCATTTTTTTGCCATGGTCATTGATTTGGTCTATGAGGCCTTCATCCTTTCTCACCAAGCTTACTCCAGGACTTTTCTAGATGGTCTTTCTGCCTCCAGATTCATCCCCCTACTGTCCACCCTCCATCCTGCGATAGATCATTCTTCCAAATGCAAATCACATCACAGTATTGCTTGCTTATAACCCTCCAGTAGCTCTCATAGCTCTTAAGATAAAGTACAATTCAGTTTTGCATGTGAGATATTTCATAATTTGGGGGTGCCTGGGTCAAGCCTGGGGCTCCATGCTCAGTGGGGAGTCTGCTTGAGATTCTTTCTCCTTCTCCCTCTGCACTGCCCCCACCCCGCTCACTTTCTCTTAAATAAGTACATCTAAAAAAAATATTTTATAATTTGACTCCTGCGTCTCTCTTTCGTTTTGCCGACCCCATTCCTGTAGTCATGATGAGGAACCCATAGTTCTTCGAATAGCTGGTTCATTGCTCTGCTTTTCTGTCTACTATTCTTGGTGCGTGTAACCTGCATCCTTTTCCCCTGGCAAACAAACTCCTTCTTATCCTTAAGATCTCCTTCACCCTCCAGATGTTGTTTCCTTGGGGGAGCCTTTTGTGACCCATCAGACTGATTTGGGTGTTTCTTCTCTGTGTCCCCATTGTGCTCTGGACGTATGTCTCTCATGTCTTACACGGTACAGTAACTGTGTATTACCTGTCACTGTCCCCCTTAGAGTGTGGGAAACAATTGTGCCACATTCAATTTACATCAGGGGGCCTACCACACTGCCTGGCACATGACAGTCAATAAATGTTTGTTGTGTGGATATCAAGCAGGAAAGAACCAAGGGAGGAAATATGGGAGAAGAGATCAGTTAAGTTCTCTTTTGTGTGACACTTATCTTTAACACCTCATGCACTCATGGTATATATTTTCAGTTATTAAATTCAGATAGTATGTTCTTCATGGCTTTAACATTTGAATGAATTAATGTGTTTTATTTTTGTTCTATGAGTTTTTTTAAAAGAAAAAATATCATGGTGTTTCACATGAAATCAGCAATGTTTATTTTTCTGTGATCTTAAAACAGGACACATTGTATAATGAGGTGGGGCAGTGGGGGTGGGGGTTTTGTGTAGGGTGAGAGAGAAAGTAGGCATTAGGAAGCTGAGAGCAGGGGCTCTCCTGGTCCCCTTGCTAGCTGAAGCCTTTGGCAGGATGAAAATGATTTATGCTAGGGATCTCAGAGCCACTAACTTCGTCTCCATGGACAGAAATGTTTCCTTCCCAAACATTTCAAGTTTGGGGTCTTGTGCTTACTGAGTCTGACAGTTGGTAAGGAATCTTGTCTCCATGGACCTTGTCTTAAGTTTGCCCCTGGACACTTCCAGAGGGGAATGGCATTTGTTCCTCGGGTTTATGCATCTCCTTCTAATTATGTTGCTTACCTGCTGTTTCCTGTGAGTATTAAGTGTACAACGTGCTGTGCAGGAATTTTCCATGGCAGGTCTCTTATTCTATGAGACTGACACTTAATCATTTACTCCCCCCCATTCATAGAAAGTTTAGCCTCCATCTCTGATCTGAGAAATGTATGCTTCAGAGGAGACAATTTATACTGGCCCAAAGGTGTAAAAAGATTTTTTGGCAGATCGATATTTTTTTTAAGTAGGCTCCATGCCCAGTGTGGAGGTCAACTTGGGGCTCACACTCACAATCCTGAGATCAAGACCTGAGCTGAGATCAAGAATTGGATGCTTAACTGACTGAGCCACCCAGAGACCCCAGCAGATTGATTTCTGATTGGGATATCTCAATGAGCCATCTATCCATCCATCCATCCATCCATCCATCCATCCATCCATCCATCCATCCATCCATCTTTCCATTCTTCCATAATCATTTTCTGAAATCCTATGCTGTTCCATGTAGTATTATAGGAGCAGTAGGAGAGATACCTAAGTAGAGTGGGGATGGGTGGGCGATGGGGGCAGGGAAGTCTTCCTGGAGGAGTAGTTGCCAAAGATGAATGCTAATTAGCTAGTTAGTTAGATTGGTGGGTGGGGTATGGGGATGGCAGATGGAGCAATGTGGGTGAGTAGCTCAGAGATATGAGTTAGCATGATTAGTTTCAGGAACTGCAAGCAGGAAGATATTTACTGGGCGCTTTCTTGTGTCCCAGTGCTATACTGAGATCTCCCGGAATGAGCTTTGCTGTACAAATACTACAGCAAAGGCCTACTGCTGTGATATTTACTAAGTATCACATAGAACATTTAATAAATAAGTTATATGTGGGTGGCAGAGGCAATGGAGAAGCAGGAAAGAGAAAGAATAAATTTTATTTAATGTCTACTATGTGCCAGTAATATTACATTCAAATCCTCTGTGATGTTCCATGTACTGCTATAATAACAAACCCTATGAGAGATAAAGATAAAGGAATGAAATCTTAGAGAAGAAAAGCAAATATACATTGCCAGCTTTGGGGACTAAAAATATCCGGAATCTTTCCACTGTATGATTCTGTCTATCACCAGGAAAGAGTTTTCCTTCGACTAATGACTCTGAGGATTAGGATCTTACTTCTTTTCCCCCATAGTACTGGAAGCAGAGCCTAGTCATGCAAACTGTGATTATAGGCAGACCCTTCTGAAAGAAGGACCTCTAGAAAGGGAGACTAGTTAGAAAGAGGATGTCAGGGAGTCATGTCACTTTGGTGCGTCGTGCCAACTAACCATCTTCTGAGACCCATCTTAAATCCTCCCTCCTCTGATAAGCCTTCCCTGATGACTCCAGACACACACCCCTTTCTGTCTCAGAACTTAATGCTTGAATATTTTTTTTAAAGATTTTATTTATTTGACAGAGGGAGAGAGATCACAAGTAGGCAGAGAGGCAGGCAGAGAGAGGAGGAAGCAGGCTCCCTGCCGAGCAGAGAGCCCGATGTGGGGCTCGATCCCAGGACCCTGAGATCATGACCTGAGCTGAAGGCAGAGGATTAACCCACTGAGCCACCCAGGTGCTCCAATGCTTGAATATTATATTTAGCAACTAATCATGCCTGGCCTTGTCACAACTCCTCTACTCGGGCCTTATAATTCATTTTCGAGTGTGCATGTTTTTTTCTCCCAATTAGATTAGGAGCAACTCGAGGGCAGAGACATTGCTAGAAACATATTTTAAATCCTCCCCTCCTCTCCAGTATTCGAAACAGTGCTGAAGAGCAAAGGCTCAACAAGTATTTCTTTAGATTTATATAAAAGGCCACTTCAGGGGCTCCTGGGTAGCTCTATCTGTTAAACATCTGCCTTCAGCTCAGGTCATGATCCCAGAGTCCTGGACTGAGTCCTGCATTGGACTCCCTACTCGGTGGGGAGCCTGCTTCTCCCTCTTCCACTCACCCTGCTTGTGCCTTCTTTCTCTCTCAAATAAATAAATAAATAAATAAATAAATAACTACAATCTTAAAAAAAAAAAAGTCCACTGCAAGAATTTCTGAACCAAAAATACTATAGTAATCTATTCATTTAGTTTGAGGACCANCTACAATCTTAAAAAAAAAAAGGCCACTGCAAGAATTTCTGAACCAAAAATACTATAGTAATCTATTCATTTAGTTTGAGGACCAGGTATTTTATATTTATCACTTATGGCAGAATTAAAAAGTTATCACAATAACTTTAAGCAACTCCCATCAAGAGGCAGAGTCTGTTTCCCCACTCCTTGAATCTGGACCAGCCTTGTGATTTGTTCTGACTGGTTGAATGTGGTGTGGATGCTGTTTGAGTTCTAAGCTCCCAGAGCCCAGCTGAGCCTAGCGGGACTGCCCAGCTAAGCCCAGCCCAAATAACACACTCACACACTTGTGAGCTGACTACGTGGTTGTTATCATAAATCACTAAATTTGGGGGTGGTTTGTTAGGCAGCAAAAGCTAACTGGTATGTAATCTCCCTTACTTATCACAATAAGGCCATGAGATACATGTTACCATCCCTCTGTTAGGGAGAAGAGAGCAAGGGCTCCGGTCACACAGCTACCCATGGGACAGAGATCTCTCTGGTGAGAAAATCTGAGCTTTTTTCCTTCCACATTGTGCTGTTGTCTTTCTCTAATGTGTGAGGGTTTTATCTTGGGCTGTGGCTCCTACTGTTGAGTATTCCTGAGAAGACTTTTTAGGACCTTAGGAGTAGCAGGGGACACTCTCTAAAGAAGAGGAGTTGAAGGGATATGATTGAAAATGATCATAATTAGAGTCTTTAAGGACTGTCCTGAGCTTTTAGCAAGAGTTACCTGGATGAGGAACACCTTTAGGAGACACATCTCTTGGCAGGAACTGGCCTATCTGATGGGAGGGGGACATGGGAGGGTTTGTTGGCAAAAGTCAGGAAGTAGACCATGGATGGACCATGGAGAGCTGCCTAGAGCAGCCTGAAGGAAAGGAAGGCAGAACTTGAAGGCTCTTGTGTCCCTGGGTTCGGACTGAAACAACTAACCTGGGAGTCTCTAAAGAGGGAAATGGTAATAACAACGACTGCTCAGCCCATGGGGTGTCTCTCCCATGCCAGAGTCTGTGTGAGGGCTTACATCCTTACAACTGTCCTGCATGAGGTGGCGGTGATTAGAGAGGTCATGTAGCCTGTCGGTAATTGAACGGGCACTGAAACTCAGATGTGTTCAACTCTAAAGGGAAAGGGGAACTAAAATAAATGTCTCCTTCATAATACTGTCTGGTCTATAACATCAGGTTCTGTAGAACTTCCATCAAACTGAATGGGCACCTGCATATCATTGCTAGCAGAATGCCTCAAGTTTTCTGGACCACAGCCACATAGAGCAGCAAATTCATGACTTGTGCCATATTGGACACAAAGGAGTTGTTCCTCCAGTGTGATAAGATCAGAGGCCCCTCTGCAGCGTGCTTCATGATAATGTTATCTGGCTTCCTATGATTTCTCCAATCAGGGCTCCTTTACAGGCAACCATCTCTTCTGCTTTTGCTTTAACGTGAGAATGACCCTCAAGCAGAGGCCTTCAGAGGCCCTCAGGAGGTGGTTTCATCAAACCTAAACTAATTATGCTCTTTTCTTTTATTGAATAGTGCATGCGCTGTGTACACACATCTTGTTGACTTGAAGTAGTTCGATAATTCTGTGGCATTCACAGGGCAGTGTGTATGATTCCTGTTTTACCAATGGAGAAAACTCCAGAAAAAGTTATCTGATGGGGTGAATTGTGGTTGAGCTGGGGCGAACTGGGTCGATCTGACCCCTCGGCACATGTTCTTGAACTGGTCAGTTAAATCAACCCAGTCGACACACGGAGCACCTACTGTGTGTGAGGCACAAGGAGTATGGAGACGTTTGGACTGGGCTCCCGTGCACAGTGAGGGCGCATACCTCCACAGCACTGGCTGTGGGCTGGACTTGGCTTGACAGCCTTTACTTAGAGTAACTTCCTTAGATGTCAATTGGATAGACTCACAGAATGGGCGGTTGAAGGATCTTAAGCATTTAGGCAATCCAGCGGCTTTACCTCAGGAAAAAAAGCGGCGACCTCTCCGTGTGATTCCAGTTAGTTGGGGACAGGGCTTTGACTAGAACCCAGGTCTCCTTACTTCTAGATCTGCTCACTTTACTGTTGTGTGTCCACACAATGCCCATCCAAATTATTCTAGGCTAGATGAATTAGAGTCTGTCGTTCCCCAGTCCATGTCAGTCCCACTCTCTGCCACCAAGAGAGTCTGAATTCATGTACTGCCTTTTCTCTGTCATCCACTGGGGAGAGTTGCAACTGAGCAATAAACTTAACAATGATGGAAAAAAACCTTCCACGTGAATGAGGGACTTGATAATCCATAAATAGTGTCTTGGTTAAAAACAACTAATGATTATTGAGCACCTACTATGTCAGGTCCTGACTAAATTTTCCTGTTAGTCTCCACAGGTACCTTATGAATTCAATTCTTTCTCTTCCTTTACACAGATAAAAAAAAAAAAACCCCAAATGCTTAGTTTTGGAATATCTTACTTTTAGTAGCTTTCTCCAGGTCTCACAGTAAGAAAATGATTGAATCAGGATCCAGCAATGGTCTCAGACCCCAAAGCCAGTATTCTAACCCCAGGACAGAAATGTGGTTGCATCCTGTCTGATGCTAAGCAGTACCTGCCTGGACCACTAGTGAGGAATATTGAGAGGAAAGATCTTGAAGCTGCTGGCAAGAATACTGTGGTCTGTTAGCGATGTCTGCCGTGGGTGAGAGAATGAGGATTGGTAGCACTACAGGGGCTTGCTGGCCTGGCTAACCCCAGCCTGTAAAACCTCTCTGGAGATCAGGAGTCCAGACTGAGGCTGTCAGTGAGAGGACTCCGTTCTTTCAGAGAGGGGTAATAGCATCTTGGCTTGCTTTATTCTTCCACCCATCTGTCCATCCATCCATCCATCCATCCATCCATCCATCCATCCCTTCATCCCTCCCTCCCTCCATTCAACAAACCTTTATTGAAAGTATGCTCTGTGTAAGGCACTGGGGTTGGTCGTATGGACTAAGGAGATACATGTCTTCTGGTTTCACTGAGTTTAGTGGAGCCTCCTTGAAGGATACTGTTGACACAGTGTTCGGAAGGAGAGTAATGAGGAAAAGGTTTATGCAGAGACTGGGTATTTGGGGAGGCCGTGCAAAGAGAACGGGAGGTTTGCTCCCTCTCTCCTGCTTCTATGGCTACAGATGAGTGCCCAGCTTCCCAGCTGGCCACTGGCACAGTCTGCCTCTTTGTGTGAAAACCAGTGGAATCACATATGTGCGGCTCCCAGATGCGTCCTCGGCACCAGCATTTTCCAAGCGGGAGGTTCTGTCATGGTATTGCCTGCCAAATCTTGTCCAGAGGACTGAGGACACTTGGCCGGCTGAACCAGGCTCTGCGCCTATGCAGAGAACTGTCTCACCACAAAGAAGATCAGGCTGGGGGTGGTAGGGAAGGGCAAGAGCTGTGTGTGTGTGTGTGTGTGTGTGCGTGTGCGCGCGTGCATGTGCTCACGCGAGTTTGTGTGTTTAAACTGGATTGAAGCCCTTTCTCGCTGCACACTGTACTTAAGATATTTCACTGGGTGGGAGACAAAGAGGCTTTGTGTGCTCTTCCAAGTGCTCTGGGCTGACTGTGATATACATCCAGGGAAAACCCAGCCCAAAGCCATGACTTTGCCCCAAGTTCAAACCCTGAAGGCAATTTGTGGTGGTTAGGAATGACAAAGGGTGGGTGGCAGGTGGTTAGGAATGACAAAGGGTGGGTGGCAGGACCCAGAGGAAAACCCCCTTCCATCCCCAATGGACCTTACAACACAGACGTGAGGGTAACGGTTTGATTTTTCAGGCGAGGTCTTTAGGAAAATATGGTCAGGTTCTTCGTATCTGCGCAAACGGAAAAATGGGTAGTCTACATTTTGTCTCTCTGGTAAAGATTAGGTCCACTTCCAATTTTCTTTGAAGATTATGTTGTTTCCCTATGTGGAGTATGTGTCAGGGCGAGGGCCAGGGAAGCAGCCCATCAGATGCTTTTCTTTCTTCCTCAGGCCTCACCTGCTCTTAAGAGCAACTTGTACTTTGTCAGCCGCAGAATAATGCCTGGCACTCAGGCTGGTGTCTTAGATATCATTGAATTGCTGGGGTGCATTAAACATTGCAGGGTTTTAAGCTGAGAAATAATTTAATGATGTGGCCTTTAGGATTGTTAATTAGCACTGTCTGTATGAACATGTAACAATAACACCACCTACCGTAAAAGCGAATGTTCTACACTCCAGAACACTCATTTCTTTAGGGTTTCCCGCAGAGAAGCAGTCATTAACTCTTTTTTTGACAAACCCTTTTAGACGTGCTCTTTAGGGGCACGAATTCATCCTGATTCCTTCCCTGCATTTACCCATGCGGCAAGCTGGCAGGCCGGGACGCGTGGAGGAACTGTGGGCTCAGTCCTCCACGGCGGCACCGAGTCGGTGAGGAGGGGAGGGTCTTTCCCTGAGACCCTCCTGAGACATCGTCACTCCAGAGCCCAGAAAGAGATTCAGGTGAGGAGGTGGGGAAATTAGAACCCTCACCCCAGTGGTGGGAATGCAAAGTGGCACAGTTGCTGGGGACAACGGTATGGAAGCTCCTCCAGAAGTTAAAAATAGAACGATCGTGTGATTCAGCAATTCTATTTCTGGGTATTTATCCAGAAAAATCGCAGTGTGGATCTCAAAGAGATATTTACTCTCCCATGCTTACCGCAGCATGAGTCACAAGAGCCAAGATGTGAAAACAACCAAAGTGTCCCTCGTCGGCTGAATGGGTAAAGCGAACGTGGTATATGCACACCCTGGGATATTATTCAGCCTTAAAAAAGAAGCCAGTCCTATGGACATTGGGGAGGGTTTGTGCTTTGGTGAATGCTGTGAAAGATGTAAGCCTGATGATTCACAAAGAATGGGGCAAAGAATAAAAAAAAAATAAATAAAAATAAATTTAGAATTAAAAAAAAAAAAAAAAAGAAGCCAGTTCTGCAGCATGTGATAACGCGGAGGAATCTTGAGGACAGACATTAAGCTAAGTGAAAAAAAGCCAGGCACAGAAAGACCAACACTGCGTGCTCCCACTTACATGAGGTATCTAAAAGAGCCAAATTCATGGAGTCAAAGAGTGCCTTTGCCGGGGACTGGGGGAGGCAGGGGGGAGGCAGGGGGAAGAGGCTCACTAATCAGAGGGCACTGAGTTTCTGTTAACAAAGGTGGAAAAGCTCTAGAGATCTGCTATAGGACATCATACCTGAAGTCAATAATACTGTATTTTACACTTGAACATTTGTTAAGAGGGTAGATCTCATATTAAGTATTCTCACCATGATTAAAAAAAAAAAAAAGAAAAAGTCACGACCTCCGGTCATTGGAGGAGAGGCGGTTGGCTCATGGCTCTCTCCCCTCGGCCTGCGGCAGGAGATGGTCAGCGGCTGATTTCCCCAGCAGAGTGCAGGTGGGTCAGTGTGAGCCCTGAGTGTGGAGGAGGCCCACACATGTGGCATGCCCCTGCTTTCTTTGGCTTCTTCAAAGTGGAGGCTGATGATGCAGGAATGAGGCTTTTCCATGCGTTCCTCCATTTCCACTGTAAGGGCCAAGTTCTCTTTCAGTCATCCATCCTTCTGTTAAGGCACAATGTCTTTTATTTTATTTTTTCTCCTGAAGACACTTCTCTTTTCCGGTGGGACAAAACCAACAGTGTTCATGTCTTTAAACTCTAGACTGTGCCTTATCCTCTATTCATCCAAACCTTCCCATGGCCAAGGTCTAGGCCCCGAAAGCTCCGGGCAGAATTCCACCTCAGCAACCTCAGGTCCCCATATCTCCCTCTCTGACCTCCCCTCCTCCCAACTCTCTGACTCCTTTTCTTTCCTGGCCTCGTCTGGCCTCCAGGCCGGAGATGGCCAACACCTGGCATGGGGGCAGTCATCCTTTCTGGGCCCATGGGGAATGTTCCTGACCGATCATGCCCTCTTTCCTGTTGAGCACAGAGGTAACTTTGGACTCTTTCTCTGCACAGGATTCTATCAATTGGAGCTGCCACCTGAGATGGAAGCCATCTATCATTCCTACTCCAATGACTTGACCATTTTCTTTCAGCCCATCTGGCTGGACCCTGTGGTTGATCGTTTGAGGTCTTCCTAACAGCCCTGTTCCCTTGCACACGCACTTGGCATGTCTGTCCAGTGAGGTGTTCCCAGCACTCTTACACCCAGACTACTAAGTACTGTTAGAGTATTTTGCATTACTCTGTGGAATTCATGCCACGTTTGCGGTTTCTACTTCAGAGCTGCCTTTGGCTTGTTCTTTAATAATATCTTCTTACATTCTCGAAGCAGCTTTCCAGAGCAAAACCTGCCATTTCAGTCTTCCTAGCCCGCTCTACCTCCACTCTTCAGTTGTTAACATCCTTTCCCATTTCATGGGGAGCACTAGCCGCGGCTCCCTCGGCCTCCTCCCTCGGCCTCCTCCCTTGCCTCCCCCACACACCCTGAACTCCCCTTGTATCTCCCGCTTGAGGGTCTTTGTAATGACTCTGCCTGGAGCCCTGGTCCTCCCTCTTCTTTCTCCTGTGATGTTCACTTTTCTTTCTCACCCAGCGACAGCTTGCCTGCTAGCTGAAAACTTCCTTTGCGAACTGTCTCTCCCCACAAGCCGACTTGGAAGTTCCCTCCTTGGTTTTCCCACTGCATCTTCTCCCTGCCTGGATTAAGATGTTTATCCCGGTGAATTGGCAGATCTCTTCCTTCTAGTCTGATTTTCATTCTAGCCCCAAACAATGTCTGGCATGTGGCATGAATTCAAGTCCTATTTGTTGAGTAAATGAATGAATGAATTGGGAAATTGAAGCAGAGAATAGATTTTGTCTATCTCCCAGAGCTAGTCACCCCCTCATCCTTCCTGTTAAAGTTCTTTATCTGAACTTCTCTTTTTCAATGCTATTTATCATTCTCTAGCATTGGCTCTAGTTATATCTATATACCCACCTTATCATCCCTCCCTCTCTGGGGGCCCCTGAGGCAGCTATCTAGATCTAAATCAACTATGCATCTCCCAAAACGTATACATAGTTTATCCCACATGTCCTTTTATTAGTGTTTGTTGGCTGAATAAGTTGTCTTTATATTGCTTTATTCAGAATCAGAGATCAATAGAGGTTTGTTGAATTAAACTGAATTTACTCTCTTGTCCCCAAACTGTTAAACTATCTAAAAAGACCAGAAACCGAACTGGATTATAAAGTCCATGAGGGCAGGGATGATGTGCCTATCTTGTCTTTATATTATTCTTAGCAGAATGATGGACAAGTGATAGGTACTAAGTCAATGTTTGTTGATTGATTAAGCGATGAACATCTTTTCTCCTACCCTTAGGAAGAAAGCAAAACCAAGTGCCAACAGTAATTCCACTGTCATTTTTTATGAAGTTCCCCAGAGTGTACAGCATTTTTTTCTCTGAATACGATTAACCAACCCAAAGTCAGGAGGGGCCATTGTCATAGCTCCCTTCCCGTGTTTGACAAACAAAATTCCTTTTGATTTAGGCTAGATGTATATTTTTTTTAAACCTGAGGTTCTGTCATGGTGTTTGGGTTTCCAGAGTCAGTCACTCAGGCTGACACATATGTTCTCCTTCCTGCTTAAGCATTTTCCTGAATAGATGGAGTCTGGTGCCCTTAAACGCAAATGGGCTCCCACATGGGAGGGTGGCCATATTTCAGACGCCGTGATGGAGTGGGCAGTGCTCTGTCAGATCAATTATGTACAAGGCCCATCTTCTCTAAGATTCCCTCATTTTCTTTTTTCTCCTGACGGTTCACCTTGTGCCCAACCTTCTGTCTCCTGGAGTCAGACCTGGGGACAACCGCATGTCACCGGCTGGCTTCCCTCCTGAGAACATGACACAAAGGAGCACTTCTCTGTCAGATTCTTCACTAGCCTTTGGATGAATTTTCCCCTGATTTCTAGAATGGGCACTTCAACCTGTTGGGGGTAGACAGACCTTCCTCATATTTTCACTTTCATACCATGAGGAATACTACCACTCTGAAGTTGCTTTCAAATATATGAGGGGGCTTGTCACGGTGACCTTGGGTCTCTCCTAATTTACCACGTTTTCTCTTTCTTCTGAACTAACTGCCACACTGACTACAGTGGACAGGACAAACCGTCACTGGGCCTGATTTAGAAAAGCAAGGAATTCTCTGCCAGGGGGTTTTCTATTCTGGCCGGGCCACAGTGAGCAGTGGTCAGGGGAGGTGTTTGGCTTCCTGGCAGGCATTGTGTTTTGTGAAACTTCATGAAACCCTCTCCTGGGGTGAGCAGAGGAGATGATGGCATCACATTCTGTTAGTTCAGTCAAGTTTTCATAGTCTCACTTGGCAGAAGCCAGTCAAAACATAATGAGAGTGGCTGGCAGGAGGCACCATCCAGGGTGTCAGAAAAGTAGCAGCTCTTGTCCTTTTATTTATTTATTTGAGACAGAGAGAGAGTGCACAAGTGAGGACAGAAGGGGCAGAGACAGAGGGTGAAGCAGGCTCCCCACTGAGTAGGGAGCCTGAAGTGGGGCTCGACCCCAGGACTCCGGGATCATGACCTGAGCTGAAGACAGATCCTTAACTGAGCCACCCCGGTGCCCCATCTCTTGTCTTTTTATTAAAGTGTGAGGTGGCAACTGAGGTCAGCTCTCCCTCAAAACTGTTTTAGGATGTGTCCACTTCTTTACATCTCCTGCTTGCCCTGACTCCAAGCCGATACCAGGGCTCCAGCTGGACTCCTGCAATGGCCTCCCACTCATCTCATGACCCATCCAAACAGCAGCCCAAATTATGTTTCTAAATGTAAATCATTTTAAATGCTTAAAAACCTTTCATATCTTTCCTTCTTACTTAAAGTCCAATTCCCCACAGTGCCTGCCAGGCCCAGGAGACCTGCTACCCCTCCTTTCATACTTCATCTTGAGCTAGTCCTCCCTCCCTCAGTACATTCTGATCACAGTGGACTCCTCTTCTGTGGGTGCACCAGGGTCCTTCCTGCCTTATGTCTCTGCACTCGCCATTTTGTCCGCCTAGAATCTTTTTAGCTAGACTCTGGCATGGTTATAACCTTCTTGTCCTTGAAGCCTCAGCTTACAAGCAAGTTTCTCAGGTGACACCTCCCTGACCACCCACTGGAAAGTCAATCCACACACCATGCCCTGTTTTATTTTCTTGATGGTATGCATGCCTATCAGGACTTTTCTGGTTTATCTTATTTGTCCCTCATTTATAATAAGCTGCCCCCAAAAGAATGTTATTCGTATGATCATCACTGTATCCCTTAAGATGAAGTAGGAGCTCAACAAATATTTGTTAAATATTCAAAGGAATGGAAGTCCTTTCTAGGTCTACATAGATTGCCCAGCTATACTTTTCATTTATCCTTTACTTCAAGAAGCATCTAAGATGTAGTTGATTAGAACCTGGGATCTGGAATCTGATGTGTTCAAAATCTCACTTTGCTACATGCTACCTGAGTAACTCTCTCCAAGCCTCAGTTAACTCATCTCTAAAATGGGGATAATAGTCCAGCAAACTCCTAAGCTGGTTACAAAGACCACCGCGTTGTATTGGTATCTGACATACAGTAATCGCTCCACTGAAATTAAAATTTGGTCAGTTTATGCAGGGTAGAGTGGATTCAGCTCAAAGCCTGGAAAGGAAAAATAGATGCCGATTTCAAGCACAGAGGCCTTGCTGCCGGAGAGACCTGGGTTCTAATCCTAGCCCAAGCCCTTCTGGGTCCCTTCATGGGATTTAGTTTCCTCCATTGTAATGTGGAGGAAATAATTCCTCTCTTGTGGGTTTGAGGTGAGGCTGGCAGATACTGCGAAGCTGGAGGCTGGTTTGGGGATATTGAAGTGGCAGCCGCTTCAGTGCGGAGAGGAAGAGGAGAAGCGAAGCAGACAATCTGGCAATCTGTGGAGAGCCTTCTCTAGCATTTCTGATAAGCAAGAGCCCAGAGGCTGTCTCGTTTGACTTCCTCTTACTCACTTTCCTGTCTGGCTGGCCGTCACCAGGCTGGAAGCCATGCTGAGGCCCCTCACTGGTGGGTCAGCGGGTTTTATTTCCCCTTAGTCCTCTCTAATGAAAAGCACTCAGATCCACTAAATCTTTCCTTTGCTCTTATTAAAGCACTTGATGTTGGTTATTGAGGTCTGTTCTGAGCTAGGTGAGAATCAATAAGGTGATCCACTTAATCACTTCAGCAATCAACGAGCTATTTTCTTAGCTTGCACTCTGGCCGGTGTCCACAGAGCCCTCGTCACCCACGGAGCAGCATGGAGGCTTCCCCCTTCATTTCCTCTCTCCCTGATGACCTCAGGGAGTCCCCAGGCCTCTGCGCCAGCTCTGCTCTCTGCTTGCTCTCTGCTTGGCTGTGTTTGGCAAGATAATGACTGGCTCTATGCTTCTGGAAAATGCTCCTTGACATTAAGGGCTGTGGACAGTCAATATCTGATTACAGATGGCCCCGCTTCGCCACCGTGTCTCTGTCTGCTCTGTGCAACCACTTAGAATGAGAGTTACCCTCTCCCTGCAGAGCAACGCTTTTCCCCCATCTCAAGACTCAAATCCATCCCCTGAAAAGACTGTCAGTTGCCCCCTGTCATGTTTTGAACACAGGTCTGCTCCAAGGCATGTCGTCCCATATCTGGGTTCTGCTCTGTTCATTCCAGCCAGTCTGTGGTCTTTTTTTTTTTTTTTAAGATTTTATTTATTTATTTGACAGAAAGAGAGATTACAAGTAGGCAGAGAGGCAGGCAGAGAGAGAGAGGAGGAAGCAGGCTCCCTGCTGAGCAGGCAGCCTGACGAGGGGCTCAATCCCAGGACCCTGAGATCATGACCTGAGCTGAAAGCAGAGGCTTTAACCCACTGAGCCATCCAGGTGCCCCAGTCTGTGGTCTTCTTAAGGGCAGAACCTGTGTCTTAGACATCTCTGCATCAGGACCCACCCAAATGCCTGGCTATAAGAACACAGCTGTGTTTGTTGGAAGGAAGGAAGGAAGGAAGGGAGGAAAGAAAGAAAGAAGGGAGGAAGGAAGGAATTAATTACTTTATATAGTCCTGGAAATGAGCATGGGGTCTTGTCCTGGCATGGCCAATATTTGCAGGGTGACCTTCGGCAAGATATATAATCAATTTCAGCCTCAATTTCCTTATCTGTCAATGAAGTAGATAATCCCTTGAATTCCTTCCAGCTGAAACATTTTGTAACCTTATGCCTCTAAGCCAAGTTTCTCAACTCTTTCATACCCAAAGCCACTTTACATAACAAGTAGTTTGAAATTCCCTTTTGCCAACATGATGTGCAGTGCTCCTCTAGTATGATCTACCCCTAAACAGAAAAAAATTAATGCTTGGACTGTAATACGCAAGGAAAGTAATTTATGATAACATCGTATGTGTTCTTTTAGGTAACAGCATGGCTAGGACCCACTAGAAGACAAAACTGAGGGGTCCGATGCTTGTACATACATCCATGAGACCCGGTGAATGATGTGTTGCCATTGTCGATGAAAATGTTTTTAACGATAAAGTTTCAAACAAGCAGCGTGCAGTGTTTCCGGAACTGACAGAGAGTCACATACAGGAAAATCCAGGATGTGTGAAAGAAATAATAAGCTCAGATAATTGTAAATAGGCATATCACCATGTGACTATCAGGTGGGATGTTCAGAAGTTCTCTGGGAAGCAGGAAGATTCTTTGTAGTGCAGGCCCGCCCCTGACATGGAGCGTCTCTGGAGTCTTGGGCTCATGCTTGCTACGTACCAGCTGGGCCTCCACTTGTTGAGCCAACCAAGAACCTCCACACCCACCAGTGTCCAAAATTCTGTCTAGAGGATGGTACCCACCGAGAAACAGTACCCTAAGCTTAGAAACATGATGTGAAAGGTTGGCTTGTTGGGTGTGGGGTCTGTGTATTTCCACAGGGCCCCCCTGTTCTTAGATGGGCTCTGTGGTTGGTTTAAGATCCTGGTGCTATCACTACCTTAAAATCCCTAATAAGTTGTGAGCAAGGGGCCCTGCATTTTCATTTTGCACCAGGCCCTGCAAATTGGAAAGCCAGCCCTGGCTATGGATCCTGATAGGATTCTTGTGTTCCTCAGTATCAGAAAGGTATTTGGTGTTTGAATGATGGTCTTGCTTGGCCTTCAAGGGTTTTATTTTATTTAGATAGGCTATCTCTAATTTTATTTATTGACTGATGATCAATTTTCTCATTCATTAAACTGATACATATTGAACTCCTATGACATTTCAGGTAGACTCTGGAGTTGGAAGACCTGAATTCTAATCCTGAAAGACCTCACAGACACTTGAGTTCTCTTTCTTGAACCCAGTGTTATTAATAACAATGATCCTTACTGCGCAGGATAACTGTAAAGGCAAAAAGATACAGCACATTTGGAAGTAAATAGTTATTATGATACAAACGTCAATTGGTAGTTTTGTTCTCATGCCACTATCCATCTCTGGAGTGAAATTTCCTCCTTTTTTCCCCAGTAAGATGTCATAGAACATGATACTCTTGATGGGGCACCAAATATTAACTTTCCTATGAAAATCAGGAAATGATAGAATAATTGGATTCAGCAACATCTATCAATTTGAGCTTCATTAATTTGGAATTTATGATAATTTATAAAAGAATTTCACCAAAAAAGGGACAGGTGGGTGGCTCAGTCAATTAAGGGTCTTCCTTCAGCGCAGGTCATGATCCTGGGGTCCTGGGATGGAGCCCGGCATTGGGGTCCCTGCTCAGTGGGGAGCCTGCTTCGCCCTCTCCCTCTGCCCCTCCCCTGCTCATGCTCCCACTCGGTTCCCCCCTCTCTCTCAAATGAATAAATAAAGAATCTTTAAAAAAAAAGAATTTCACCAAAATAATGTGTTAAATTCAGTTAATCAGAGGATCGCGGATGTTTTAGGCTGAAATGGACCTCAAAAAATTATCCAGGGCTTCAATCTGCTGTAACACCCCTATTGATTATTCATAGAGCCAGCTTTGGATAACGCCCCTGATGTGCGCTGTGGAAGCATGTGCTTCCTATGCTAAGAACATTTTAAAAAGCAATTTACCAGCCTTCACATGCTAATTACAAATTAGTTTCATCTACTCATTAAAACAGGGCAGGGCAGCATGCCTTCTACTTGGCAACACTTATTTAATCTAGTTGTATTTTATGGTAACAAAATTGCTCAGGGAAGACATAATTTATAATCCATACTTTTCACTAATTTAGCTCAACCCTAAGCAATTAATTTTTTATTAGTAAGGTATTACCATATTAAGAAGAAATAAAAAAATATAAGGACTAACTTTAAAAGGTGTTATGCTTAGAATCCACGGGGATACAGTTAATTGGTTCAGAGATGATTCTGCAGCAACAATTTGTGCTTCAGAGAAAGATGAAAGCTGGTTTTGCTCTCATTTGTGGGAGTTACGGGCTGAGTCACAGCATGGGCCAGGCACGGTGTCACATCTAGGATGATCCTCACACTGTCACTTACGGGAAGAGAAAAGGCCATTGCATTTGGAGACTGGAGTTCTTCACTTCGAGGGGCCTTTATAGAAATAGAATTGACTGGAGCCAAATTCTTGTGTGGATTATTAGCTGTATATAGCTTCTAGTGGAGAGTTTGGAAATTAAGACTTTTTGATAACATGGGCGCCTGGGTGGCTCAGTGGGTTAAAGCCTCTGCCTTCGGCTCAGGTCATGATCTCAGGGTCCTGGGATCGAGGCCCGCATCGGGCTCCCTGCTCAGCAGGGAGCCTGCTTCTCCCTCTCCCTCTGCCTGCCTTTCAGCCTACTTGTGATCTTTCTCTCTCTCTCTGTCAAATAAATAAATAAAAATCTTAAAAAAAAGACTTTTTGATAACATTAAGGAGATGGCAGCTTTTATTTAGATAGATTTTACTTATTTATTTTTTAAAAGACAATTTATTTGACACAGAGAGAGAGAGAGAGAGCAGCAGAGGGAGAGGGAGAGGCAGATGCCCCACTGAGTAGGGAGCCCGATGTGGGGCTCAATCCCAGCACCCCAGGTCCATGATCTGAGCTGATGGCAGATGCTTAACCGACTGAGCCCCCCAAGCACCTCTGATAGATTTTTTATGCAAGCCTATTTATGTACGCAGGTGTGTGTGTGTGTGTGTGTGTGTGTGTGTGTGTGTATGACACAAGGCATGAGGAGGTCAGACAGTCATGCCCTTGGATAATTCCAGGCAGGCTTGGGTATTATATGGCATGGGGAACACTCGAGCACTTTGCAAGCAGAATGTCACTATTAGTGCTCAAAGGGTGTGAAACCTGCCCCCCTGCTGTGGAAGCTCACAGAATGTAGAAGCGTTGCAGCTGCTTACAAATGGCGGGTGGAGGGGGCAGGTTGGGGGAGTGGGTAGTCAGCTCAGGTTGGAGAGACAGGGAGCTGCAGCAAAACACTGCAGGTATTTTCAGAATGTGTTGGAAGGAATCAGTTTTCTCTAGCAAGAAATTATTTAACCCTTAGGACCCAGCATTTAAAGGCTAGGCTGGAAGGAAGTGTGTAGCGAAGCCTAAGGCTTATCCATAAGGGATCTGAAGCAAGAAATGGGCATTCCTGTGTCCAGGGCGTGGGGACCCAGGGCGCAGGGCTGTTCTGTAGCCTCGTTAGCTGCAACAGCTCTTCAAAGCCTGCCAACCACCTGCCTTGGGCTCACTGTGGAGCTCCTGCTCATTAAAAATGCTAATTCCTTAGCCCCACTTCAGGTTTGCTGAATCAGGAATACGTATTTTTAACAAGCTTCTGCAGTGATTCTCAGTCACACCGAAGATGGAGAATCAGGTCTTCTGGGAGGAACTGAGTAAGTACTGGTTTAGTATCTGTCTCCTCTCTAGAATACATGTCCCATGGGGATGCAGGCCCGTGTCTTGTCCTGGCACCTACTTTAGTCCATCAACCGTGAATGAATGAATGAAACTACAAACTGATGCCACAACCCACAATTATCATTTATAGACCTTTTTCTTTTTGGTGGTAGAGCCAACAGATTCTAGTTCTTATTTCAGAAGAGGACTATATATATACATGCACATATATAATGGGTTACATATATATGTGTATATATAATGTGTACACACACACACACACAATTTAAATCTTGCTTTTAAAAACTTCGAGGCATTGTTGTACACAGGTGTCTCGAGTAGGTGGATTCTTCCTGATTATTACGGTAAAGATTTTGGCACTCAGAGAGGAGAGTGCCAGGTGCGTGTAGCATCCCTTACAGAATTCTTCCTTAATTAAGTTTGTTTCTGTCTCTGCTGTATTTTACACACCTAGTCAGGGAGGTATCGCAAGGAAACAGGTATGGACTTACATCTAAAACCCAGAGGAAAGAGTTCAAAGACAGAGCACATCACATGGTGCTGGTCTGAACATCTTTCAACTCCCTCCCTGTTACATAACCTACGGATACAGCGGGGCTGCAACCCAACCTCAAGCCCTTCTTCCCCAGACAGAGGTTGTTTCATAAAACCCACTCAGGCCTTTCTTCTCAAGTTCTTCATAGACTTTTCACCAGAAAAAAGAAATCATTCATATCGAACAAAGGGCCTTGGATTCTTTAGATAGTTTCCATTATAAGTTTTTGGCACTGCTGTTACCCTGGACTCGAGTTACCTTTCTGATCCCCCTTCTTTCATCTGCTGAAAATGGATTATTTCCTTATTAGCCTGAAACCGTTACTGTTCACCGGGAGCCCTATGCATGAACAGTGCTAAGTCTGGACTATTGCTAGGGATCCATAGTCGCTCCGAAACTTTCCTTTAAAAAACAGGGTTTCCGGAGAGTGGGTTGGCATTGTGGATTCTGGAAAGGGTTATTATCACCAGGAAACACTCCAGACCTCTGTCTGGAGAAAGCTCACGTGTTAAGAAAGCCAACACATGTGGGGAAACCCCAGCAAAATATTTTCTGGGGAGCCCTGGGATTCTGCGGAGATCCCTCCGGGGGCCTGCCCCACTGGGGGTGCCTGGACCCCAGGGACATGTTGAAGAGCCCCAGGGGGTGGGTCTCCAAGTTCTCCAGATACTCTCCTTCAAACAGAATCCTTCTGCGTTGAGTTCTTTCACCATTGAAATTCTGCTTCTTAGCTCATTTGAAGAAAAGGACCCCATTCCTCAATATTGTAGAAATCACTTTTATGGATTATCTCAAATTTGAAACATTTTCCAGGATTTTTAACCAGGGTCTGTGTGTGTTAGTCGGACTTGTGTAACTGGGTGGGAAAAATTACACATTTATGTTCATTAATCTATAACAGAAATTTGTTATTTTTAGTAATTATGATTACAGGCAAGTCATAGTCATATTAACAAAACCCATGATTATGTCCCTAATAGAAATCACAGCGATTTTCACATGGCATTGCAGTTGCTGAACGTATCTCAAAACATTACTCACGTATACTATTATTTTGAAATTCTGGTAGTCATTAGTTCTCTGATAGAACTTCCTTTTCTTTTTTTAAAAGATTTTACTTATTTATTTGGGAGAGAGAGCGAGAGAGAGAGCGTGAGCACGAGTGGTGGGGAGGGGTAGAAGGAGAGAGAAAAGCAGACGCCCTGCTGAGTGGGGACCCCCCCCCCAATGCGGAGCTTAATTCCGGGACCTGGAAATCAGATGTTTAACCAACTGAGCCACCCAGGCACCCCTGGAAATTCCTTCTTGATGCATTAATAAAGAAGCACTTACATTACCAGAGCACAGTGTTTTAAATATTCTGATAACTAGATGTCAGTATTATTAGTATCTCTGGGAGTATTCGATGCATTTTCTTTTATGCATTAAAGAAAATCATTCTGACAAGAATTTCATGGGCTTCACCAGACTGTTTTGTTGGGTTCACAGCACCAAAAAGGTTAAGAACCCCTGAAAGCAAGTCGGTATCTGCATCCTGTGCTTGTAGTAGCTAATGCATTATAGTAAGTAGTGAAAAGTGTCCTAGACTTGAAATCACAAGGGCCAGGTTTGAGTCCCAGCTCTGACACTTGTCAGCAAAAAGGCAAGGTGTGAGCTCCTTGTCTTTATAGAGAAATAATAGCTCCCCTGTGTGGTTATCGGGAGGGTTAAGTAAATGGCATAGGCTCCCCCAATCTATGGTCTCCCCAACTCTTTTATTTTATTACAAACAGGCATGCATATTCCTTCTGAAATAATATCCTGATGCTTCTACCCCATCCCTGCCTACAGGATTTCAGCCAGCACTGCATAAGGGGCCCTAACCCACTTGGCCTCAGCTCCCTCCAAGACAGCGTTGGCCACAAAGAGCTTTTTGCCACTTCTTCGCTTCTTCCTCCATTTGCTTCCTTTAGACCTTTTGCCCATGCTTTGCTTGTGCCTGTAAAGCCTGTTCCATCTTGTCCATCTAGAAGCCCCCTGCTCAAGTCTTGATGCCTCTCCACAGCCTTCCCTGCTTCTCAAGGCAGGGTCCCCCCCCTCCCCCCGCCGCCGCCCACGTGCTCCCAAGGACTTGCTCTATTCCTCTATGAAAACATTCACACATGTTATATTAATTTGTTTGTTCCATGTTTGGTTCTGTCATTCTCCATTATATTATGACTTTTTCCAAGCTTGGGATAGGGAATTGTGTTAGGAAGGAAGGCTGTGTACCTTGAAAAAACATGTTGATATTATAATTGCATTGATTTGGTTTTAACCGTGATAATTCTTGCATTTTGAAATTCCCACCAGAGAGGACTTGAGATTTTCACATGAATCCAAAGGTGACATTTACAAAAAGTGGAGAGCATTTGTCTACCGAGGGAAATGGAGTAAAAAAAAAAGAAAGAAAAAATCAAGAATGACAATATGTGGGATGAGAGTTCTGGGGAGGCACAGAGGAGGGAACTTAGCCAGGGATGAGACCAGATTCCTTGATAAGTTCCGGTTTATTTTCACCTCTTGAAAGAAACTTGCAATAAAACCCTTACCTCCCTACTTCCCTGTCAATTCCAGTTTCCAAGGAAAGTATGAGGCTCCCAGGCTCAAGAACAAGGTAGCAGAGAGTCTTCTCTCCTGCCCTGCTCTTGGTTTCCGGATCTTGGCTTGCAGAGGTGGTGTTCTGGCTAGAGAAGTCACTGGCTGGCAGGCTGTTCCCTCCATCTACCCAACTGTGGGTTCTGAAATCTCCACGGCTCGGAGCCGAGGGCCCATGGTGGGGGCGGGGGGCTTTGGGGAGCAAGCAAGCTGTGCTCCGGGGGCAGAAGGTGGGAGAAGTGACCCGCATGTGGTGAGCAGCTCTGCACACCTTCAGGAACCCAGTGACAAAAGTGTACGTTAGATATTCGTTACATTTTATAGTCGGAGGAACTGAAGCTCAAAAAAATGATTTTGCTCAAATTCCAGTGGTAGTGCTGGGGTTTGAACCCGTAATATGGGTTACCATGAGTCCACAACCCACATTCGGCCTCCCAGCAGACTGTGTTCTAGCCTCCCATCCTTGTTCACCCCACAGACCTCACTGATCCCGGCCACCCTGGTTTCCCACAAGGCTAAAAAACGGATGTTCGTTCATCTTCAGCTTTATGTTTTGGGTAAATTAAAAACAATAGAATGTATTTATAGTACGTTAATATCTTTTTAGTTTATAAAATGCCGTCACGTAATCATCTTCTTTGATGCCACACCTCCCCCTCCCGCCCCCCAGTTTATAAGCGACGAAGTTGAGGCACCAAGTGGTTAAGTGACTTGCCCAAGGGGGAGATTTGTTCCATCATAAAGATGGGCCTGAACTTTTTCTACTTTGCATTCTGACTTGAAAGGCAGAGAACATATGCTCCAGGGGGAGATCTCACTAACTTTCATGTCAGATCGTCCTCTTGCTAATTTAATCCTGTCATTCCTAGTTACATCCCTTTGGAAAACCACCACCAATCCTTTCTCTTTTGATATTTCCATGCTAAAAATACTCCCTGCACAGCCACCTCACTCACAAACCAGCAAGTCAGCACTCTCCCCAGCAGCGCGTCCTGCACGTCCTGCCGGCACCCCAACCCCCCGGGTCGCCTCAGCTTCCCTTCCGGTTGCATTTATTCAGAGCCTCCCCCCAGAGGAGCGAGCCAGGCGGGGGGCGGTCATCTCGTGGCCGTGGGCTCTCCTCGATCCTTTGTCCGTGTGGCCATGTCCCAATTAGAGTGAAGGGCTCCCCAAAGGGGGAGGATGATTTAAGGTTTGTAAATGCTGCCCTCCAAAACCCACTCGACCTCAGTGTTTCATGGCTAGCCTCTCTGAGGCCAGGGCTGGAACGTTCGGCTGTGAGGGTGTTTATATTTGTGGAGCTCTCTTGAACATTTGCTGCGGGTTTCAAACAGCTGCTCTGCCGAAGCTCTGGGGATAGGAAGATCATGAATATTCAGGTGAAGCCACCAGAATGAACAGCCGTTAATAGAATAAATGCCTAAACAGTTGTGTAAGGCTTATTAAGACCTATTGGGGCTGAGATAATAAATTCCCACTCTGACATGTTGCAACTACTGTCGCTTAAACACTTTGGACCACCTCTTCTGAACTGAAGGAAAAAATGATGTTAGTTCTCTGCGCGAACACAAAGAAACACCTGGAAGCCTTGGCAAGGGGACGAGATTTGGCAGAGATCTTTCCGTGTACCGGCGCATCCTCGGGAAAGTGATGTGCGATTCATTGTTCGTGTTGTCCAGGTTATCTCAGTCTGGCCGGAAGGGGCTCTGCTCTCGGCCTGGAGAAGATCTGTCCTGACGCCAGCCGGCTGCCTGGACATCGGCAGAGAGGCACCGGGAAGCCACGCGGCACTGAGCTCGGCCACCGGCGCTGTCCCCCCGACCCAGCCCCTGTGGCCTGGGGGCCTCTCCCTCCCTCGGCCCCTCTTTCCGTGCTGTTGGAAGAACCGAATATACACTACCAGGAGGCTCTTTCCCCTTCTGCTCCACAAATCCTAGCGGGAACGCGACGCAAAGATTGCAAATGTAAGAGTGACCTTTCCAAGTGGCAACACCTGGTGTGTGCAAACGGTCACGGCCGCCTGGGTTTGAGATGCGCGTGCCGTAAACATGGGGACGTGGGAGAGAGCCGAGAGAAGCCGTTTTCTCCTGTGGACGATAGCTGTCATGTTGCGTTAGACGGAGGCAAAGTGCTCCGTTCTGGCACCCCGAGTCACCAGGCATTAGCCAAGGGGAAACAGAAGAACTCGCTCAGGTTCGCACCTAGAGGCAGACTCAGTAATATTTGATCAGAAACCTGCTGTCAATTTGGATCAAGGGCATTTGACTTCAAATAAAGGCGACTAACTTAATTAAGGAAGCTCGTGCTCGTAGGGCCACATTTGTTTCTCTGAAACTGTCAGGGAGAGCCCGTAACACGCTGGTCCTGTTCACTCACTTTCCCCACCTCTGAAGACATGCTGGGGTCCTGCGGAAAACTCTGAATCATCAGGATCTGTGGGAAAAGCGCTGCAAAGAAATGCGTATTTCCCAGTGTGGCTTGGTAGGAGCAGCCCCTTGTAGGGTGATGGAGATCTGAGATTGGGTCTGGGGGACCCGAGGCAGGTTATCTCACTTCTCTGACACAGAGAGGCCTCAGCTGTGACACAGGTGTCACTCTGGCTCTTCACGAGTGTATCTGAGGATTAAAAGCATGTAACCTGGTAAAGATACCAGACCATGGTAGTTGCTCAATTAGCATTGTTTATTCTTTCATCCCACAAGCACTCGTGAGTTTGTTTACTTCCCTTTCTCCCCATCCCTCCTACAGATGACTTGAAAAGGGTTAGGGTTAGGAAATCCCCTGGCAAAGCAGAGGTTAGATTCTTTCCTAGACAGTTTCAGATGTCTCTGTGCCTTTAACATACTGGATCGCTCAGCACATTGCATAAAAGCCAGGCATACAGATGGGGGGAAAGCCATGGGCTCCTCTCCTTCAGCCCTCCACACTCTCCTCTCCAGCAATTGTGGCTGACCTTGTCCTCAGTACAAGAACCCAATCTGTTCTGGAACCTTTGGTGTCATGGTCAAAGTTCCAGAGGAAGAACAGATGGAATAAATTAATTAGTCTAAGCATGCTTAAACTAGAGGGACATTTCTTTATCAAGAGTGGCCAAAGGGGAGGGGGACCATGCAAGGGACAAGGAAGCAGGGCTACCTGAGGGCTAGGATTGGACATCAGACTGTATTTTGAATAAAGACGTATAGTGTTTATTTCCATTAACAAAGAAGTCAGGAGGGGATCTGATAGTCATCGTTTTTCCAGAGACAGGTTAGAGAGTGACCCTGCAAATCTGTCCGAATGGCAAAACTCTTGCAGAAGAGCGGGGAGGAAGCCTTTCCTTTCGTGTGTTCTCAGTACAGCTAAGACAGTCATTTGTCCGCAATGATGCCTCCTGGCAGGAGTTTGGATGGGTTTGGTACATGAGTTTAGGAAGTTGCTGGCAAAGGCTGTTTGCCTGGCCAACAGCAGGGTCTTGGCTGACTTGAGACCAGATCATTGTACCATTTCTCTTGCTCCTGCTTTTCCCTCCCCTATCATGGGCTAATCGTCATCTCATCAGCTCCCTCCCTCCCCTACTTGGCACCCCTCAATATTGACCATCACTCCCTGGGCTCTGATTGAAGAGTCCCACTCAAGGAGAGAGATCTCTGAGAATTCCGTTATTCTCATCACAAAATAGGTGTGCTCTCTGGGCAAGCCTGTGATGAGCAGGAGACCCTCTGGGGCCCTGACTGTGGATTCGACTTGTTAACCCTTCCTGCCCTCCTGGCCCAGATCTCCTTGTCACATGAAGCTACTCTACCATTTCTCTTTCCCTCTGAACCTGAACAAACAGTAAACAACACATGCTTTTCATTCTAATTCTGGAAAAGACGAGCTGTTTCCAGCGAAAACCCATGCCAAGTAGAGTCCCTCTTTTTCCAAGAGGTTTTGGGAGTGAGTGATTTTATTTTCATCCAACGGATAGGGGGAAAGATGCAAAATGGAGGTTGCTTCATAGATAATCGATGCAGGACAGGCCTGAGAGATGATTAAGCCCAACCTGCCAGTGCAGGTGAGGAAACCGGGAGCCCGGAGGTTAATGACCGCCCCAGTGTTTGGGAAGTTGCAGGAGAACTGAGGCAGCCCTTGGAACTAACACTAAGGATATATTACACTTACTGAGGACTTTGTTTTAGGTGCAGACATGGTCTCATTACTCCCCCACAGCCCTCTCTTACTCAGCTGAGGAAACAGGGCTTGGGACAGTCAGGGAGCCTACCCTAGGTCACATGGACAGTGAGTGGCAGACTGAGGACTCGCTCTTGGGTCAGTGTGGTTCCAAAACTGATGCTTTGACATCTTAGACCATTTCCCACTGCTCCCCCAACCCCCGGAAGGGGAGTCCCTGAGTCCAGAGGGGAACTGGGGTGTCCGTGCTCTCTAGTGGCACCAACTGGATCCAACTTCCCTCATGAAGTTGTCCGGGCAGAGCCCGTGAAAGTCAAAGAAGTAGGGCTGCTGATATGTGTTGAACTTGAGCGAGTGAGCCTAAGCTACTTGCTTCCTCTCTCGCTATCTTTGACTCAAAAATCCTTGTTTTTTGCCGTCGTGGTTAGAGGTGATTTTAAATATGTTCCAGATGTGACCAGAGGCTGGTGAGCAGGTCTCCGGGCATGAGGGAGCTGGGCCATGTGTGCACTAGCACCCAGGGCTGGCTCAGGAAGCGGGTCTATCAGCTGAAAAGGTAATAAGTTTCCTTTTGCCTCTGGCCAGAGGAAACACAGGGTAGGAGGGGGAGGGCCACAGCTGGCCTGAGCTGGGCGGCTGGGAGGAGAGGGCAGCTGCCAAAGGAAAGCAGCCCACTGTTTCTGTTTTTGTCCAATGTGCAGGGGATGTGTGGTTTTTGGAGTCAGATAGACTTGGGTCTGGACTTTAGCAGCTGTAGCTGGCAAGTGGCATAATTCCCCTAAGCCTCAGTATACTCATCTGTAAAATGGGGATCGATACCTGCCTTACACGGCTGTTTTGAGACTTGGGGGGACCATATGCAAAGAATCCGAGACAGAAATCTTTGGATAGTATGTGTTTATTTGGGGGCAGGAACAATAATTAAATCAATAGTTCTTAGAATTTTTCTCCAACTCTGTCTCTTTTCCTGCTCAAAAGTTCCTGAATTTTTAAAGAGAGTGGATCCCAAGGAATGTTTCCAGGTTTCCCGAGTGGGGCTGGTGGATGGAGATGCCGACTGCTCTACAAAGAGAAGAGCTACAGGGTGTGGCAGGGGTGGCCACGGGAAGGGAAGAGTCTAGAGAAGGCGCAGGGAGAAGGAGGAGGGGTAGCTGGAACTAGAGGGAAAGGCACTTCCACTTCAGGGAACAGAGAGATTTCCAAGGATAAGTTAGAGGAGGTTCTGCTCTGTGATGATGAAACATAAACCTCCCACTCCATGTCCATTAAGAAGCCTTTGGTAAAAACCTGTTATTTTTGGAGTATGGTTTGTGATACCCATTGATAAGAGGCTCCAAGATAAGTGGCTCAAAATAGCTCAGTTACATTCAAATTACTTTCCAGGCTCTGTACCCGGCCGGATTACTCTGTATTCTGTGCGTATTGGCCCGTGTGACTCACGGGAGTGGACATCAGCTGGCACACCAGATTGAGTTGCTTTCAGGGGGATTCAATTGGTGATGGTATGGATGGGTGAAAGCCCTGAAGTTTGATCAGGGGGCTCTCAGATCTGAAGCCTTGGAAGCATTTCAAGAAAAGGGCAACATTTTTAAAGTGTCTTTCTCAGCAGTACATGTAGGGTTGGGGAATGTCAAGAAGGAAGAATTCAGGGGACTATTTTAGTCCTATGGTATGTGACAGATGGAAGTCCCAGTTGTCTGACAGTAACAATAATCAATGGACTCTGTTCTCTGGGTGTCTTGGAAGGAGGTCTGCGCAGGGTGGGGAGTGGACAGAGAGAGCCCAAGCCAGGCCTCCTGACGCCAAGCAGTCTTTCTGACTCTCAGGTCCCTCTCCCCTAGAGGGGAGTCAATCATGGTCAACTCCAGGGCCCCAGAACGTCTACTAAGCTCTCACGATGGTACCTTGTACACCGTGAAATGCTGTACAAATATACAGTATGACACAAATATGACAGTGCTTGCCTCCATCTTGGCTCTGATCCTTCTTCCCTCAGTGACTTTGGGCATCTTGTATGACCTCTCTGAGCCTCAGCTTCTCTGGAAGGAAAGCAGGGGCAGCAATAGTGACTTGGCTGGGTGGTTGTGAGGGTCTGAAGTGTAACATTGGCAAGTGTTTCATAAAGGGTACAGTGCTATCAGTGTAAAGGCCTATTGTAACTGCTTTTACTGCTTATGCATTTTAGTATTGATCTCATGTAGATTGAAGGAAAAAAATGGAGCCCTTATATTAAACACCACAGAGGGCATAGAGTTTTTAATGCCCTGTAACACTCATTTCCAGTAAGAGGAAGACTGTAAGCCTTTCTGAAATGAAACACTCTTCCAAACCATTTTATTTGAACTTAATTTTACTATGCGGCTAGCGTGGGCAGAGTTCTGTGGGTAATACATGACTCACCCCTCAAGCTTTTCCAACAACAGTGAAAAGTTACAGCTATTTGATTTCCCCAATAAAGAGTTATTAGCAGTAATAATTCCAGAGAATATTAGGTTAGGTGCTGTGGTCCCTGTGCTGAGGGAGGCTTGAGTAGAGTAAATACTTCATGATAACTCACCAGCTAAACAGAACAGATGCAGAGCCCTGGGGCTCCAGACCCCGAGTCTGGCTGCCTCACTGAGTCTGCCCACTAGCCTCTGGCCTGGGCATCTCAGCTTGGGTGCAATAGACCTGAACATATACAGCCTGATGATCAGAAGACCCCGCAGATCCCGAAGCACAACATACCCCAAACCAAAGGAAGCATCTCTTCCTCACACTTGCTCCTCCTGGTTGATTGCTTGTCTGCTTAGTGACACCACCATCTCCCTGGTCCCAGAGATTCGAGACACTAGCATCTCAACTGATAGTACCCTCTCACTTTCCAAGGCCAATCAGGACTGGACTATGGCCAGCCAGGCATGACCTTGCTGACTTTGGCATTTGTCATGACTTCTCCATTATGGTGCTCACTGTCCCATTTCGGGCCCCTATTCTCAGGCAGACTGTGGAAGTTTTGCTTGTCTTTGCTAAGCCCATCTGGATCTGCTTGTTCTGGCTACCACTGCTGTGTCCTTCCATGTGATCCACTCTCCACTCATCTGCCATTCAGATCTTCTGAAAACACAGGTCTGAACATCCCACTACCCTGCTCGTAAGCCTTCTATGGCTCCCTACTGCCTATAGAATCATGTTTAAATTCCTTGGCCTGGCATTCTAGGCCCTCCACTATCTGGCCTTTTTTGATCATTCCCTGAACGCTGTTCCTCAGCTATGCTCAATTACTTGCTGTTTCTTAGACACACTTTGGTTTCTCTCTTTCATTCCTTTGTTCATGCAGTTTTCTCCACATGTCCGATCTCTGCCCATCCTCCCAGGACATCTAAAAGGGGCACCTCTTCCAGGAGTCATCCCTTAGTTGGAGGTAAATGCCTTTTTAACCTGTATGTCTACAGAGCTTTGTGCATCTTGTGTCAGCTCTTACTATGTTTGCTCTACCATGAAATATAAGTGTCACAGATGGGGGCAGCACAAGTGATACTTTGTCAGAGAGGTCACCTCTGAGCTCTTCTTTAAAGTATATTATCCAAAATTATCCAGTCCCTTCTGCAATCCTCAGTTTGTTTCCCAGAGTCAAGAGTCTCTCATGGTTTGTCTCCCTCTCTGATTTCTATGCATTCTGTTTTCCCTCCCTTCCCCTATGGTCCCCTGCACTATTCCTTATATTACTATTCCATATATTCCTCATACGAGTGAAATCATATGATCATTGTGTTTCTTTGATTGACTTATTTCACCTAGCATAACCCCCTCTAGTTCCCCATGTCAATGTAAATGGTAGGTATTCACCCTTTCTGATGGTTGAGTAATATTGCATTCTAGGCACAAACCACATCTTCTTTATCCATTCGTCTGTTGAAGGGCATCTCTGCTCCTTCCATAGTTTGGCTATTGTGGACATTGCTGCTATGGACATTGGGGTGCATGTGCCCCTCCTTTTCACTACATCTGTATCATTGGGGTAAGTACCCAGTGGTGCTATGTGCCCCTCCTTTTCACTATATCTGTATCATTGGGGTAAGTACCCAGTGGTGCTATTGCTGGGTTGTAGTATAGCTCTTTTTTAACTTCTGTGGAACCTACTATGCTCTTTCATAGAATCTCTTTCTTTTCCTATGCAACATTTAAAGTTTTATACTTGCGTGTATGCTTATTGCTTAATATCTGCCTCTCCTATTGCACTGCAAACCCCTTCTGGGTGGGGATCATGGCACTTTGTTTATGTCTATCAGCAGGGTTTACCCAACGTGCTTGGCTCATAGCACATGTGAAATAAACAATCGTTAAGCAAGTAGACAAATGAATGAAGTGTCTGCAACCCTACCTAGATGGTCAACTCCTTGATGATATCTTTGCATTTCACCATTCCATCTGTCACAGTCTTGCTGGGAGGTGCCCGACAATAGCGGAATTGGATTTTAATTTTAGGTCTTCATTTCTTTCTGTTGATTGAGGAAACTGCTGTGGCTGACTTGTTGGCCTTTGGATTTGCCCGTGAAAGAAAAGTGATGGGAAAGTATGCAATTAGATAGTCTTTGCTTGCATTCTAGCAGATTTCCACATAGGAGGCCCCCAACATGCTGCCTGATAAAAAAGTCTTCTCATGGTAAAGCAGATCAACAAAGTAGATGTGAGCAACAGAAAGATAATTAACAAATTTCTGACACAAGTCTGTTCATACTGTTACTGTCGAGGGTAATCATGTTGGTTTAAGGGAGACCTTTTGCCTTGATTCTAAGAGTTCACACATGAAAATGTCTTTAGGCATGGATTCTGGCTGTGAAATGAACATGTGCAGAAATTAATATATGTATTCAAATCATGGATGACCTATAGCTTTAATGAGCACAGGACATAATTTATTTGTGAATTAATTGATTAGACAAATTGTCCACCCATTCACCTATTTGTTTTCTATTTTGTTCTTTCATTTTTCATTCACTCATTTGTTTGCTCACTTGACGAGTATCAGAGTGGTAATTGTGGGCTTAGTAGAGTGAGGACTGTAAGCAAAATACAACACTTACAGGTACCTGTCCTTGATGAGAGCTTAGTGTCCCTACAGGGACCACAAAAGGCTTCCTGGAGAAGTACATATGAAAAACATGATTTTTCCCTTTGATGAATAATGGGGAAATGGGATTTTCTTTCAGTGATTTTATGTTGCCCCTCTTTGTTGGGGCCACTTGGTCATTAACCCTATTGTGTGTTTATGCGTGTGTATAAGCCATGTATATGAGTTCGTATACATTTCTGTATGTGTGCATACATATATGGTGAACTAGGCAGGCCTAAAATCTGGTTGTGAAAGAGAAATGGAGGAAATTAAAATTTACTAGCCTGGGTTGTTCAATCTTCTCTGCCCCCTAATGAGTATCTAGGGCTTTGAGTAAAGCCCAGTGCCTTCAATCATGATCTCTGTTATCTCTTTTCTTTTTCATTTAATTTTCAAAGTTTTATTTACTAGATACATGTAATTAATATACCAAGAAGCAATCAACATACCAACTAGCTGTGGGCATTGCTGTCTATGCAAACAATCCCCGCAGATACACAAAAATCTACCAGTAACCAGGTGAAGAGAGTTAGCACATGCTAAAGTCTTTAAACTTGCAAGCAGGATCTCCTGGAACCTTTGGCCCAGATCACAGAGGTCGTGAGCAGATCCTGAATGTGATCGTAGGTATGTCTGAAATATTTCAGGCCCATCAAATAGTGTATAAAATGGCAAACTGAACACACATGTGCCCACCATCAGCATGAGAATAAAACACCATAACCATACCAGAAGGCCTCTGCTTACCCCTTCTTTAACTGCATTCCTCCTGCCCTCACCACACCCCCTGTCTCCACCGCCCCTTCAGGTAATCACTCTTCTGGATTTGGGTGATTACCGCCAGCCTGCCATCATTTTCCGAAGGCCATAGGGTGTAATTTGGTTTGAATGAACTTTAGATTCAGTTACTCAGCAAGGAGAATTTCCACTTCTTTCAGATATTCTGCCTTGGATTATCACCAAGTTCCTTTTTTATTAGTTGATCTGACCCTCTGCAGATAATTTAAACGAGTCTGGGGTATTTAAGTAGGTGGTTTCAACTTGAGGATGTTGTTCCACAGAGACCACGGTCAAGCTTCCCATTAATTCAGTTCACTTATTGTGAATAGCAATAAAGATTGGGAGGAACCAGGGTGATTTAAAAGTTGAAAACTGGGTTATCAATCTTGGGGAAAGGCTAATGAAGAGAAATTTGGGGAGTGTAATTGCCATCCCACTATTTTAGGGACTCATTCTACTCCATACTCCTGACACCTAATTGGTCATCAAGTGTTCCCAATTCCACTTCTTAAATATCTCTCAACTCTGTGCCTCCCTCTTTGACACATACACAGCGCCTTTGTGTATTGACGTTCTTATCACTCTGGCCTGTTCCGTCGGAAAAAATTCTTCTTAACTCACTCTATGATTCTTCTCTCCCCTCTCTAATTCCATTCCTTTCACCGAACCCAGAGAGATCTTCCTAAAACACAAATCAGAGTAGTTTACTCCATTTTTGGGGGCATATTTCAGTGGCTCCCCATGGCCTTCAGGATAAAAATCTAGTCTTTGGGGCACCTGGGTGGCTCAGTGGGTTAAAGCCTCTGCCTTTGGCTTGGGTCATGATCTCAGGATCCTGGGATTGAGCCCTGAATAGGGCTCCCTGCTCAGCAGGGAGCCAGCCTGCTTCCTCCTCTCTCTCTGCCTACTTGTGATCTCTCTCTCTCTCTCTCTGTGTCAAATAAATAAATAAAATCTTTAAAAAAAAATCTAGTCTTCACTCTTAGGGTCCCTGCCTACCTCTCTGTGCTTCATCCCTCCATCTGCGCCCCCCCCCCATTGCTTCAGTCATCGTGAGTTCCTTTTAGTCTTCTTCTCTCATGTAGATGTGCCTGTGCCTGCTGTGAACTACTTGTCCTTCAAGGCTTAGGTCTACTCTCATTTCTTCTGGGATCCTCTCCTCGCTCGCCCCTTTCTAAGTTCTTAGAACATCTGCAGACTCTTCCCTCTTTGCACTCAATTAACTGTCTTATAAGGTTTAACTTGTCTGTCTCTCACTTTGGATTAGTCTCCTTGGAAGGGTGGAGGACTAGTGTTTACTCCCACCATGCCTGGTCTAATCCATGTCTGTGAAATGGATGCATATATGTGTGCATGAAATGAGAGGAGAAGAACTGAGGATAATCCCCCCCTCCAGTGTAAGCTCCTATCAGGGTTTTGGACTGTTTCATTCTTTGATGGAGCCTCTGCACTAAGAACCATGCATGGCACATAACTGGCACTCAATAAACAGCTGATGAGAAAATGAACCAAGATAAGAATTTTTCTCTGTGGGCGTCTGGGTGGCTCAGTGGGTTAAAGCCTCTGCTTTCAGCTCAGGTCATGATCTCAGGGTCCTGGGATCTAGGCCCGCATCGGGCTCTCTGCTCAGCGGGGAGCCTGCTTCCTCCTCTCCCTGTCTCTCTGCCTACCTCTCTGCCTACTTGTAATCTCTCTCTCTGTGTCAAATAAATAAATAAAATCTTTAAAAAAAAAAAAAGAGGGCAATAAACAATACAAAGAAGGAAACAAGGAAATGAGAAAAGAATGCTCTGATCAGAGAAATGAGATAACATTTTTTTCTCTGTGACTCCGAAAGGCAGAAGTTTGAGAGTGGGTAGAAATTCCAGGGAGATTATCTGAGAGACCCACTATAGCCCTGTGACTAACCAGGAGGAGGCTCAGTCCTGTGCCAGCCTTAAACAGAAGTCAGGTTTGGCAGCATGGTTGGTATTCCCTTTTCACTGGGTAAATAGTTTTCACCACACAGTCTGTAGACCCCCTGGGAAGCCCCTACACAAGTCTTCTGGCGTGTATAGTAATATTTCAGGTCACTGGCTGAGGCAGAATTTTGGGGGTGGATCCTGGAATCTGCATTTTCACCTGCTTTCTACTTCCTGTGGACTCCAGGAAGGTTCAACAGTGGCATGAGCTATTCTAGACGGGCAGTGAAGATTCCATCACTGTGGGAGATCTAGAAGAGGTTGAGTCATCTAGGTTGGGTAACACTAGGCATGTGTCTGACTTTCCCACCGCATCCCCTAAATAATGCTTGTAATAGCACACAGTGTAGGCCCTTGGTACAATTTCCTGAAAAGAAAATGAATGGGTTCAAAGACTTGTTTAAACAAAACTAAATAAGCACATGTGAGTAATGTTAAATGTTCATTCTTTATAAACTTAGGAAAGACAGAATAATTTATATGAACCAACAGCTAGATCTGATTATGTTTTTTGGATTTGGGAATGCCTTTTATATTCACAAATAACACCACAGATATGAAATCATTAAATTTCTCCTCTAACATTTCTTTTTAAAGTCCCGTTTTTTTTTTTGCATTACATTTGCATTACAAATTTCCAATAAGGAGGAATCTTTAAAGTTCACTTGAAGTTGACCTGGAAAAAGGAAAATGGGGCTTGAAATTGAGGAACCACAGTTATAAAAACCTTAATCAATTTGCAAAACACTTGCCAGGAAAGAGGAAGTAAAGATACATAAATATGGCACACAAAACATAAACAATTTATTTCATTTGGCAGAAGATACCTTTAGGGAGAGTAATGGAGGGGTTGTTCCTCTCTGTTTGTCATGTATTGTCTTTAGCACTTACAAAGCATTGGCACGTTTAAGGCACAGTTCCTATCACCTTGACACTCTCCTGCCTGGGATTTTCCTTTCCAATCAATAGGAATATCAGCAGCAGAAAGAACAAAGAGACCCTTGTCAGGCTGGGAATGCTTTTTCAAAACGAACGGGGAGAAATTCCCTACTCTCATGTTTGCAATTTTCAGTAGGTGACTGTGAATCCTTCTGAGGATGTATTTTTTGACCTAGTAAGCCAATAACCATTTTTACCCTTCTTGTTTTAATCCATTTTAATATCTGTATTTTCTCTTGATTTGGATGTGCAAAGGAGGTGATGAAAATGCTGTCATGGTCATTTGGTCTTCAGGATATAGCTAGCCTGAGGTATTGCTGAATAGTAGTACCTCCTTGCACCCCATTTCTTTCCCTTAATGGGAAGAACCCTCTGTAGAGTAGATTGAATGGTGACCCCTTCAAAATATATATCTGTTTAGAACCTGTGTATGTGATTTTATTTGGGAAAAGGGTTTTTGCAGTTGTAATGAAGTTAAGGATCTCAAGATTAGATAACCCAGGAAAGCCAATGACAAGCGTCTTTGGAAGAGGAGGAGACAGACACAGGGGAGAGGTGATGTGAAGATGGAAGATTCAAGAAATGTGTCTATTAGCCAAGGAAAATCAGGGTTGTTGGCAGCCACCAGAAGCTAGAAGAGAGACATAGGGCTCTTTCTCCTTTAGAGCCCCTAGACTTGCAGATACCTTGATTTTTAGACTTCTAGCCTATGAGAGAATACATTTCTGTGGTTTGAAGCCACCCAGTTTGTGGACAAACTGTACACTAGGACACATAGGACACTATGGCTTTGTTATGGCCATCCCAGGAAACACTATGCTTTGGACCCTGTTTCTCCAGCTTGCTGCCACCCCAGTCTGCTAAAAGGCCAAACTTCTCCTGAAGCAGAAGGCCTCCTGCTCTAATGTTCTGAGGGATCTTATTCCACAGTCTGTGTTGGGCAACTAGACTTCGAGAACAACAATGAGCATCCTGGAGTGGAGAAAATGGAGAAACAGCTGAACATTTGATGGTCATTTATTATTTGTCAGGTGTTGTGCTAAGAGATTTACATGCATTTCTTTTCAATGTTTACAGGAGATCTCTGAAGTCAGTTCTATTATTTTCTTCAGTTTTGTAAATGAGGAAACAGAGGCTCAGAGGATTTACCTAGAACATGTTCAGCCAATTACAGTGTTGAGAGGAGGGCTGAGCTTTGAATCTGGGTCAGCCTCACTCCAAAGTCTTTTCTCCAAATTATTCAGAATTTCAGGGAAAACAGCCCTTTGAGGGAGAGGGCCATGCTAAGAAGAACTTTAATGTTCATGAAAGCATTTCTGGAGATCTGTGTAACTTATTAGATCTTAGAAATCACTCTACTGGAGAAGGGGCTAGTGGACTAACTTGCTCAGGATGAGTGACTCAAATCTGACTAATTAATTAATTAGTTAATTAATTAAGATTTTATTTATTTATGTGTTTGAGAGAGAGACCATAAGCAGGGGAAACATCAGGCAGAGGGAGAAGCAGATTCCCCACTGAGCAGGGAGCCCAATGTGGGGCTCAATCCCAGGACTGCGGGAACATGACCTGAGTGGAAGGCAGATGCTTAACTGACTGAACCACCCAGGCATCCTTCAAATCTGATTTTTAAAAAAAGATTTATTTACTTATTTTAGAGACAAAGAGAGAAAGAAAGAGTGCCTGCAAGCAGGGGTAGGGGCAGAGGGAGAGAGAGAGAGAATCTCAAGCAGACTACACTGACCATGGAGCTGGGACCCTGCTGTGGGGCTTGACACAGGGCTTGATCTGTGTCAATGTTTACAGGAGATCTCTGAAGTCAGTTCTATTATTGAGAACTGACCTGAGATCACGACCTGAGCTGAAACCAAGAGTCGCATGCTTTACCGATTGAACTACCCACGCACTCTTCAAAGTTGATTTTTATTTAATTCCCTAAACAATGTTATAAAAAAATCGTTATTAACACTATTACAAGTTCCTTCAAGTCATGGGATATTGAGATTGCTCATGGTAGATGAAACACCAGTGTTAAATTTCAGAATCTATTTGGTTTATGAATCACTTTACACTGAAAAATATATCCTCACACTAGAAAAAAATGCCAGTGAATGACCCTCTTATCTCTGTGTAGGAAAGATTTCTTAAACTTAAAAGTAATGGGAAGAATCACAAAGGAAAGTTTAGATTAAATTTACATAAAAATTAACTAATATCTGTGTGTCAGAAGATACTTTAAACAAGATTAAAGAGCAAACAAACAACTAGAAAAAACATTGTGGCAAATAGAGAGACGTAACCACTTAAGTATATAAAGATGTCAAACATATTGAGTAGAGAAACAATATTATTCCCCAATAGACAAATGAAGCAAGGGGAGAGTGAGATGAATTATGGTGTGCCATGTGATAAGACAGTACGTAACCATCTAAACGATGTTTCGAAAGGGTATTCAGCAGCAGGACGATTCTCATTATAAAATGCTACATCCACAAAGCAAGCTATAAAATATGTTCTGTATAATAATGAAAGACAGTGTTCATTTGGTATTCCTCAAGCACCAAGCACAACACTGAGTACTTCCCATGCCTTTATCTCATGGAGTCCCCAAAACAACCTAACCGGGTATGTACTATTATCATTTCTATTTTTTTGTTTGAGGACACTATGGCTCAGAGGCTCAGAGAGGTTGAGCATTCAACAAATTCACAACATAGCAAGGATTTACATCCAGGTCTGTCTGTCTCCAAGTTGTAACTCTTTCTGTTTCTTATGGATCACTGAACTGTAAGTCACTTGGTGCTGGGATCATGCCTTTTTATCTTTGTACTTCTCATTGAAAGTTGCAAATAATTAATTTTGCTACATTGTGTGGAGAGTTACTTACTTATTGGTTAAGAGAATAGTTCTTACCATCAGACGGATCTGGGTGGCCTGAGACAATGAAACTGCTCCCAGCCTCAGTTTCCCCAACACAGTAAGTCTTGGTAGGGATTCACTGAATTCGTATGCTTGGGGGCTCAGCGTGGTGCCAAGGACATAGAATGTATTCTAAGAATAGCAAGTGACACTGAATTGAATTGTGTCACACCTCTTTGTATAATAAAGAAAAGTATGCACCACCTTAACAGTTGGTAGAATGTTTTTCTTAGGGAGGAAACTCTCTTTGCTTGGGAAAATAACCTTAATGATTCACTAGGTGTTTTTGAGATTAAAGGGTGTGAGTGTTGTTGTAAACCCAATACCTCCTTTCCCCAAGAAAAGGGGAACAGTTCAAATAGTCACATCTAGAAAATAAGTTTTTTTTTTTTTTTCTCATGAGGAGGAGAGTACAAAGGGGAAGAGAATCATGAAGGATGAGGCTGAGCTGGTGGGAAGGAAATGAGTGAATTATGAAAAAGCTAAGGGAAGTCCCATGTTGAAATTGTTGACTGGTGGGATGGTCCAACATTTTGCATTTAATGATTCACGTGACATTGTGTTGCTGCACTACTCCCTCCTGTTCCTTCCACAAGCCCAGCAATTTCTCCCAAATACCTACTCACAAAACTCACAAAAGCTTTGCATCAAGTTTTAAATAAGCAGAAATGACTTCTTTCATGACCTGGTGGACATGGGCCTAGGTAGAGATGGCACTTACAAAGGGAGCCTGGGTGACCATACATACAAACCTCTCTAAGGATTCTCAGAAATCTTTGGACTTCAACAGAGTATCTGGGATTCACAGTGATACAGCTGACTCTTGAGAGCAATGTGACGGTTAGGGGTGCCAAGCCCCACATAGTCAAAAATCTACACATAACTTTTGACTCCTCCCAATCTTAAGTACTATCACCTTACTGTGAACTGGAAGTCTTACTAGTAATAGAAATAAATGGTCAGCACAAATTTTGGATGTTACGTGTATTACATACTGTATTCTTACAATAAAGTAAGCTGGAGAAAAGAAACAGTTACTAAGATATTCATAAGAGAAAATACATTTGCAGTACTATAGTGTAGAAAAATGTGTATGATTGGAGCTGCGCAGCTTAAGTCCACTTTGTTCAAGGGTCAACTCTATGTGGAGATACACAGGGGGGACCCCACTGATACTCTGCTTACTCCTGTTGCCTTGCTGGTTTTGTATATGGTAAAAACTCAGCAGACATTTGTTGAATAACTAAGGGGAGCAATGAAAACATATCTGTGTGGCTCAGGCTTTAATTACATAGGAATTAACAGGAGGGAAAGACCCATGAGTCAGGGGAGAGTGAGGAAAACTTTGTTCAGAAGCTGTTACTTCTGACGCCTTGGAGAGCTGAGCCAACCGTGAGCTGTGCTGTGGCCACTGGGTGGATGGAAGCACGTGAATGGAGGATACTGGTGCAGCCAGCCCGCTCTGTGCCCCCTTGGAATCCAGGATTGTGCTTATGGGCGCCTGGGGAGGATACCTTCGTATCACTGGAGTGCGGTCGGAAAAGGACCTTGCCATTGCCATCACTGAGGAAAGAGGATCAAGGTGTTCATTTTAGTGGGGAGCAGACAGCTCCCAGATCCAGACGTGGGTGGTCTGGGCATGACCGGATAGGCGGGGGATCCTTGAGAGCCTACATGTGCAGAGAGGATGGGATTCAGCCTCAGAATGGTCAACTTGCCCGTTGCCCGGAAAAGGGCACCTTGGACGCATCTCAGTTGGAACATATTATCTCCAGATGGAGTCCTCTGCCTGCTGGCAAAGTCACCAGCATTATTTGGTAATATTTTGATGTGCTATTTATGTGGAAAGGGGTTTCACTGACATATCTTTCACATCATGCACAAACAGTTCCAGCTTTTCCTTCTGAAAGGGCTATAGCAATGAAGATGGCAAATCTTGGAAAGCCATTAGGAGGCAAAGAATGGGCCGGGCCTGGGCTTCTGCCCAACACTGTGGGTCCTGGCTGGAGGGTCCAGGCTGAGGCCTGATTTGCATTCAGGCCACATCCCTGCTTGGTGAAACTGGACTCGCCTGTCGTCCTGATGAATCTGGCAAAAGCTCCAGACGAGGGGTGACAATGAGCGGGACGACACTGCGGAGGGCAGGGCTGGGAGGGGAGGGCTTGGGGGGAATTACCCAGGGGATTCATGTCATACATTCGCCTGTTCATCATCTCCGTTTGGGAAACAACAACTTCAGAAAAGCAAGCAAAGAGGTTCACATTATGTTAGCGACCCCTGAAAAAACTTGCATATCTCTGCTGGGAAATGTGCATCTTTCCTCTGTACTGCATTTATTTTAAGCATTTAGCTTCCCCACACAGTGGCAAGCTCATTTACCAATTTTCTTTCTTTCTCTCTCTCTCCCTCTCTCTTTCTCTCTCTCTCTCGTGAAATCACTTTAGTCAGCACAAATTTGGAGGCAGAACCAAACCCAGTAATAGCATATCTCATGTTGCTATCAATTTTCCGCCAGAAGAACATTTTGGGACACAAAGTCCTTTGTCTATTTCCAGAAGCTCGATTCAATGACATTACATGAATGACTACAACACTATAGCATGTTCTGCACCGTTTCAAATTGTAACCTAAAAAAAAAAAAAAAAAGGAAGAACTTGGATCGTAGCCAGAGTGTAATGATTTCAGTTCTTAAGAAAATCCAGCAACCATTACACCACATTCAATATTTTCTTGCTGTGGAAATTTAAGAATCGACTCTAATCAAATAGCAACCCCACCACCCCATCTTCCATTTTGCTAGGGTTCCTGTTACTAGCAGGCCTCCCATGTCTGTTTTGGCTTAAAAAAATAAATAAGTTTACAATATGTTTTTAAAAAATTGGGCTGAATCAGACAATTGTATATTTTGGAAAATGAATGCAAAATGTAAAACAGACTAATCATGATTCCAAATTCAATCTTCAGGGCCCTAATTGATCCCATCCCAAAGGTAACATTCTATCTTAATTGACATGTGAGATGGTTACAATTATGTAAAATAAAACTGGGCCTGGTGGAAACTCCATGTTTTCTTATTGAACAGGGGATGGCCAGCTTTTATAAGAGTTGATTGCAAAAGGATGCAACCACTTTGCTCATATTTCCTATTTTGGCTTGGCCCTTGTATGTGTGCAGTGAGGTCCCCCTCCCTTTCAATAAAGTGTGGATATCAAGGGGAATCCAATGCCATATTTTCCTTGGGGTTGGGGGAGGCACTATATAAAGGGTCAATATTTTCAAAGCCCATTTCATAAGTCAGTTCAAAAGGGAGAAAAAGAGGGAGAGGATGAAATGGAGCATTTTCATATTTGTTGGCAGAGTGATTTTTCTGGGCGACTGTGACCACACGCACGAGCTCGTGCTCAGCATCAATGGGAAGCAGATGGTAGCGAGCGGGTGCGGACCGTGCGAAGATCACACGAAGCTGGGCCCACGGGAGGGACCCCCAGCCCTTCCAGGACTTGGTAGAGTCTGAATAACAATGCCCATAAGGAGCCCTCACCCTCTCTTGGACTCCTGCACCCCTTCTGCCTCTCTGCCTCGAGCACCCTGGACTGGAGGCCAGGTCTCCCCAGGGATGCTGGATGTGGAGGAGGCAGGAAGGCAGGAGGCCTGTTTATGCAATCAGGAGAGGCAGAGGCTGCCTTGGAACACCTGTGCCTCTTGGCATCGTGCCTCCCTGGATGGGTGAACCAAGCGAGCCTCGAGTGTGGTGATTAGTACTAATCATTCTCCTGCCCAGCAATGCCGGCCATAGGGGTGCCTCCCTATTGCATCTCCCCTCCATCACTCCCTACCTCCCAAGAGTGTCGGGCTGTCCACATCCCCCTGACTTTATTCAGGGCCTCATCAAGTCTCTCTTGGATTGTTGTAGTGGATTTTCTAACTGGTCTCAGCCTCCAGTCTTGCTGTCTGTAACTCATGTAGAAGCTGGCGTCATGCAAATCTGACTGTGTGACTTCCCTGTCTAAACCCTCTGTGGCTCCCCAAGAGACTCAATGAATGGAACATTACTGTTGTTACTTACTTACATAATTACTTGCTAGGCACTATGTGCAGGGCCTTGGTAACTTTATGTTGACTAAATGAAAATGTCTTCTGGGGCACCCGGGTGGCTCAGAAGGTTAAGCGTCTGTCTTTGGCTCAGGTCATGATCTCCAGCCCCACATGGGGCTTTCTGCTCAGCAGGGAGTCTGCTTCTCTCGCTCCCTCCCTCAGCCCCTCCCACTGCTCATTCTCTCTCTCTCTCAAATAAATAAATAAAATCTTTAAGAAGAAAAAGGAAAGAAAGAAAGAAAATGTCTTCCTTGAGCACCTAGGCAGGCTCCCCTACCCACAGGGCATTATACCCACAAAGCACTCTGTGAGTGTGCTCGCAGAATTTGTCCCTAGCAAACCATCAAGGCTTTAGCCAATTTTTACCTGGGCCCATATAGACAAATAACATGGTGAAAGAAGTGTTCTTTGGGCGAACACTAAAGTCTGGACATACTAAGCTCCCCAGGAAGGACTTCAGACAATAATGGTGTGGTAAACAAAAGACATATATTTTGCTGTTACTTTTTGTAGGCCCTGAAGACCTTAAATCACCTCGTTCCACAGTCTACCTTTCCGGAAGAGGAAACAGAAGTCTGATGCTATGTGACTTCTTAGTTGGTGAGTACTTGTTATGGGCTGGGCTGAGATGAGAACCAGGGCTCCTCACCTGAGGATCTTGTACTGTCCTGGGCAGGAGCCCCAAGTTATTTGGGAAATAACTCCATGGCACCTCCTTTAATTCCATTTCACTTTTATCCGCCCTCCCCTCCACCCGCTATTCCTATTTTTCTGTTACTTGTGCTCAATCAAGGTTCCTGTGGAGCCCTGCTCACGAGAAGCGGCCTGGGCTCAAATCCAAGCTCAACCATTTTGCTCCATCAACGTGAGCAATTATCTTATTTCAGCTGACATGAAGACCTACTGTGTGCCAGGCACTGTTGTAGATAGTAAGGTTACAGCAGTATGAGCAAAAGGAAGTTCCTTTTCCCAAGAAGCTTTCATTCTAGTAGGGAGATAAGGACAAACAGACAAAACAGGTACAAAGAACAGGAGGCGTGTTTGCGGAACAACATATAATTCAGTGTGGCTAGAACCTAGAGTCTAAAGGGATAGGAAGAAACAAGGAGAGGGTGGCTTGGAGAAAGACAGGACCGAGGATGAATTTTCCCCTGAGGAAAGTAGGCAGCCACTGGAGAGTTTTAAGTACAGAGTGACATTTCCCTTTTATTTTATTTTATGTTTTTTTAAAAAAACTTTATTTAAATTCAATTTAGTTAACATATAGTGTATTATTAGTTTCAGGGGTAGAATTTAGTGATTCATCAGTTGCACACAACACCTATCAAGTCCCTCTTTAATGCCCATCACCTAGTTACCCCATTCCCCCCACCACCTTACCCTCTAGCAACCCTCAGTTTGTCTCCTGAGGCAAACCATAAGAGACTCTTACCTATAGGTGACATCTCCCTTTTGGAAAAGTAATTCTGCTCACAGATATGAAAAATCATTTTGGCTACAGGAATGAAAATGAATTGGAAGGAGGAAAACTGTGTGACTTTGGGAAAATTATTTAACCTCTCTGAGCCTTAGTCTTCTCATCAGTAAAATGGGCTTACTGCCCATCTAATAGGATTGCTGTGACATTAAATAGGGCAAAATAAATCAAATGGCTTTAGCATTACCCGGCCCTGTGTACTCTTCATGTTTCAAGATAATTGGTTTTTAAGAATCCCAGGCCCAAGTGGATTTCAGGGAGGCACTGGGGGAGAAGAAGGCGGGAGGGGCTGGACTGGGCTGGGTTATGACTGAGGCCAGGAGCATAGACCTTCAGTCCCTGATTCAGAATGGAGCTAACAATAATGGTTGCTGGGTGTCTAGGGATTATTGCTGGGGTAGAAGTGTGGTGGTGGGGTGGAAGGGAAAATTGCTACTTTGAGGCAAATTCGATCCTTGTCACAGAGAACCAAGCCTCTGTCTCCTCTGTCTCGGACACACCTTCGTGGGTGTGTTGGATCATAAGGAGCCTCTGTGGCCCAGCCAGGGAGAGCTGTGGGGGGAGGAGGTGAAGAGAAACCTGAATGGATACGAAAGAGACATGAATGTGCAGGGTTGAGAGCAGACAGAGAAGAAAAATGTGAGAGGAATCTAGGGAGAGAGTGGAAGCAAACATTGGTCCTGACCATCCCAAGAAGCACAAGGACTTTGAAAAACTATGTGTGGCCTTTGGGAGAAAACACCAAGCAAGGGCCTGAGTTAGAACCTTGCCTACTTTATCNGAAACCTGAATGGATACAAAAGAGACATGAATGTGCAGAGTTGAGAGCAGACAGAGAAGAAAAACGTGAGAGGAATCTAGGGAGAGAGTAGAAGCAAACATCGGTCCTGACCATCCCAAGAAGCACAAGGACTTTGAAAAACTATGTGTGGCCTTTGGGAGAAAACACCAAGCAAGGGCCTGAGTTAGAACCTTGCCTACTTTATCCACATTTCCAAAATGTTGCCTTTTCACCCATCCACCCACTCATCCATCCACCCCCCCATCCATCCATTTGTCTGGCCCTCACACGTCCAGCATTCCATTATTTCTATCTCTTCCTCTCATTTCTCTGAGGTTCCCATTGGTTCCCAATGACTGAGATTTGTATCTGAGTTCCTCTGTTTTTTCTAGGTGCCCAGGCTGATAAAGTAAAACAAAACCAAAAACAATCCCCCCACCAAAGCCCCCCAAACAAAACAGAAAATCCTCTTTCACCCTTTAGACTTTTCATGGAAAATGTAAAACTTTAGATCTTTTTGGCCTCTTTCCAATGCTTCACTGGAGTTTCCTCCCAGGACGCATACTACCAACTAGATCATTCTGAACCAATGTGGTCAGCTTCTCCCTTCACAGATTGATCTAGATCTGGATTTGGGACTTTCAGATTTAATTAGAATCTATTTCCCCCCATTTTTGGAAGCTATTGAATAATATAAACTACATTTCAAATTCTCTTAGCTTGACCTGAATCTTTTGTATTTTTTCCTTAACTATTCTGATTGGTATAGATACTTGAGAGATTTTTGTCTTCAGCCGTTAAAAGGAAACAAACAGGTTTTTTTTGTTTTGTTTTGTTTTGTTTTCTTGAAAGAATCCCACTTATATTTATCACCTGTCTTCATTTTATCCCAAAACTATTTGGATGTGTGGTTTTTGCATTATTAGTAAGTCACTGAAGCTCCCTACCTGGCTTTGGGTATATTGTGGTGAAGAGATCTTTGGATTACAACTTCACGAGTCTGATTCCGGGATGGAAACTCTAGGGAACAAATGATTTTGAACGTAGGTTGAAGACACTTTTCTGGAACGGTGATCTGAATGTAGAAATCTATAGTTGGTGTGTGTGTGGGGGGAGATCTGAGGGTATACCATGAAGACAGAGGCAAACCTGAGCAAGGCCATGTGGAGAGAAGCACCTGGAAGCCTTAATGATCGGCTTGGCTTCCTGTCCCTGCAGTCCGCTAATCCTCCAGGTGCAGCCGCTTAATCGACACCTGTGGGCTCAGCCGGCCTCTGAATCTGGATTCAATCCTCTCCCCATTTAAGGGCAGTTTAAGGAGCACTGGGCTGTTAGTTCAATCAACCCAATGACTGGTTCCCAATGACTGAGATTTGCATCTGAGTTCCTCTGTTTTTTCTAGGGCTTACCCCATTGTGACCTCTTGGTACTATGTCTGAGGTTCAGTTTCCTGGGAATCTGTTCTCCAATCCTCCCACCCCCATACAGACCACCCACATGTCTGGATATTGCCAATGCTGTTGAGACACTACTAAAACCAGGATGTCACTTAGAGTTGAAGCTTCCAAATGTCAGTTGTTACCCTGCCTACATTTTCTCCTATTTTGAGCATCTTCTCCCTTTGTCCCCTTTCACTGGGGCTTGCCTGACCTCTGGATGTGGGTCCATTTTTGTTTCTTTATTTGGAACTAAGTCCTTTGAATACAAAGAAGAATAAATCACTATTCTTGTCCTGTGGGAGTTCCCAGCCTTGCAGAGAAGACAGGAATGGAAGCAAACCCTCCCACTCGGTGGATGAAGTATATGCAGAATGCCAGGAAAAAACAAGGAAGGGTGTCCTGCTCTTGGAGGGTTCAGAGACAGCTCTCCAGCGGAGGAAATTTGAGCCTTAGAAAATGGGTAGGAGCCAACTGGGTAGGTAGGTTAGCTGAACATTGCAGTGAGGGAGCAGTTAGAAGCACATGTGTGTTTGGGGCATTTCAAGCAATCTGAGAAGCATGAAGTGTGGGATGGGTGGGAACTGACTCTAGTGAACCGGGCAGGGGCCAGACCAGTGACGACCTTGTCTAAGATAATAGCAATGACTCTGGCAGTGGTAAGAGAAGGATGTCGTCAATAACACCAGATCCAATGTTCCTTTTTAGTACGTTAACATAATACTAATATGAATAACTTATACAATAACAATAACTGCCGTTTATGTCCCCATGCGAGTTTTTAGGATATTTCTGAGTGTTTCCAATGCCCACAGTCAGACGTTTGGGAATTGCTGGGTTAAAGTGAGTTCAGGGGATTTCTCAGAGCCTTTGATGGGTTAATGTGCTTTGTGACTAGGATGTGGCCAGAAGCCTTTCCCAAATTTATTTCACCACCACCTTCCCTCTCCTCCAAAATTGCAAGGGACTCTAGTTTTGAGCAACACACTTTGGGAACAGACGTGGGACGTTCTTTGTGGCCTGCCCAGTTCAGAGCATTTATGAGCTCTGGACATGTGGTTAAGAAGATAGCAGCTGCAGGAGTCTTGTAAAAGCGTAATGTTGCTCACCGTGCACTCTGCTCTGTTCTATCGTTCATAGCCTGCCCGAGACATTCGGGCTAATCTATTAGACATTGCACAAGGCTAAGGCTGCCAAGTGTTCACAATTTCTGAAAGAGAAACATGGGGAAAAGAATCAAAGTGGAAAGTGGTGAACTATGGGGATGTAGGGGAGTACTAACAAGGGAGAAGTAAAATGGTGGAAGGAACTTTAGAATGAGTAAAAAACCCTCCCTGAAAATCAGCTATGGAGCCCATTCCTAAGTTATGTTCTTGGTTTAGATCTGAGTTTAAAACATGTGGGTAAAAATTACCGGTAAGTCCGTGCTTCCCAAGCCCTGGAAAGGTAGGACCCTACCTTGCTCAGTTTGTAAATCCATGTTGGCCTCTGGTGTAAGTTGGGGGCTCAGTCATTGTGTTAAATGAAATTTAGGTTTTCTCTTCGGGGTTCGGCTCTCTTTTAGTGGGCTTTCTGCTTTCTGTTGACATTAAAAATAACATTCCTTTGAAAATAGTGGTGATCTTTGGGAGGAAGGACTGTGACTGATTTACATTTTGTTCTTTATTTTGATCTGTGATAAACATTTTTTTTGTTATAATAAATGTATTACTCTTGAAATCAGGAAACAGCAATAATTTTTTAAAAGATGCATCCCTCGTTCTCCCTCTGTGTAATTTTTATAGGTAGAAAGAATGGAGGGTTGAGGGTATATACTTTCATGGTGACTCTAATTCATCAGTCCCCCAATTTGGCAGGGAAGGATGGAGAGAAAGATGAAGTCTTTGAATCTCACGCCTCCAAATTTTGAGGCCAGCATAGCATCCGGCATGCAGTAAATGTCTAATAAGTATCTGTTGAATGAGAAAATATCAGGGAGGTCCGGGAAGCCTATGATTCTACTCATTCATTTCTTCTTCTGAAGATCTTTCCAGTTAGAGAATTCCTGCGAGGGCATCTGGGTGAGGGATGGCTGAGTCAGGAGCAGGGTGCAGACAGGTTAAGTGGCCGGTCCAGGTCATCCCATAGGTTGGGAGGCCAGTTAGCAGAGCCAGAGCTAAATCCAGAGCCTTGGGCTCATCCTGGGTCCAGGCTGTGTAGGGCCTGCAGGGTCCTTGGCCAGTCAGGGTACTGCCCTGCTTCGGATTTGCACACATGTTGCTCTCCACGCATGGTGGTGTGTTTGGAGCAAAAGGGTGTCTTGAACAGATCTTAACTACACGGAACAAAAGTAACTTTGAAAAAAAAAATCCCTCACACACTAGCACCCTTCCTGCCGGCCCTGTTGTGATTTTGCTCTGAGAGTGCAGTTTAATTGATGAAATGTGCTACACAGCCCAACCAAATTGAAAAGTAACAACCTTCACTTACCATTTGGAGATGTGACGGAAGTGCCAGAAGTTAAACTCTGAGGACTAAATGAAATAACAGAAGCTCCCTATCCTCTCTTGAAGAAGCTCATTAATTTTTGCTTTCTCACATTCTGTTTGCTGTGGCCTGCAGCCAAAAATGGCGGCGGTGGAGATAATAAGTGAGAGTTAAAAATATGTGCAGAGTGGCTGGGTTGTGTGTGGACCCCCCCCCCCC
>LNAC01000120.1:1929278-1943583 GCA_002007465.1 Ailurus styani
TACTTGTAATCTCTCTCTCTCTCTGTGTCAAATAAATAAAATAAATAAAATCTTTAAAAAAAAAACAACCTTCTGAGGTAGGAATTTTAATCCCCATTGTAATCGTGAGGAAATGTTTTCAGGGGATGTAAATAACTTGTTCAAGGTCACGAAGTTCAGCTATGGCCACAGGTCCATTTGACTGTGATACTAAGATTTATTTTGCTGGTGTTTCAAAGTATAGAGAGAATATATGCAGATTTTGCTGGGGGAAAGGGACTATGGTAAAGGCTTCATGAAGGAGTAATACTGGAGATGGATGCTGAAGAGTAGGACACTATCTTAATATTTGAAAATTGGGATTTCGTAAGTCAATCAGAGAAAGACAATTATCATATGATCTCTCTGATATGAGGAACTTGAGGGGCAGGGTGGGGGGTCGAGGGGGGTAGGGAGGGAAAAATAATGAAACAAGATGGGATAGGGAAGGACACAAACCATAAGAGACTCCTAATCTCACAAAACAAACTGAGGGTTACTGGGGGGTGGGAGGGTAGGGATAGGGTGGATGGGTTATGGACATTGGGGAGGGTTTGTGCTTTGGTGAATGCTGTGAAAGATGTAAGCCTGATGATTCACAGACCTGTACCCCTTGGGCAAAGAATAAAAATAAAAAAAAAAAAAAAGAAAATTGGGATTTCGTAGTGAACTAAGCTTTTTAGTCAGAGAGGAGAAACATACAAGGAAAGTTTTCACATGCATGTTAAATGAGAGAAAGTTTCAAGTAGAGACTTCTGCTCTCCAAATTGGGTTTCCAGACCATAGCAAGATGTGTTGGAGGGGGAACAGTCTTTGAAGCCCAGCTTCAAGCCCTTGCTCCACCATTCTTTGACTTTGTCATGTGATCTTTGTAAAAAATAACCACTCAGAGGCTCAGTTTCTGCATCTGTAAAATGGGAATAGTGATATCTATAGTAATAATTGTGAAGATTGAAGGAACTGTTTATAAGGTGCCTGGCACATGGCAGGGCCTCAGTCAATATTAGCAGATCTTAAGATAAACAGCTCCCCTTTGGGGTCCAAGTCACTGGGGCCAGTCAGGAGGAAGAAGTGAGGGAGTTCCCAGACTCACCCTGGGTTTGGGGGATGGCTCTCGGAAGCAAACACGGCTCCCTCTAATGACACCCCACTCGGCTATGTCTGGGAGTGTAACTGTTTCCATCTTTTATTGTATAGTTAGTAAAGCTTTTATAGTCTTCCATTTCCTAGGAAGGCAATTTTTGAAAGGTTTATTATTTCTGGTTCTTACTCTGGTGCTTTTTTGCTCCCCTTTGTACCATGGGATGATGGGGAACGTTAGAACATTTTGGTGCACTGCGGCCAATTTGGTACGTGTGGCAGAAGGCCTGGGATGTTCACAAGCCAAGAAGTCTGAGGAAATGGCTCTGTGGACACAGGAAGATGTGGCCTCATGAGAATCCTGTACCGGTGCCCCAAGCCCAGGGTCTCGGGCCATGGAGTCAGTGGAGTGGAAGGTGAGGCAAGCACTCCCTGTACAAACTGCAGACAGGAAATATTCCCAGGAAGATCCCTTTCTTTACCCCAACACCAGAACTTACAGGAGAACAATTTTTTGCAGTCTGGAGAGCCAGGCCATGTCCCTCCCCAAACCCTCCCACTGAAGCTGTGGCTTGAATACATGATCTGCCCCCTCCTCACTCTCTTATCCAACCTCATCTCCTACTCTTCTCCCTTTGATCTGCTGGGCTCCAGCCACAGGCATCCTCTGCTTTTCTAGAACATTCCAGTCCTGCCCCTGCCCCAGGGCCTTTGCTCTGGCTTTTCCTTCTGCCCAGAATATTCTTTACTGACTGCCCTGTTTAATAATAATGCTCCCTCATACCCTGGCATGCCTATCTTTCTTAGCTGTTTCATTTTTCCAGAGCACTTATTTCCAAGTGATAATGTTAGTTACCTAACTTTAACTCTAAGTTAGAACGTTATTCTAGCATTGTTATGGGTTGAATTTACCTCCCTCCCCCAAATTCATATGTTGACGTCCTCACCCCCAGACCTCAGAATATGACCTTAGTTGGAGGTAGGGTCTTTATGGAGGTAATCTAGGTAAAGTGAGGTCGTTAGGATAGGCCCTAACCCAACACAACAGGTGTCCTTGCCAAGAGGGAAAATGTAAGAAGTAAACATAGAGATACACACAGAAGGAAGACAGTGTAAATACACACAGAGAGAAGACGGCCATCTACAAGCTGAGGGCCTGGAATAGACCCTTCCCCCACAGCTCTCCGAAGGAACCAATCTTGCTGACACCTGGATCTCGACTCCCAGGCTCCTGGCGAGACAGCACATTTCTGTCATCTAACCCATCGGATTTGTGGTTCTTCAGCCCTGGCAAACTAATACACATTCGCTGTCATTTCCTTTTCCATAATTAAACTTCTAGATCTCTCCCTGCTAGAATACAAGCTTCACGAGGCGGAGGTTGTTTTCTGTTTTGATCACTGATATAATTCTAGTATCAGAACGATGCCTGCCATATAGCTACTGTTCAATAAATATTGGCCAAGTAAATCTGTCAGAAGACAGAGCATTCATACATTCACTCTCCGAGCGCCTGTATCAGGAACGAGACTGGGAAGAGCAGGTCTCTGCCATTATTTGCTTGATTCTTCCATGTTGGAGTCAGGACGCCGGCGCTGTGGGTGCTGTCTTCACTTCCAGTAGGTTTCAGAAACCTGAGCCATTCTTCAGAAGACCTTTAAGGCTGAGGAGGGAGCAGCCCTCATCCGTGCTCGGAGAGAGTTGCTCCAGATGGAGCATTTAGCACAAGGCTTGGGATCCAGTTACACTTGACCACGCTGCCACAAGCACTAATAAGGCCCGACGGCCTAATAGGCTGTCCTGTGGTGAGGCTGTGCTGGGAAGAGGTTACCAATAACAAGATTATTCTCTTGACGGTTAGCTTGGCAGGGGTCAGCAGTGTGCAAGTAGGGTCGGGTCAAGGTGTGCTAGGAGAGGCTCAGGTGAAAATTCTGGGCTTCCAAGCCAGTTTCAAAAGGAGAACCACCTTCCCTTTTGGCTGGTGCAGCACTGAACAGTTTTCTGGACACACAAAAAGTCATCTTTCTTTTCTTTGGCTCTTCTCTCACACTGGTCCAAGCAAACTGAAGGTATTAGCATAGGAGAACAGCTTTTATTGAGCACCTATTATGTGGCTGGTGCCATTTTCCCAGGAGGAGACAGAGAAGTTAGAGCCACATCAGAGAGGTAGCATGAGGGTGGAATTAAGTGAAATTAAATTAAATGATAAGGAACGTAAAGGTCTGGCTTTGAGTGAGGAGGGTGCTGTGTTCCTTTCTTTGGCTTCCAGTGAGGGTAGTGTCCTGGGGTGGAAGGCAGAGCATACTGGCAAAAGGCAAGTTTATTTTTAGTGTCTCATAGTGGCAAAGGCTCTTACGTGTTACAGGTTTCAGAGGAGGCCAGTGTCGTTTGGCTAGACTGGTCAAGGGGACAAGAGTGGGCCCAGAGGCTGAGGGATATTTGGGTAAGGGGTGATGTCTGGAGGTGAGGCTGAAACCTGTGTATTTTGAAGGGACAAAGGCACCTCCTTGGGTGGAAGTGTGAGCATTTGGGAGGTCCCTCAGGTAAGGCCTGGGCCAAGGAACGTGGGGAGGCCAGACTCTGGGTATATACTGTTTCCTTAAAAATTGCTTGCCTCTATGGGCTACGTTCAGTTATCATCTCCTTTTTCTAGCTGAGGAGATGGAGGCCCAGAGGGGGAAGTAACCTGACCAAGGTTTCACAGACTGTAGGAGGCAGAGTCTTGCCCACTTCATTCTAAAGCTCATACCTTTTCCCACAAACCGAACTGTCTCCATTCTTTCTCGTCAGCTGCTAGCTCCTTTCTAGCCCATGTCCTCCCAGTCTGTGGGAGTACAGTCCCTTTGTCTGGCAATGGAATTCCCACTGGGTAGCACAGAACACTTTAATAGGTGCTGTGTCCCGTCCTTTCCCGTGGTCTGCGTGATGGATGGTTGCACCTTTGCTGAGATTGACCAGTGTCCGTGAGGGTGTATAAGTATCTTGGGGCCACTATAACAAGTACCACAAACTCGGTGGCTTAAAACAATAAAATTTATTGTCTCACAGTTCTGGAATCAAGGTGTTGGCAGAGCAACGCTCACTCTGCAACCTGTCAGTGAGAATCCTGCTTTGAGTCCTCTGAGCTTCTGGCTCTAGTGTTGGCATTCCTTGCTTGCAACAGCCCCACTCCAATCTCAGCCTCTGTCTTCACAGGCGTGTCTCCCTGTGTGTCTCTTATAAGGACTCCGATCATATTGAATTAAGGCCGACCCCAATGACCTCATCTTAACTTGATTTAACATCTGCAAAGACCCTATTTCCATGTAAAGTCACTATTCACAGGTACTTTCAACAGATTCAACAGATCCTTTTAGGGAATACAACTTAACCCATAACCTTAGCCAAAATCCTACCACTGGCTGGGACTTCAGATTGCATTAAATTTTGCATTTTAAAAGTTTCAGCACTTTCTCAGTAGTAACTCCTTGCTTCCCCCCACCCCCAAATTCTCTATATTCTTTCTCATCTCCTTGCTCGGTTTATCTAACTCACAACTGGGATTATTGTCTTCCTTCATTTGTGCTGGAAGGGTTCTCCTTTACACCCAGCTACCTCTGCAAATTGTCCTCCTTGATCTGAGCCCTACTGGCAGCTTCTTTCTCTAAACCCCATAACAATTAGAGTCATACAATACTTAGATTGACTATTTCACAGTTCACTAATTCCTACTTACCACTTGGTCTTATTTGTCTAACTAAGTTGTAAGTTTCTGATTCTCAGCGATCGAGGCTAATCATCACTCTTGCACTAGGGTTTAGCATAGGGTGAGCACACTGTAACTCTCCCCAGAACCTGGCTGGGGGAATCGTATTCACTTGTCTCAGATTCTAACGTTCCATGAGGGTTCCTTGGATGAACACGACCGCCTAGCCTAGTGATATGGAGGGCTGAGCAGTGATCTGGTAAGGCTGATGCTTATAGGAACCAAGGATCACCAGGAACCAAGGATCACCAGGCCCTGAATTCAGTATTTTTTCTCCTTTTGCAAGATTTGAATCATCTGGGTAATTGTCTTAACTTTCCACCTGACTTAGCCTGTGCCCACCCAGCCAAAATCACTAGAAGTTTGACTAATCTAAGGACTGGTAGACTGGAAGCTAAACCGATTATAGGCCTAAGCAGGCCCAGCTGGAAAATCTAAGGGCCCCTTTTGTTCCAGGTGTCCTCAGAGTGACTCACACATTGCAGGCTCTGCTCCTAGGGAGCAAGATGCTTCTCTGTCTTCCCCAAAGGCTGGCAGGAGCCGCAGAACAGTCTTTCTGCCCTGATGGCTTTGACCTTACTGACAATACATCCTCTGTGGGGCCTTGGGGCTTCCTCCTCCTTCTTAAGCAACTCTGCTGAGACTTTCCAGGGATGGCAGTGGGGGCAGGACTGAACAGAGCCCATGTTCCCTTCTCTTTGTTTCTGGAAGTGACAGTCCCAATGTCCATGACACCCAAGGAAGTTAGCAAGAAATTGAGACTCTGAGTACTTCAGGCTGGATGATTTTGCCCAAATACATCTCGTTTGAGGTGAGGGAAACTGAGGCCTCCAGAAATGAAGCTGTGTGCTGAAGATCTAGTTTACAAAGATTAGGTGACAAAGATGAGATTAGGACCCAGGTTCTCTCCCATCCAGACCAGGCCTGGTCTGCTCTCCTAGGATGCCTTGGTCATCATGGAGCTGGGGACCCAGGCAGGGACTTTGTCCCATACAAGGAATATGGGGGGCAGTATTCTTCTGCATGTAGGATTCCACCCACTTGAGCTTTTCTCTGCTCACCTCTCCAGCCTGAGCTGTACCTTTCTTCCCCTTGTTAACAAAACTGTAGCCATCCTGGCCTCATTCGCACCTCCCCACCTGCAAGGATTCACTCACTGATCTCACAGTCTGGAGCAATATTTTGCCCATAATTCACCTGCATACCAACTTATTCTCTAATTCTCAGCTTAAATGTCACTGCCTCAGGGCAATCTTCTTGAGCTCTGTCATCCAAATGACACTTAGCATTAATTGCTTTTTCTTTTCTCTCCTTCTTTCCTTCATTCCTTCCTTCCTAGAGAGAAGGAGATTCTCTCCCTCCTTCTCTCTCTGTCCCTACCCACCCTCTCTCTCAGGGGCAGAGGAAGAAGAGAGAAACTTAAGCAGACTCCACTCCAGGCTCAAGCTCACAACCCTGAGATCATGACCTGAACTGAAACCAAGAGTCAAATGCTTAACCACCTGAGCCACCCAGGTGGCCCTGCCTTAACTGCTTTCACAGGACTATGCATTTTCTTCCATAGAATTGTCTGTTTATTCGAAGTCTGTGCTTTCCTACCTCACCTAGTCTGCAAGGCTCATGAAGACAGAGACCATGGCTGCCTTGCTAACTACTGTATAATCTGGACCAGGCACATGGTAGGTACTCTGTAGATATTTGCCAAATAAATGAATGAATGAATAAAATAAAAGCTTGGCTTCTTGGATATGAGAGGGGCTGACTTGCCCACTTATTGGAGCTCAGTTATTGCTACCATGTTATAGAGAACCTACTAAGTCACTGTTTAAGTAGGCATGTGATATGGGTCTTATACTCAAGCTTTTATACAAGGCAACTGAGGCTCAGAGAAGACAAATAGCTTGCCTAAGGTCACCCACATTGCAAATGGCCATCCCTAGGTTAGAATGCAATTTGCCTGGCTCCAAAGCTGAATTTTGTTCATTATATTATTATTATTATTTTGAGAGAGAGAGAGAGACAGAGAGAGCACATGAACAGGGGAGTGGGGGGGGCAGAGAAAGACAGAGAGAGGGAATCTTAAATAGGTTCCCCGCCAAGTGTGGAGCCCGACTCGGGGCTCGATCTCACAACCCTGAGATCATGACCTGAGGTGAAACCAAGACTCAGATGCTTAACCGACTGAGCCACCCAGGTGCCCCTGTTCATTATTTTATGGGGCTTCCACTGTATATCAAAAACTTTATCAGAAATGTCACCATGCCCCTGTGTGCATCAGATAATTCAGGCTTTGGCTTTCCAAAGATTGCACACCTTATCAGTGGAAGAGCCAGCTCTCGATAAAACTTTCCTGACTCTTAAGTCACAGCTTTGCATTCCAGCTTCACCCTTAGGCACCCCTTGGCTACGCAGCCTTTGGGGTTACGAGCCTCCTGGGCATACACTGGCAGAATGCTGGGCTGTGTGGGGTAAAAAAGAAGCCATTACAACACCCATGCACCGTGGATCCTGTTTTTTATTTTATCCCTCGTAACTGAGAACAAAGCTCATTTCACCAAGATGTTCTGGTGCCAGGGGCCCAATGAAACTCCCGTTTTCAATCACTTGCACATAGTTAAGTGGAGACAGTTAGAGCACTCTAATTACTGAGCTGGTGGGTCCTGCTGACACCTGTAAGACATTTGGAGCAGTGCAGGAAGTAAGGCTTCCTTTCCAGTTTACATCACCATTTAATCTAATTATTCCTTCCAGTTTAGCTTTCACATATTCCATCAAAGAAGAGATTGCTCATTTCCTTGTGAAACTGTATACATCCACTATAATGCGATTTTTTTTTTTGCCTCTCGTAAGTAATCTGAGATTTCCTAACCTTCTCCCCCCTACTGTATTCTCTGGTTAATGTATAAACTTGGGAGAAGTTTCTTGACAGAGAAGTCAAGAGGGTCTCACCTGAGGGAATAGCATTTACATTTCAGAGAATTTGAGAGCTCAAAGGGGCCTTTCATGTCCTCAGCTGCCTTAAGTCCTTCGTCTTCTAACTAAGGAAACTGAGGCCCCAACAGGGGAAGCCAATCCCTTGTTGAACTCTTCCTGAGCTCCTGCTGTGAGACTCCAGGAAAAAGTAGCCCTTTTCCCTACACCAAACCCCTGCCCTCAAGGAGCTTGTGTCCAGAGGAGAAGAGAGAAATGACTGTCACTGAAAATAATTAATGAATCTCAAATGCACAGAGTAATGTGTAAAAGAAGTACATGTTTTTTTTTTCAATTAAATTAAAAAAAATTTATGGAAAATTCCCTGAGTGATGCTTAAATGAATTGTAAAGAGTGAAAAAGCTTTCACTGTGTAAAGAGTGGAGAAAGAACATTCCAGGTGGAAGGAACAGCGTATGGTTAGGGCAATGGAGATGTCTGAAACATCTAGAGTAGGCAGGTGAAGAGAGAATGCAGTCAAAGAAGAAGAGAGAGTCAGGTGAGGGCAAGTCTCTGGTGGAGACTGTGTTAAGAATATCTTCTTGAGGGGCGCCTGGGTGACTCAGTGGGTTAAGCCTCTGCCTTTGGCTCAGATTATGATCTCAGGGTCCTGGGATCGAGCCCCGCATCGGGCTCTCTGCTCGGCAGGGAGCCTGCTTCCTCCTCTCTCTGTCTGCCTCTCCGCCTGCTTGTGATCTCTCTCTGTCAAATAAGTAAAATAAAATCTTAGAAAAAAAAGAATATCTTCTTGAGGTCATGTGTGGTTACACTGTTTGCCCTTCTAACCCACTCTCCACCTTTCTGTCCTGTGCTCTGTGGTCTAGGAAGCTGATCCCTCCTCGGGTGCCATAGGTGGCACCAGGGGAGATGGGAGCATGTGAGGAGAGGGGTCTCCTGGCCTCTTGTTAGTCTTGCCCTCTCCTGCCTGTCCCATGATATGAACAGTCCTTCATTAAACTCCCTTCAGTGGCTCCATTAGAGTTTTCCATCTGTTTCCATCAGGGTCCTTTAAGAAGTGTCCTACTCCAAAGGGCAGCCTGCAATGGAGAAGGCCCTCAAAGTGAGGACATCAGTGATGTGCATCAGTGGCTGTAGCTGCTGAGGGTCAGATAGAGGGAGAGGTAGATGGGGGCCTAGCAGAGGACCCTCTGAAGCCCCACAAAAGTACACAGGGCAAAGTAAGGCGTCTCTCAACACCTGGCAGGCCCGGAGATCTCCAAACTGTCTAAACGAAGGTACCTATCAAGGAGGAACTTTTCCTCCACATTCCCTCCACCCTGATTCCCTAGCCCTGTGCTTCAACCACAGAGGGGCCAGAAGTCAGGATGAGCAAGCCCAGGGAGGAGACGGAGGGAGAGAGACAAAACCAGGGACAGCCATATTGTGGAGGCGTGCCACCCGCCTGCTGTAGCCGACCCAGAAGAGTGAAGTATTGATTGCTGTATTGGCATCTCAAAGATGAGTTATTGTCTGAGTTGTCAAGAAAAGTCATAGAATTATCTGAGTTTTCCACCAGGTGCAGGGGAATGGCTTTGACCCCTACTAAACAAATTTATAGGGATTACTGGAAATCAAACACCCACAACTGCTTTCAGATTTACTCTCCATGTAATCTCCATGTATGTCTTCAACATACTGGTTTTATGATTTTAGGAAATGCCACAAACTACAACTCTACTGTGAATTGACAAGTTACCTATTTCACTGTGTTGGGCTTCCTGGACCATAAAACTCTTTTTTTTTTTGAATAACCCTTAGGTAACTGATGCTCCTTGCAATTTGCTTTGGAAAATATTACTTCTGATACCAAATACACAAGTAAGTGAGTAAAAAAAAAAAAATTTTTTTTTCTCCCTAGGGAGGACATTGGAATAGCTGGTTCAGGTTGCCATGATTAAGCAGTCTACCCCATAGTGTGATTTTATCCTAGCAATATAGTTTAAATAAAAAATTGGTGCTCAGACCAGAAAGTTATAAAAAAAAATCAGAGAACATTTTGCATACCTGCCATGTTACAGAAATAGTTAAGTTACACTAATAATGTGGATGCTTTGTATTCCTTTAATGAGCTCTGAGACCCCCACAGCTCATGGAGAGTCCTGGGAGGGGCCTACTGGGCATTAAAAGGAGGGTGTTAAAAGAATAATGAGCATTTGTCTACTATATAGTAGCCATCCACATGAAATACTGTGGAGTTTGCATTATAAAGTCATGTCATAATATTACAACTGATTTAAAATACTTGCTAGAATCATGGAAATAAAGCAATAAATGAAAGCTAGGAAGAAAAAAATATGAGGCAAAAACTTCCCTAGAGAGGCCTTGATATTCTTCCTTTTAGTTACTTTTCTTGAGTTTTAAAAATTCTAGTTAACACATATGGTGAAATTGGTTTCAGGTGGAGTTTTGTGATTCATCACTTATATATAATACCCAGTGCTCAATCACAACAAGTGACCCCATTAATACCCTCACCCATCTAACCCATATCTTGTCCACCTTCCTATCTCCCTCCATCAATCCTCAGTTTGTTCTCTGTAGTTGAGAGTCTCTTATGATTTGTTTTCTTCTCTTTTTCCCCCCTCCTCTACGTTCATCTGTTACCTTCCTTCCTACTTTCCTTCCTTCCAGATTTATTTATTTATTTATAGCATGCACATTGGAGGGAGCAGGGGCAGAAGCAGAGGGAACGAGAATCTCAAGCAGACTCTGTGCTGAGCACAGAGCCTGATGTGGGGCTTGACCCAAGGACCCCAAGATCATGACCTGAGCTGAAACCAAGAATTGGACACTCAGCCGAGCCACCCAGGTGCGCCTTCCTGTTTTGTTTCTTAAATTCCTTATAGGAGAGAAATCATATGGTAATCGTCTTTCTCTGGCTGCCTTATTTCATGAAATTCCCCTTTGAGTAATGGCAGGCTGACAAGTCTTTGTGGATGTCTACCTTTGTAGACCCTTCACGGAGTCCCTCAGACTTCCATTCTTTACTCTTTTTACTCTCAAAGAATCAAATATTGAAGTTGTGGGTGCTGGTGCAATATCTACCACAGAGAAGGTGTTTACAACCTATTTGTTGAATGAATGATTCGACCAGCACCTTCCTCTTACAGATAGGACACGGGCATTAGTGTGCTATTTCCGTCCTTTCCTGCTTGGGTTCGCAGTGGGGACTTTATGGACTTTAAGTCTAAACTTCACAAAATCCCTATGAGGCAGGAGGCATGATTCTTATTGTGTGGATAAGAAGACTGAGGCCCAGAGAAGTCACGCAGTTGGACTTGCCTCCCTGTCAACATAAAAGTAAAAGGCAGTAAAACATCCCTATTCTTGTATTTGTTGGACTGTTGCCCATTTAACCTAAGACAGGGACCATAAAGCATAGAGGAGACCCATGGTACCTTTCTGAAAAGCTTGGGATGTGAAAGTTTTGGGCCCAATGGCTCTTACCATGGTAGGAAACCAAGTATAATACTTGATGGGCATTTCCCAGGTTGTGAAGTTACAAGATGCTGGAAAGGAGGCCTTAGAATTGAGAGAACAAAGTAAAGAGAGAATGATACATATTCCAGTATTTGACAGCATTATGAAATAGGGAGGGTTTGCATTTGGCATTCCCCGCCCCCCCAATCACCATGTATTACCTTCAGAATCCAAAGAGCTACACATTTAATAGCTGGATTCGGGGCACAGCAGGAGGTAATAGAAGCATTGTTTATGGTGTTCAGTCTGCTTCTTTCTTATGAGTATAGCTTTGGCATTCCCGTGGGGTTGCCAAGTTCATCTTCCCATTTAGTAAAAGACTCCGTTTCTATGATCTAGTCTTATTTTACAAAAACACATCTGAAGTCTTGGAGAACCAAGCCGAGCCAAGATAGGAGCCAACTGCATTCTCCTGTGACCTTCAGGCTGTGCATTCCTGACTCTCTCTTTTTTTTTTTTAAGATATTATTTATTTATTAGAGAGTGCAAGCCCGAGAGATCACAGAGGAAGAGGGGGAAGCAGACTTGCCACTGAGCAGAGAGCCTGTGGTGGGGCTCAGTTCCAGGACCCTGAGATCATGACCTGAGCTCAAGGCAGATGTTTAACCGACTGAGCCACCCAGGCGCCCCAATGCATTCCTGATTCTTGGGGAATGTCATCACTCACATTTTGTTCCTTTACTCAGGTACCCTGGGAATGTTTCTTTCTTTCTTTTATTTTGGGGGAAATATTTCTTTAAATGAATCTTATTTAAACAGATCATGTTTACAATCAACCCCCCTCCATTACCAGTTCTGACCTCATCTCATACTATGTTCTGCCCATTCACTCTGTTCCAGCCACATGATGTCCTTGATGTTCCTGGGGCGCACTAAGCAGGCTTTACCTTCACCTTTACACTAGCTGTTCCCTCTCTTCCCTAAGACACATGCACAGCTTATCACTCACCTCCCTCAGCATCTGACTCAAATGTCAACTTTTTAGACTCAACTTTCCTGATCGCTCCATTTAAAGTTGGACCCTTTCCTCACCCAGTACTCCTTTCTGCCTCTTGCCTGTCGTATCCGCTGTACTCAAAACAATGCCTGATGCAGAGAAGGTACTCAATAAGTATTTTGAATAAATTAATGAATTCAAGCAGCCTCTGTTTTAATTAGATTTTCAGCACCCACTCAAAATTCTGAAATGCCTGAGCCTAGGTGGCACTGTTCCTGCTGCTCAAACACTTCTCATCTTTATTTTGCTCCTTCCTGCTGGCCAGCTTGAGGTCAAAGCCTCTGGCTAACAGGGCCAAAGAAGAAGCTAGCCTTCACCAATTGTAGTGAAAATGCTAGGAATGGCTGTATATCTTGAATCAATACTTTCCTACTTTATTTTTTAAAATATTTATTTATTTATTTGAGAACGAGAGATAGAACATAAGTAGGGAGAAGGGGGAGAGGGAGAGGGAGAGGGAGAGGCAGACCACCCCGCTGAGCAGAGAATCCTATGTGGGGCTTGATCCCAGGACCCTGAGATCATGGCCTGAGCCGAAGGCAGTTGTGTAACTGACTGAGCCACCCAGGTGCCCCAATACTTCTCTACTTTAAACACTCTTCTTAAATCCCTTCTCATTCCAAATTAAGGCTGACTGAAAGGAATCAGCAGCTCATAGTTGAGTTTGGTCTTCAATGTCGAATCAAAATTTTAGTCAACCTTCATTTTTATTAATCTTTATTTTATGGTCAGGAGAGGGAGACTTTGGGTCTCAAACCTTGTTCTACTGTCCATTAGCTAGGTCTTGGATAAACTACTTCACCTCTCAGTCCTCGGTTCCTCGTTAGTGAAGGGAGGACGGTAAAGGCTACTTCATGGGTTGTGGTGAACATGAACCAGGTTAATGTGTGTGAAGCACTTTGAAGCGTACATGTTCAGCAAGTGTTAGCAATCTTCCCATGAGTCTTCAGAGGAGGATCCTGCCATCTTCCTGCTGAGCATACGTGGAGGTGATGAGCTCCCCTCTCTCCTTCACCCCTTGGCTATCCACATTAGCTGCCGACCTTGGCTGTGGTGGGGGTAATGATTCCTGGGGTCGAGCATCAATGTAGCAGAAGGAGGCAAGGAGACAGATGTGCCCAATAAAAGCAGGTCACTGAAAATAACCCTCGGGGCAGCCTGGCTGGAGCTCCAATGGTCATCCCTGTCCACGGGCATCCCTATGCCCTGGTAGCCACTGTCTGTGGACTCCCTGTGCCTGCTGGCTGGAGAAAAGTCCACACTCAGTGCTCTTGCCAAGTGATGGTGCCTGGCCCAGCCTTGTGACACAGGAGCCTGTTGCCCCAACTGAGATAATTTTCTTGTCACAGGGCCTGATAGCCTCACTCGAAGTCATCTTCAGACTGGTATTCTGAAACAGGGCCAAATCCCCAAGCCTGAATTTCCAGGCTGGGGAGCTGGTGTTCCCTAAAATGCACCTTTCTAAGAAAAAGAAAAAACTTAATACAGCCGTACAGCTTGCCAGGGTGAATTAAGTGTCAGTGTCTTTTCTTTTTTCTTTTTAATTTTTAATTTTTTATCTTTTTGAATTGTCTATTTGGATGTAGACAGGAAGCTTCAGAGTCTTGCAAAAACAGGAGGAAAAAAAGAAAAAGAAAAAAGGAAAAAGAAATTCCCTACCTCCCTGGGGAGACATTTGAGGGATAGTCCAGCCTGAGGGAAGTTTGAATGCCAAGAAAGCCGTGTTCTGAGCTAGTCAGAGTGCGGGCACGGTGGACAAGATTTGGGCAGCTGCACAGCTACTGACTAGCTTTCTATTCAAACCCACTCTGGCAGAGGGGAAATGTTCTTTCTTTTTTCTTTCATCACTTTCTTTTAAAGGAAAGGGAAAAAAACACCCCAAAAAACAAAGCCCACCGTGAAAGATCCAGAGATATATTGATGTCACCCGAGAGGGGAGACCTAGGTCATAATCAAAAGTTGGTTTCAGGGGACCCTCTCCACCCCACCTCCCCTCCCCCTCCCCCACCCCCACC